>VZRV01011016.1:0-10138 GCA_013398115.1 Falcunculus frontatus | reverse complement strand
ATTTCTAAAATTACTATAAGTATTTATTAATCATTTAATTAACATTAAATAAGTAAATACATCAGTATTAATAAAAATAATTATGATAGTATTACTAATATTGATATTTATTATTGAAATTATTAATAACTATAAATATATAATGTTATATTTAATATAATATTATTTATAAATTCATTGATTTCATACTAATTAAGCAAAGAAATTAAATTAAATTAATTACATTTAATAAATAGAATCAATTTAATTCATATTATTAATTTAATTAATATAATTCACTTAATTGATTAAATCCCCTTGGAATCCACCATTGGGTTTTCCCGATGCCAGGTGACCCCGAGGTGCCTCCGGAATCTGCAGTGGGATTGAGGGAAATTTGGGATCCCTCCAATTCCCAACATTCCTCTGGGTTTGGGTGGATTTAGTGGGAATTCCGGAGCCGGATCCCAGCTGGATCCAAGAGGAGGAACCTCAAGGGGACACCCAAGGAAGGGCTTTAGGAGCATCCAAGGGTTGAGGGTGAGGATGATCCTTCATCCACGATGGAAAAGTTGGGATCAAATCCCATCAAATCCACCCTCGGCACCTCTGGAGGTGACACCGAGCAGATTTGGGGTCGTTGATCCATCTTCTCCTGGGCTGCATCCCAAAATCCAACCCGGTCTCCCGGAAGGGGTTTGGATTCGATGGTCCTCCAAGGTCCCTTCCCACCCAAACCACTCCATGATTCCATGATTCCATGAGTGGATTCCATGATTTGAGGTCACCCGGTGTTGGATGTCCCACAAGGCTCTTCCATCATGGTGGCTTCAGACCCACCCCATCCATCCATCAACCCCTCCAGAGCCAAAAATCCATCAGGGAAAAACCTTTGGAAGACACCAGCACCAGGGATGGAGGGACCAGGGCAGGATCCCAAGGCTCCGAGTTTGGGTTTGACCAAAAAATGTCCCTTGGGAGGGGTCACCCATCCACCAGGTCTTCTCCAGAAGGTGCCACCAGGTCCCCAGGGTTGTTGAGATGGTCCACAAGGTGCCACCAGGTCCCCAGGGTTGTTGGGATGGTTCTACCAGGTGCCCAGAGCTTCTTCTGGGATAGACCAGAAGGTCCCACCAGGTCCCCAGGTTTGTTGGGATGGTCCAGAAGGTTCCACCAGGTCCCCAAGGCTCTGGGAATGATCCAGAAGGTTCCACCAGGTCTCCAAAGCTTCTTCTGGGATGGTCCAGAAGGTTCCATCAAGTCCCCAGGGTTGTTGGGGTGGTCCAGAAGGTCCCACCAGGTCCCCAGGGCTGTGGGACTGCTAGAGCATCTCCCTCGGGATGATCCCACTGGCACCTCAGGAATGTCCCAAGGAGTTCAGGACATCATCTCCTTGTTGGAGGACATCAGGAAGAGGAGATGGGATGAGGATGGAAGTGGTGGGATCAGGAGAAGATGGATGGGATGGGGGGTGATGACAATGGAAGTGGTGGCCCCCAAAAGCCAGGACATCCCGGGATGAGGCCACCACAGAGCCGAGGGAGCTCCAGGGCTCCACATTTGGTGGTTTCTCCAAGGTTCTTGTGAGGTGTGGGGACACCAGAGGGATCCAAGGGGGACCTTGTCCTCCTCAAAAGCCCAGAAGCAGTGATAGGGATGGAGATGGAGCAGCCACAGCATCCATGGGGGGGACAGGGAGGGGACAGGACCCCTTCCAGGACCTGGAGGTGACATCCCACCACCCACTTTGTCTTCTCTTGCAGGGGTGGCCATCAGCACTTACGCCAAGTACTGCTACAACAAACTCCAGAAGGCGGCTCTGACCGGAGCCAAGAAGGTACCGGCCAACGGGATGGGCTTGGGAAGGACTGGACAAGGAGGTCACCTCCCATTGGGACCATCCGGGGGCTGCTGGGATTGGGGAGGGGGCTGGAGGAGGGATGGAGGTGGAAAATGGTGGAAAGAACGTGGTTGGTTGTGGTGGGGTCATGGTGAGGATCTGGTGGTGGCTCCAGAGTGGTTGGGGAGCTTCTGAGAAGCATCTGGAGAACTTCTGGGGATCTTCTGGAGATCTTCTGGAAAGCGTCCGGAGATCTTCTAAGGACCTTCTGAAGACATCCTGGGGAACTTCTGAGAAACTTCTGGAACGTTTCTGAAGACCTTGTAGGGACTTTCTGGGAACCTTTTAAGGGTCTGCTGGAGAACATCTAAGAACCTTCTGGAGACCTTTTGAGAACCTTCTGGGAAATGTCTGGAAAACTTCTAAGGACCTTCTTGAGACTTTCTGGGGATCATCTGGGGACCTTCTGGAAAGTTTCTGGAGAACTTCTGAGAACCTTCTGAAGACCTTTAGGGGACCTTTCGGAAACCTTTTGGGGACTTTTTAAGGACCTTCCATGGATCTCTTCTCCCCTCTCTGGAGACTGACTGAGGATCTTCTGGAGATCTTCTGGAAACTCTCTGGACACCTTCAAGGAAACTTCTGGAAACTCTCTGGAGACCTCCTGGTAATGTTCTAAGGAACTTCTGGAGACCTTCTGGAAACTTTCTGGAAGCACAGCACCGGTGTTCAGCTTCCCAGAAGCATCCCACAGCTGGGGCTCCTCCTCCTCCCAGCAAAACCCATTGGTGTAGATCCTCCAGCATGGCCATGGTCCCACCAAGCTCCACAGGGTTGGATCCACTTCTGAATCAAGATGGTGGATGGATGATGGTGGAACCATCTTGGCCAAGTTGACCAGAATCCATCCATGGCTCCATCACAATCCCCATGGAGCTCAACTGGGGGGTGGTGGGATTGAGTAGGATCCTGTCCCGGCTGCGGGGCCACCACAGAGGCCACCAGTGACCTCTGGTGTCTCCTGCAGGGCCTGAAGAAGCCGAACATCGAGGAGATCCGCCACGCCAAGAACGCCGTCTTCAACCCATCCATGTTCGGCAGCTCCCTGCAGGACATCATCACCATGCAGAAGGAGCGGTACCCGGACCGGCAGCTGCCCTGGGTGCAGACCCGGCTCTCCGAGGAGGTCCTGGCGCTCAACGGGGACCAGACCGAGGGCATCTTCAGGTAAAGCCACCCACGGTCACGGGGACATTCCACGGTGGTGGCAACCTGGAGCTTCTCATAGGAATTGCTTCAGAACTGAGCAGATTCCCTCTTCTGGGTGTCCTCCTCCTCTGGTGGGTCATCCCAACTTCTCCCTGCTCTGACACCATGAGGTTTCTCCATGGTGGCCACCAG
This sequence comes from Falcunculus frontatus, assembly GCA_013398115.1. Classification (NCBI taxonomy): domain Eukaryota; kingdom Metazoa; phylum Chordata; class Aves; order Passeriformes; genus Falcunculus; species Falcunculus frontatus. Next base: position 6,918 of record VZRV01011016.1, on the reverse strand, counting down.
AGTCACGGTGGGGTCTTGGTGGCACCATCCAGTGGGTTCCTCCAACTTCTCCTTGCCCTAAAGCCACGGGGGTTTCTCCACAGTGGCCACCAGAGTCATGGTGGGGTCTTGGTGGCCCCATCCACTGGGTCCATCCAACATCTCCTTGCTCTGAGGCCATGGAGGTTTCTCCATGGTGGCATCCAGTCATGGCGAGGTCTTGGTGGCACCAACCAGCTCCCAAAATGGCTAAAAGGCCATGGGGGTTTCTCCATGATGCTCCCCAAGGCAGGGTCTTGGTGGCACCAAAACGGCTCCATGCCCAGCTGATGTCCCCTCCTGGCTCTCCTGGAGCACCCAAAGGTGTTGAGCTGGGAGGTCCCCATCTGTCACTCAGCCACCGACATCTCTTCCCCCCAAAGGGTCCCCGGTGACATTGACGAGGTCAACGCCCTCAAGCTGCAGGTGGACCAATGGAAGATCCCCACCGGCTTGGAGGACCCCCACGTTCCCGGTAGGACCTCGGGGCGACGTTTGGGTGGGGCAGAACCTCCACGCAGAAGGTCTCACATCTCCTGGTCTTCTTCATCTCCTCCTTCCAGCGTCCCTGCTGAAGCTCTGGTACCGGGAGCTGGAGGAGCCGCTGATCCCGCACGAGTTCTACGAGCAGTGCATCACCCACTACGAGAACCCCGAGGCCGCCATCGCCGTCGTCCACTCCTTGCCCAGGATCAACAAAATGGTGCTGTGCTACCTCATCCGCTTCCTCCAGGTAGGGCCAGGACCCTCTGGTGTCCTTCTCCTGAGGTGGTTTTGGGTTCTCCAAGGTCATCACATGGTGACCCACATCTCCCCCAAGAACCGGGAATTCCACCCGTTTTCCAGCAACCCCATCACTTCCATCTTCCTCCTCCCACCCCATGAGTTCATGCCCTTGGATGACCCTCATGGTTCCTTCTCTTAGGTGGTTTTGGGTTCTCCAAGTTGCCTTGGGCATCACCCACATGGTGACCCCTCCTCTCAAGAACCAGGAGGTCCATGTGGTCCTTCCACCCATGTCCCACCAACCCCATCACCTCCACCCACCCCAGGTGTTCCTGACCCCATGGTTGACCCTCCTGGTTCTCTCTCTTGAGGTGGTTTTGGTTTCTCCAAGGTCACCATGTGACCCACATCTCCCCCAAGAACCGGGAATTCCACCCGTTTTCCAGCAACCCCATCACTTCCATCTTCCTCCTCCCACCCCATGAGTTCATGCCCTTGGATGACCCTCATGGTTCCTTCTCTTAGGTGGTTTTGGGTTCTCCAAGTTGCCTTGGGCATCACCCACATGGTGACCCCTCCTCTCAAGAACCAGGAGGTCCACGTGGTCCTTCCACCCATGTCCCACCAACCCCATCACCTCCACCCACCCCAGGTGTTCCTGACCCCATGGTTGACCCTCCTGGTTCTCTCTCTTGAGGTGGTTTTGGTTTCTCCAAGGTCACCATGTGGTGAGCTTCATCTCATCCAAGAAGCAGGAGGTCCATAAGGTCCTTCCACCCATCTCCCACCAACCCCATCACCTCCACCCCCACAAGAGTTTGTGTCTCCAGTTGATCCTGCTGGTTCCTTCTCTTGAGGTGGTTTTGGGTTCTCCAACTTCACCACGTAGTGACCCACATCTCCCTCAAGAACCAGGAGGTCCGTGCATTCCTTCCATCCATGTCCCACCAATCCCATCACCTCCATTCCCCCAAGAGTTTGTGTCCCTGGTTGATCCTCCTGGTTCCCTCTCTTGAGGTGGTTTTGGTTTCTCCAAGGTCACCATGTGGTGAGCTTCATCTCATCCAAGAACCAGAGTCCCATGTGGTCCCTCCACCCATCTCTCACCAACCCCATCACTTCCATCTTCCTCCTTCCACCCATTTTCCACCAATCCCATCACCTCCATCTTCCTCCTACCACCCCATGATTTCATGACCCTCCTGGTTCCTTCTCCTGAGATGGTTTTGGGTTCTCCAAAGTCACCAAGTAGTGACCCCCATCTCCTCCAAGAACCAGGAGGTCCATAAAGTCCTTCCACCCGTGTCCCACCAACCCAATCACCTCCACCCATCCCAGATGTTCATGGCCTCCTGGTTGATTCTCCTGGTTCCTTCTCTTGAGATGGTTTTGGGTTCTCCAAGGTCACCACATGGTGACTCCCATTTCACTCAAGAACCAGGAGATCCATGCAGTCCCTCCACCCATTCCCCACCAACCCCATCACCTCCATCCTCTTCCTCCCACCCCATGATTTTGTGCCCCTGGTGACCCTCCTGGTTCCTTCTCTTGAGATGGTTTTGGGTTCTCCAAGGTCACCACATGGTGACCCCCATATCCCCCCAAGAACCAGGAGATCCATGCAGTTCCTCCACCCATGTCCCACCAACCCCATCACCTCCACCCACCCCAGGTGTTCATGGCTTTCTGGTTGACTCTCCTGGTTCCTTCCCATGAGATGGTTTCGGGTTCTCTAACTTCACCACACAGTGACCCCCATCTCCTCCAAGAACCAGGAGATCCATGCTGTCCTTCCACCCATCTCCCACCAACTCCATCCCCTCCATCTTCCTCCTACCACCCCATGATTTCATGACCCTCCTGGTTCCTTCTCCTGAGGTGGTTTTGGGTTCTCCAACTTCACCATGTGGTGACCCACATCTCCTCCAAGACCCAAGAGCTCCCTCCACCCATCTCCCACCAACCCCTTCACCTCAACCTTCCTCCTCCTCACCCTTCCAGGTCTTCGTGCAGCCGGCCAACGTGGCCGTCACCAAGATGGACGTCAATAACCTGGCCATGGTGATGGCCCCCAACTGCCTGCGCTGCCAATCGGACGACCCTCGGATCATCTTCGAGAACACCCGCAAGGAGATGTCCTTCATCCGGGTGCTCATCCAGCACCTGGACACCAGCTTCATGGAGGGCGTCCTATAGCGGCCGCCACCGCGTTGTCCCCACCCCACCACCAGCCCCTCCGTCCCCTCCGAGGAGCTCCGGCCGGACCTTCCCGCCCGGACGCGGGGACGCGGAGAAGTTCCCAGCGGTCCATCCCGACCTTCCGGCCGCGTCGCCGCCCGGTTCTTGGCCGGAGGAGTCACGAGGAGCATCCCGGCTCCGTGGGGACGTTCCCAAGGAATCCAAGAGGTCCCCTCACGTCTCCATGGGGTTGGGAACGCGGCGCGAGCGGAGCCACCTCCGGGGTGGTGGGAGAAGCTCACCTGGAGAACGTGGGACACCGGGGACCACCAGAGTGACAATTGTCCCCCACAGGGAAGAGACTCGGGGGGTCCCCATGGGAGTGGCCGTGGCCTGGGGGGGTTGTTGTGGCCGATTGTCCATCCTGGGGTGCTGGAGGAGCTGGCTGGGCAGGATGTCCCCTCGTGTCACCGTGTCCATCCTGTCCCACCCGCGTTGGCACCACCAGGACCTGTCCCAGCACCCACCGGGTCTGCCCGGCCCTGCTGGACCCGTCCCAGGACCTCCCATCTGCTCCTGGTTCTTCTGGACCCACCTTGGTGTCCATCATCAACTCCTGGGCCCATCTTGGTGCCCATCATCAACTCCTGGTCCTTCTGAACCCATCTTGAGGTCCATCATCAACTCCTGAACCCATCTTGGGGTCCAACATCTCCTCCTGATCCTACAGGACCTATCTTTGGGTCCATCATCTCCTCCTGGTTCTCCTCAACCCATCTTAGAACCCATTATCTTCTCCTGGTCCTCCTCAACCCATCTTGGTGTCCACCATCAACTCCTGAACCCATCTTGGGGTCCATCATCCCCTCCTGGTCCTTCTGAACCCATCTTGGGGTCCAGAATCTCCTCCTGATCCTACAGGACCCATCTTGGCCCTCATTATCTCCCCCAGCTTCTCCTGGACCTGTTTTGGTGCCCTTCCCCTCCTCCAGATCCTGCCCAACTCCTCTTGGTGGCCCCAATCTCCTCCAGGACCCACCTTGGCACCCACCACCTCCTCCTGGTCCTGCAAACCCCACCCAGGACAGCTCTGCTTGACCCTGCTGGACACAGCTTGGTGTCCATCATCTCCTGCTGCTTCTCCTCCTGGACCCACCTTGGCACCCATCATCTCCTGGTTCTGTCCAATCCATCCTGGTGTCCACCATTTGTTTGGCCCTTCTGGACCCATCCTGGTGTCCATCATCTCCTCCTGCTCCTGACCGACCTACCTTGGTGACCCCCATCTCCACCAGGTGCTGCCCAACCCATCCTGGTGTCCATCATCTCCTCCAGGTCCTCCAGGACCCACTTGGGCACCCATCTCCATCTGGTCCTGCCCAGCCCACCTTGGTGTCCCCAATGTCCTTCAGGATCCACCTTGGTGTCCCCCAATCTCCTCCTGGACCCATCTTGAGGCCCCTAATCTCCACCTGGTCCTGCCCAACCCACCTGGGCACCATCATCTCCACCAGGACCCACCTTGGTGCCCCCTCCTCATCCAGGACCCATCTTGATGTCCCCAATCTCCTCCAGGTCCCACCTTGGTGGCCTCCAACCTTCTCCAAATCCTCCAGGACCCACCTGGGCACCATCATCTGCTCCAGGTTCCACCTGAGCACCCCCCAGTTCCTCCAGGTCCCACCTTAGTGCCCCCAAATCTCCACCAGGACCCACCTTGGTGCATCCCCACCTCCTCCAGGTCCTCCAGGTCCCACCTTGGTGTCCCCCAGTCTTGTTCAGGACCAACCCTGGTGCCCCCCAACATCCTCCAGATCCTCTAGGACCCACCTGGGCACCATCATCTCCATCTGGTCCTGCCCAGCCCACCTTGGTGTCCCCAGTGTCCTTCAGGATCCCCCTTGGTGTCCCCCAGTCTCCTCCTGGACCCATCTTGAGGCCCCTAATCTCCACCTGGTCCTGCCCAACCCACCTGGGCACCATCATCTCCACCAGGACCCACCTTGGTGCCCCCTCCTCATCCAGGACCCATCTTGATGTCCCCAATCTCCTCCAGGTCCCACCTTGGTGGCCTCCAACCTTCTCCAAATCCTCCAGGACCCACCTGGGCACCATCATCTGCTCCAGGTTCCACCTGAGCACCCCCCAGTTCCTCCAGGTCCCACCTTAGTGCCCCCAAATCTCCACCAGGACCCACCTTGGTGCATCCCCACCTCCTCCAGGTCCTCCAGGTCCCACCTTGGTGTCCCCCAGTCTTGTTCAGGACCAACCCTGGTGCCCCCCAACATCCTCCAGATCCTCTAGGACCCACCTGGGCACCATCATCTCCACCAGGTCCCACCTTGGTGTTCCCAATCTCCTCCAGGTCCCACCTTGGTGCACCCCCACCTCNCTTGGTGTCCCCAGTGTCCTTCAGGATCCCCCTTGGTGTCCCCCAGTCTCCTCCTGGACCCATCTTGAGGCCCCTAATCTCCACCTGGTCCTGCCCAACCCACCTGGGCACCATCATCTCCACCAGGACCCACCTTGGTGCCCCCTCCTCATCCAGGACCCATCTTGATGTCCCCAATCTCCTCCAGGTCCCACCTTGGTGGCCTCCAACCTTCTCCAAATCCTCCAGGACCCACCTGGGCACCATCATCTGCTCCAGGTTCCACCTGAGCACCCCCCAGTTCCTCCAGGTCCCACCTTAGTGCCCCCAAATCTCCACCAGGACCCACCTTGGTGCATCCCCACCTCCTCCAGGTCCTCCAGGTCCCACCTTCGTGTCCCCCAGTCTTGTTCAGGACCAANCTCCAGGTCCCACCTTGGTGTCCCCCAGTCTTGTTCAGGACCAACCCTGGTGCCCCCCAACATCCTCCAGATCCTCTAGGACCCACCTGGGCACCATCATCTCCACCAGGTCCCACCTTGGTGTTCCCAATCTCCTCCAGGTCCCACCTTGGTGCACCCCCACCTCTTCCAGGTCCTCCAGGTCCAACCTTGATGCCCCCCAGTCTCCTCCAGATCCTCCAGGACCCATCTTGGTGCCCCCCAATCTCCACCATGTCCCATCTTGGTGCAGCCCCACTTCCTCCAGGACCCCCTTGGTGACCCCAAATCTCCACCAGGTCCTCCAGGACCCACCTTGGTGCCCTCAATTTCCTCCAGGTCCACCAAGAGCCACCTTGGTGCTCCCCAACCTCCACCAGGACCCACCTTGGTGCCCCCAGTCTTCTTCAGGTCCCACCTTGGTGCCCTCCAGTCTCCACCAGGTCCCACCTTGGTGCACCCCAATCGTCTTCAGGACCAACCTTGGTGCCCCACAACCTTCTCCAGATCCTCCAGGACCCACCTGGGCACCGTCACCTGCTCCAGGACCCACCTGAGCACACCCCAACTTCTTCCAGGTCCTCCAGGTCCCACCTTGGTGCCCCCAAATCTCCTCCAAGTCCCACCTTGGTACCCCCCCAATCCTCCAGGTCCCACCTTGGTACCTCCACCCCAGAGCCAAAGGTGCCCAGGGGGTCACCCACTGGTTTTGGGGTGGGGACACCCACTGGTTTTAGGGTCCCTCACTGGTTTTAAGGTCACTCTCTGGTTTAGGTGGGCACCCACTGGTTTTGGGGGCACCCAGATTTTGGGGGGTCACACATTGGTTTGGGGGGGCACCCATAAGAGTTTATAGGGACCTATAGGGACAATTATTAATTAGGGTCCCCCCCCCAATTTAATTAACGCCCCCCCCCATTTTGGTTGGGGGTCCCATGGGTGTGGGGTCCCCAAGGTGGAGGGTCCACAAAATCGGGGGGGTCCCATGGAGGGGGTCCCCAAGGCTGGGGGGGTCCCCAACATCATGGGAAGGTCCCCAAAATGGGGTGTCCCATGGGTGGGGGGTCCCCAAGATGGGGACAGTCTTCAAAATGGGGGGGTCCCATGGAGGGGGTCCCTAAAATGGGGGGGTCCCCAAGGTGAGGATGGTCCCCAAAATAGAGGGGTCCCCAAAATGGGGGTGTC
>VZRV01011014.1:1130384-1168441 GCA_013398115.1 Falcunculus frontatus | reverse complement strand
ACACCGGGCCGGGGGTGAGGGACTGGGGTCCGGAACAGGGGATACCGGGCCGGGGGTGCGGGGTTGGAGCCGCCCGGCAGCGGGGACGCGGTGACGAGGATTTTCCCCTGTCGTTGCGGTTCCCTTCGCTCCCACCTGCGCCTGGAGCTGGGGCTGTCCGAAGGCTGGCGGGTGGGCAGAGGCCCGGTGAGGAGTTCTGCCAGGTTACCTGTGGCACAGCGTCTGCCGGTGTCACTGTAAGGCTCGAGCTGTGCTGGCAACGAAAGGCAGCTCAGCAAAAGGTCCGTAGTCTGGGTATAGGGGGAAAAGGTTGGTTATTATTCCCTCGGGATGGCAGGACCCGCGGGAGCGGCTCCAGCTCTCTCAGGAGACGTTTAGGTTGGATATCTGGAAAGGTTCTTCCCCCAGAGGGTGGTCGCGCACTGGAACAGGATTTCCAGGGAAGTGGTCACTGCTCCAAAGGTTACACATATTGTAAAGAGCATTTGGACAACGCTCCCAGGCACATGGGGGGATTCTTGGGGTGTCCTGCATAGGGCCAGGGGTTGGACTCGCTGATCCTGATGGGTTCCTTCCAACTCAGCATATTCTATGATTTTATGTTCCATTATACATGTTTTGTCATCACACATACAGGAACTTGGCTAAACTTTTCCTTCCCAAACACACAGCAGGAAAATTGTGCTTTACAAGCTATTCAAAGCACATTTGGTTCCTGCTTCATCTGTCACTTGTTTTTTCTGCACAGGTGAGCAGTAGGTGTGGATATGGACAGTGTGTTCTCAGGCTCTTCTCTGCAGAGCCTTGCCAAGCTGCTGCATGATGCTCAAGAAGAGGATGGTGATGATGATGATGATGATGTGGTGAGCCTTTCATAAGTGTCACTGCTTCTTTTACATGTTATACCATAGCCTTATCTTGTTAATCGAGGAGAAGCAAATCTCTTTTTCTCCAGAATGAGTAAAAATAGAATGAAAACCTCAGAAGGTTTTGGACTGACTGAAACAGCTAGAGGATGCTTTCAGAGTAACAAGCTCTTGAGGGAGAGAATGAGCAAGATGCCCCAGAAAAACAAGGGGATGTGAGCACAACATATGAGGGAGGTTTAATTTTTCAGCCTGAAGGAAATGAGAACATGGAGTTGAAAGAGCTTTAGATACTTCAGACTTCCCCCTACTTTTCCCTGAACTCTGCTGGAGATAAAGGCAATTACAGCCAGATACTTCATATGAAGGGAAAAATTTGCTGCTCAACTTGTCAGTAAGGACCGAAATATCCAGAGGCAACTGAGTGTATTAATTGTGTCTATCAGGCATTGAAGAACTGTAGAGATAATTGATCACTGATGTACAATAGGTGTTTTGGTGGTTGTAAAATAGGGAAAGGTGAATAATCGTTCTAAGGTGCATAATCTGAAGGAATAATGAGAGAAATATCTGACTGTACTCTTCTGTATGAATTCATCTCAGGAGTAGAAGAAAATCACAGTGCTTGGAGAACATGCATTATTCCTGCAACATGCAACTGCTGCTTTTACCTAAGCCTGCCTGTGTGCTGGGAAGAAATATTCCCAGGAGCCCCACAGGTGCCAACAATGTAGAAGGCCTCTGTGAAGGCTCAAAACTTTGCCAAGCCTCTTAGCATTTCGAACAGATCATATTATGACATGGATAACAAAAAAAAAAAACAGATAACAAAAATGGCAAATGCCTCAGTGTTCCTCCAAATCACTCCACAACAAAGAGCTGACCAGCCCCAGTAGTGGCAATGCAAGAATTATTTGGGATAAAAGGGCTGCATATCCCTTGAAGTTTTCTTTCAGTGGGTTACAGATGTGGTCCTTCACACTCCAACTATCCTCCAGCTGTTTAATGCCTGCCTTTTAAACCCAGCATTATTGCTGTACATCTCTGCAGTAAACATCCTGATTTTAAAAAGAATTTGTTTACATCTTATTAATAAAATGAATGACACTTCAGAGACAGAAATGGAAAATTGCCACCAGGGATGTCAATTAAGTCTGAGTCAATCTGAGTAAATTGAAATCTTTATTTTGATTTAATTTTATGCTCTGTGCATATGAGGCACTTTTATCGAACCAGGGAATCTTCATATATAGAGAAATGCCTCACATTGGCCTATTAGCACTAAATTGATTCATAATTAGAGGAAAATGCTGTTGCCTCATGATCTCTACTGTCAAAAGGAATCCAAATGCTGTGATGGGGCTTTCATGTAGCACCCTTGGTTTCCTGTAATATTTTCATGGCAGGCAAAGTATAGAAATTTTGCCAAAATGCCATGGAAACCAAAACTCAAAAAGCACATCTGTCTGTGTTACTGGGCTCCTGTGAGTCCTGCTTAAACCCAGTGTGTCAAGGTCACTTTCTGATGTGTGAGAGTGAAGAAGAGAGAATGTTCAGTGGCTCAGTCATGAAACTGTGGGATAATGCTTTTTCAATTCTATCAGGGATTTGTTTGACCTCAGATAACGTGTTATATTTGCTGACATTATGGTTGTAACCGAGCTTGGCTCTATGAAAATCGATTTAAGATCATTTTGCCTTTCTTTGCAGCCACGCTGTTCTGTTGGTGCCATGACTCCTGGGAGCGTTGGACCAGTAAAGAAAGAGACCACCAGTAAGGAGGAGTATTTGTATGTTTTGGCATTCAGTCTCGTGTCAGCAGACTGTAACAGCTGTAGTAAGATACCACTGAAGGGTTTGCTGCAATCAAAGAGTGGTCACTGACCTTTGAGATGGGCATAGCGTGACATTTCTTGCAATTGCACTGTAAAATTATTTCTTTCCTGAAAGCTTAACTGTAAAACATGCAAAGTGAAGCAGAAAGGGTAATGCCAGAGCAGCCTCCAGTGGAGATGATAACAGTTCAGAGCACAGCCTGGTCAGGGGCTGCAGGGATCATAACTGAGCAGCAAAAGCGACATATAAGTACTCAGGGAAGATGGGAAGAGAGTTTTGGTAAAGTCTTGGCAAAGTTAATGTTCAGGTTTTTTTGGAGCTGATGCTGTCACATTATTGAGCAGCTTAGTTATGAGCTCTAAGAAAGGCCAGCAAGGGCCAGGGTGAGATTTGCAGGAAAGGAACCGTGGCAAATATAACAGATTATTTTTGCTTGGGATTCCAACGACAACCAGAGATTCTACTTTAAAAACTTCAAGTTTCACATTTACCAGCTTGCTAAAAGAATACTTTTCCATGCAGGACAGATATAAACCATACTATTCTGCCCATAAACTTTCATGTGTCTTAAGCACCTCGTCTGGACTGTGCCCAGTAATTAATGGGAAGAACTGGATTTCTGTGTGAGGAGGTGGTCCTTTTGTGAATGACTCTGCTCACTGAAAATCTCATGTTAGGGGGCTTGTGGAAGATTAGTCTTTCATCCTTCTACACTTTACCCATTTTGAAGTGCTAGATATTTTATGCCAGAAAGGAGGATTTCCAGGAAATAAAGGTTGGGTAAAGGAGATTTAAGTGAAAGGAAAACATCCTCCCTCTGCAAATCCTCATTCATAAAATGGTGAGGTGAAGAGACTGTAATCATTACCTAGAATGCTTTTAATGCAAAGATTTTTCTAAAGCCTAGAAATACTTTTCTAGGCTTTAGAAATGGCTTTTCTTTTTTTCTTTTTTTTTTTTTTCTTTCTTGGAAAATATTCTAAGCTTTCAGCAAACCTTGAGGAACAGAGACATTTCAAAATGTGTCAGTGTGATTTTTCTCCGCACTTACAGGTACTTTTCAAGTGAAATCTGAAAACAAGAAAACCATTTGGAATACAGAGGAGGTCCCAGAAGGATCTGAATTTGATGATACCTGGGACCCTAGAGAAAAGCCAGAGTAAGAGAGCTGAGACTGCCTGTGTGGGCTTTACATAGCATTAATGGAAATGAGAGTTAAACAGCATCTACAGCCATCTGAAAAGCTTGTGTCGTGCAAGAAGAAAGGAAAGATATCAGTGTTGCATCTAAAGCAACATGTGAGGAATGGTTTTAACCCCTCTCTTGAAATCTTCTGATCTCATAACAGAAACGTAGTGTTGGTTTTTCCCATCATAAGTTTATGTGCAGTGTCAGTTACTTGTATAAAGTGGGATTAGGAGGGGAAGTAGGTCAGAAAAACGATTTATTAACTTTAAAATATGCCATTTGTGTCAAATACCTTATTTTTCCTGCTGCAACCGAGATGCATCCATTTTTCCATACTCATAAATTCATAAAGTACTCCAATGTATATTTGCATTTCAAAGATTTAAGCTCTTTAGAGACAAATAGTACTGCAGGAGGAAAAGCTGTGTGCAGGCAATTTTGAGCTCTTAAATCTTGTCATTCAATCTTAGTCTGTCAAAGCACAACTTAAAACCAGAGCTTTTTTCCCTTGCTCATAGAAAAACAGTAGCAAAAATGTTCTTGAAATGGATACAATCAGGCGTGTAAGTTGTAGTTTGTAGAGGTCAGAAAGCCCTGAGAGTCAGTCCATGAAGCAGCTTCTGCATTTCCAATCGTTGTTCCAGTGCCATATCCCGGAGTGTTAAATGCTGGAGCAGATGGACTGCAGCCCATGAAGCTGCACATGGAACACCAGAATCTTCACTTTTCCCTGCACAAAAGTCAGGACCTGAGGTGTCCAATTTCCCAGATAAACACAGGACTGAGACCCACCTGAACGGGGACTCAGCCTTTCTGAAAATGAGATTTTCAATTTCCCAGTTAAACACAGGGCTGAGACCCTCCTGAACTTGGATTCAGCCTTTCTGAAAATTATTTGGAATTCACCCTCATGCACAGTTGTCCTTGAAATGGTCTCCTGTCAGGTACAGAACACGTCCTCTTTGTATTGTGGGCACAACAGCAGCTTTTCTCATGCTGTTCTTTGACCCTTCCCCTCTGCAGTGCTTCTCTAGCCTCAAGCATTTGTGACCCATGTTGAACAGATGAAGAGGGAGTATAAGCCTTTATAATAGTTCATCAAATGAAGCAAATAAAAAGTCCTAAGAGGAGAACAGATGGCTACAGAGGTGCATCCAGAGCTATTAGACACATTTGTCATTGACTTAGGAATTATTACATATGCAGATGCACACTGGAGATGTGAAAGGCTTTCCACACACTTTCTAACAGCTTAGACAAGTGATCCACCCCACTAATTTTGCTGAACTTAGTAGGAGTAGCATATGTTATAAATACGAATTTAGTTTTCATTTCCTCATTCATTAATTATCAAGAGCAAAGGGATACGTGAGTCTACATTTTGTAGATGTGAAGGAGAAGAAAATAAATGTTGGCTGAATGCAAAACAGCTACAGTCTGGCTTAAGAGCGTTATGCTCAAGCTGCAAGAATATGCTAAAGGACAGAACAGAACACATGTAATCCACATCAAATCCATTCTCCAGGAGTTTGTGGTGTTGGACTGGTTGGTAAGTATCGTATCCACTTAGGATGCGTTTCCTGATCCTGCAAAGGCTGGTTAGGGAAGCAGAGGCAGCATGGTGAGTGCTTTGGGAGGTGGAGTGAATGATCTTCACCTGTCTTCCAGCTGTCTCAGTCATGGCTCTGAACAAAAACCCAGTGCAGATGGACTGGAGCCTTGAAGGGAAACTGCAAAGAAGGAGAGACAATGTGAGGAGGATTTACAGTCCTCTGAGAATCACAGTCTCCTTTAATCTCCTGCCCCTTCTCCAGTATTATTAGGCAATGCCTTCTCTTTCTCAGGTATGAGATTTTCTTCAAGCAGCATGTGGGAACAGAGGATGTCTTCTTTGGGATGACTGGGAAAGACCCCTCCACTGCCTGCTGTGAAGATATAGTGGTGAGCTGAGCCTGGAGCTCTGATCCCTTCTTTGTGCTCTTTCTCCGCCCTTTTCCATCTTCCCATCTTTTTGAGGGACAGAATGTAAACACCAAGCTCTACTGCTGCCTTTGACCTCTGGTAGCATTTTCTGGTGGTTCTCCAAGCATTTGTAGGTGACATTTACACTTGCTAACCTGAGGAACTTGTATATGTCCTCAAGGACCGAGCATGCTCAAGGGAATCTGTGCAAATGCATATGCCCCATATAAACTTAAAGGGAATAAAACGTAGCTCTAAGATGAAGTTTCATCTTGGACACAATTTCGGAGAGGAGAGGAGCTGGGAAGGAGATTTTTTTCGTCTTCCTGCATTTTTTACAAGCTATGTGGGCTAGCAGAATGCTACAAAGCTGACAGCCTTTAAAGTTGCAGCTATCAGATCCTGCCTCATCATTATATAATCAAAGACCTCCCTGGTTTCTGAGCTCCAGGACAGGTAGAAGTGCTGTGTTATCTTTCCAGCAGAAGCAAACTGTCCCTGCAATGCACAAAGCCTGAGGCTTTTGCTGGATGTCGAACACCTGTCAAGCACATTAACAGCTCAGGATCTGGAAGAGAATAGGATATCAATACACATCACTGAGCTATTGAAAGCAGTGATTATCACTGTCGTATTTTTCTCTGATACAAATTACCTACTCAAAATGTTGCTCTTTGATACTAGCGTTGAAATATTCATGAAAATGAGATCTTTTATGGCTTTTAGGGCAACATATGTAATCACAGCTTTACCTCTGCCCATCATTTCAGATTAAAATCAAGCTGCCAGAGACAAAGTACTCAGACATCACGTTAGATATCCAGGACAAGGTTCTTGACCTTCGAACTCCCAAAAAGTAAGTGTAGCACAATTGATACAAGTACACTTAATATCTTGTTTGAAATGAGGTTTAGCCAAGCTTTCAAATGCAGGCTGTGTGGAAAGCAAAGCTAAAGATTGTACTGTTAATTGCTCGTGAGAAATAGATATAGAAAAAACCACCCATAGTCCATCTATAGGAGTATAATGTGCTGGCTTTCAATCTGTGATACTGTCTAGTAAAAAACAGCTTTAAGACAAGTTTTGGCTACTTAAACAAGGCTTCAAGGGCCCAAAACATCTAGCAAAGAGCTGCCCACAGTCTTGAAGGACTTCTTGTCTAGGATTTCTAAATACTAATTTGTACAAATATATATGACTGAAGATGGTAAAAAAAGTGCAGATAAATTTTCAGTAGCTGAAAGCCAAATTATGGACATATCCAAGCAGAGATGCAGAGAGGGAAATGTTACAAGGTTTCCTAAAGAGATTTCCTTTGATTTTTTTTTTTTTTTGGTAGAGCTATTTCAAGCCTACAAAGATAATCAATGGACTGATACACTCTTGGACTTCTCAGTCTTCCTCCATCTCTCTCTCAGCGTGCAATGCCCTGCCTGAGATTTCCAGATAATTCCCATGTCTGTTTTGCTTGTAGTCCTTCTTCACAAAGACTGCTTTCGTAAGAAAACTTAATCCTCTCTGGGCTGACTTGCTGCACTGAATGAGATGTGGGAAGATCTATATGTGAATAGCAGACAAATTCAAGGTGCAGGCCATGGATTAAGGCCCAAATAAGTCCCCAGTAGACTAACTACAGAAAAGCCACTTTTCTCACGGCCAAAACCAGGCAGAGTCACTTACCCTGTGCTTGGTTTTAACCCAAAGATGTGACAGGAGTGGAAGAAGGTTTAGAAATGTTCGTTTTGAAACCGGAAAATTGGGAGGAATAATTATTCAGCTAATGACTTGCAGAACCTATGGGCAGTAAAAGAAGTAGCTTAATGCAATACTGCAGATGTAGGAAAACCTCAGCATCCTTTCCCTTTTGCAATTCTATCTTTTTGGTGACTCAGATCTGCCATTATCTTCTCAGTACCCAGCTGTCTCTAGTCACAAGCCTAGCAAATAAAAAGTTCACCATAAATCTGATGGTTGCTTGGGTACAGCCTGAACCAGTGCTGCTTTTACAAATATAAGTGCAAGTCTTCTCAGGATGAAAGAAACAACCAAGATGTCAAGTTCCACATACTGAAAAACGCTGTTCTCCCACAGATGGGGAGGAAGACTCAAAGGAACTGCTTCCAACTCTGTAGTCCTGGGGCTGCTTCTAAGCCAAGCTGCTTTTAAGTGATGGAAATATTTCAGGGCCAGTCTAGCTGTGCATGAGGTATTGCAGGAACCCCACAACCTGTCACAAGAAAGAGATTTATTGGAATAACATTCCCTGGCATACTGATTGAGGGATTGCAGGAGTGACTTGCAATGACATCCCAACTGCTCACCTGATCTGAGCCACTGACATTCACTGTGTCCTCTTTTACAGGAAGCTGCTGCTGCACCTCCCCTACCCTGTGAACAGCAAGGAGGGTAGAGCTCGTTTTCTCTCTGATGAGGAGACCTTGGAAGTCACCTTGAGAATATCAAGGAAGTTTGATTTCATAAATCCTTCTGATGGATAGAGAGATGGAGAAAGTTTCCAAAAACTAATGTTCTAGTTTGAAATCTTTCTGAAACCCAGCTTGTTCTGAAATAGTAGATTGTTTCCCTTGAGCAGTCCAGGGGGAATGTCTCTGGAGAAATGAGTCAGGAGGAACTCAGCACCCACAGGTTCTAAAAGCTGGTGCTGTCTGGCTCTTACGCTGCCCTGGCTAGCTTTCTGCTTCCTTCAGTCTGATACAGACCCTGTGAATCAGAAAGTGGGAGATTTCAGTTCTGTAAGCCAGAGAAAGCCTTTTGCGTGGATATGGCTGAGAAGCAGCACAGTGAGGCTCTGGACAATGAGTCTGGTGCTTTGGTACCATTTCAAGACTTGCAAGTGCTCATGTTCTTGCTCGGTCCCCAGTCCTGGGACTGGGGCCAGCTCAGAATCTTCTCTTACCTATTTCTTGGTGAGAATATCAAAGTTCTTCAGGGATCCATATCCACATCTGAGGCTCCTTTACACTGGCAGAACAAGTTAACCAGCTATAGCTGGATTGCTGAACATCTCAGTTCTTTTGAACAGTTTTTGACAATTTATGGTTCAGTGTTGTCTATTCACCTGCTGTCCCTCCACCTATTCTTCTGATCTTTCTTGATTAATAAAATAATAGGTTCTAAGGAACAGTTCCACTTATCTTTGAGTCTGCCTTCTCTATATTGTGCTCTGAGAGACCTCATAAAAATTGAGGTAAGAGGAACTTTGCATAACAAAGCTTCTCTCAAAGGGCTGAAATGCTGCAAAATCTGCTCTTTGGCCTTCAGGTCCAATCTACAGCTACAGAGATGGGTAACCAAGGTGTTTCTCTCAGTAGCTACTGGGCAAATATATTCATTTAACACTGTTAGTCCTGCAGGAAAGAAAAGGTACTTGCTCAGTGATCAAAGTGGAGAGGACAAGCAGGCCCTGGCATGTTAATGGTACAATTAACCAAAAACCTGTGAGTACTTTCAGAGAAAAATGGCTTGAGTCCTGCGTTCTTCTGGGGTGGAAGTGGAGGAAGATGATTGACCAGCTAGGCTGCAGACAGCACCCATGCAGCTAAATTTGTGGCAGGCTGTAATGAGAAGATGGATACTCCGTGGTGGATTGCAGACACTGACAGCTGAGTTTAAAGGTGTAGTCACAGTATGTTTGTAATACACTGCATTATAACTCCAGGACAAATCAGGCTGATGTCTGGACATTTTAACCACTTCCCTGAAAAGTGGACCATTGCTTGGGTCAGAATAATCCTAATCAACTTCTGCTTTAGCCTTAATGCACTGGAAAGCAGATACCTCACCTATGATTCATCACAAGCTATGAAATATGCTGAAAACACTCAGGGGCTACTCCAATTGGTATCTGCTTAAGTTTCCATAAATTAGATCTGAATGTCTCTTATTCCAAAGCTGTGGTTGAGCAGGACAATGTAGATGTATGAGAAAAGGCTGAGATCATTCCTCCTGACTCAGTTTTTCCCTCCTGTGCTTGCCAAACAAGCTGTTTCTTGGGAAGAGGTTGTCTTTGTGGTCCCTAGACAATATGCTGCTTAATATTTGCAGTTCTTATAAACATTACAAGAAAAGTGGAAGATTGACCAGTATTTGTATGCATATGAAGATAACATTTGTCCAAATTAATTCTGTACATCCATAGCAGGGTACAACTCTTCTGAGCCCTACTCCAGTGCTCTCTCCACAAGGTTATGTTGCCTTTATAGCTGGGAGTAATAATTTACTAAGCCTTAAATCATCAAGTTCTGCTTAATTTAATGTCAGTGTTTGATACTTAGAACAGTGATGAGTCTGGCTCATTGTGCCTCTCTCCAGTGTTTTAGTTTCTTATGGAAATGAGCATATGCCACACTGGTATCGGTATCGTAATTTATCTCCAAATATTTTTTAACCTGAGGGCATTTTATCAGCATTCAGGAGACAAAAATCTGAGGTATGTTTTGTAAGAAAGCCAGCTGCTGAATAGAAAAGGGAAATACAAATTTGTACTGCTTAAGGGGGAGGTTGTAGTGTGATTTCTTGTACCTGCTGGACACTCGCTCTGTGCATCCACCTCCACGCTCCTGTAGGTCATCCGTGAGGGGGACCTGGCAGGTTGGTGACACTGGATAGGAAAAGGGTGATATACTGACAGGGAGAAGCTGAAATCACAGAGTGAGGATATAGGAACTCATAAGCAGCCAGGCTTTGTGTGTTCCACTCAGCTCTACTGCCCTTTTCAGTAAAGTAGGGACACTGTTCTGGGGGTGGGCAGTTTGCTGGGCTGGTTGGATCCACTGCCTGAAAGCACCATCATCACCTGGAGAGCCTCTCACATTCTCACTTTCTTCCTCCCAAGGACACAGAGGCTGCCCTAGGCAAAAGGTTAAGTTTTAGAGTTTGGATTTTTTCCATATATCCTCCCAAGAGGAAACTGGTCAAAAGGACATATAGATTGTCAAAATTCCCAGAAATCTGGAGGCTACTGCCAGCTACAAGGGTTGATTTTTTTTGCACGGGCTTGAGGGCAGCTTTGCTTTGCTGAAGTAGCAGTGGCAGAAATCCTCCAGGAGGAGAACCCCCTTTGCCTCTGAACATCAACGCTGTTGCCGAAGTGCCACTCCAACACCTGCAAGCATCTTAATTAATCAAAATTATGAGCCCAGTTAAACAACCCAGCCATTAAGCCCCAGCCATTAAGCATCATCAAGCTTTATTTGGTTCCCATAAGAAGCAGCTTGATTAAATGTATTGCAGTTAAGTAGAGGGTACTGTAGAAGTGGAAATGAGATGGAGGCTTGTTTACAGTAGTATCCTGATAAACTGCAGGTTCTCATCTCACCTTGTTCACACATTCTGTCCTCCAGTCGTGGTTGCAGAGCCACCATCCCCATTTTGACTTGTTCCTGCCTTCTCTCAGAGCTATGGTGGTGTGCTAAAATACACGGCCCGGCTCACTCTCTGAATTTCACCTCTCTTCATATTCCCCTTTCTCCACTTACTGCCCTGGGGCCAAGATACTTGCCTCATTCTATAGCTTGAGGAAGAGAAAACCCAGACGAGTTGCTCCATGTGAACACCTGAGACAGTGCAGGAACTTAAATGTAGATTTTTCCCTTAAACCTGCAGGCTCTCATTCTCATCTTCCTCCAGGTCTGCTGTTGATATCATCATACAGCCCTTCTATTTGTCGTAAAAGACTACTTCATTTTTCTGCTGTTCAGCTTAAAGTTTGTATCCAAACTTTCTGTGCACTTCTTGCTCTGTGTGAAGCATTGCTTTATCAGTATATGCTTCCCTGCAGATAAAGTTTATCTAGAATGACTAAGCTGTATCTACGTGTACAGACAGATCTGTCTCCCTCGTGCTGGAGCAGCTCCTTTTCCACCTGCTGGTGTTGGTGTAGACTTTTACCCTCTGCTCTACAGCACCTGCAGCTTGGATTCCTCCTTGTCCTCTGGGATCCCCTTCAGGAACTGCTGCCACAGTCAGTCATTGTTGTCTGCCCGTGGTCCTGGCTCCAGGGAAGGTGCCTGGAATATGCTGGGGGCTGGTTTATTTTTCTCCTGTAATCTTCACAAACAGGAGATGATTTGTCTCCTGGTGGCTCGCTTTGCTCTCTTTGTGTCTCTCTTCATTCTGTTCTCTCCTTCAGGCAGAATTCACTTTTGGATTGTGATGAATTCATCAGAGCACAGTGAGCAGCATTCCTGTTCTTCCCTTTCCCTCCCGATTGTTTGTGCTGTGCTCTTTTCCAGGGACTCTAATCTTTTCTCTCCTTTCCTAAGAGCTTTATCTCCCCTGATTGTTCTCACATTAGGACATTTCTCACCAGAGCCTCCTGGCAGGCTGCAGTTGACACATCTGACCCTTGTTGGATGTGCCTGATGTGGGTGAAGTGTGTGATTCATCTCCCCTCACTCAGCTCAGTGCTGGGTGAAGAGCTTTGTCCTTCTTTGATGTGTGTCCTGTCTGTGTGGGTGGAAAGGGGACACAAGCACCACAGACAGAACCTGGAGTGTGTTAAGGCACTTTTAGTGAAGGACCATGGCACAAAAGCAGCAGATGCTGCAGGCTGTGTGAAGAGTGTTGACAGAATTGAGAGGCCTCTTTAGCCTTTGCTTCAAATGTAGCCAGTCCCACACGGCCCCGGTGGAATCTGGTTAAGAAGAAATGAACCAATTCAGCAAAAGTCAGAATCATTCAGAATTTCAGCTTTCCCCAAGGCCTGAAAAGTTTCTCTCTGCTTCCTGATGTGTGTCCCCACATCCCAGATGAATACTTAAAGAAGTTTTTGAAATCCACTCCAGGGCAACAGTGACACAGGCAACACAGGAATGCCTTTGGTTTTGGAGTATTTCTCTCAATCCATAGGAATCTTTGATCATTTGGGGCTTTCTCATCTCAAGGGCTCCCTTTCATCTTTTTTCTCTGCCTCCACACACTCATTTCTGAAGAGGAGATCATAGGAAGTTGCCAGAACGATAGCAGATACTGTCCACCTACAATCCTTAGAGACCATCTCTCTCTAATTGGGTGTCTCCTTTGTGGATCCCAGCAGACTGGAAACTCACTTCTGATGCTGATCAATATTATTTTTAATCCATGACATTTTAACTTGACAGTATCACAGCCCAGCAAACACTGCCAAGACTGCTAGGTTGTATTTACTGAAACAATTCTCTGATTCTATTTGGCAACCTGTCTCCTGCAGCTGCTGAGCAGAGAGAAAAAGGGACACACAGCTCTTCTGGAAAACTCTTTTCATGTTGAAAAGCTGTGTAAAAAGGGACAGGATGGGAATGGAGATGGGCACAGCTGATTTTGTTAACTCATGAGGTGATGTGGGCAAGACAGAACTTTGCCAAACAGTGGCAGGTGAGGAACTGTACAAACATAAGCACCAATACTTGAGTTTAATGACACTGTGAGCTCTGAGTGGGTTCCACCCCTCACAGGTGCCCAAGTAATGAGAGTTTACCACCCCTGAGGGTTTCTGTGACTGGGAACCCTGGCGATAGAATCTCCTGACCGAGATTCCTGTATTTATATCCCCAAAGCTGCTCTTGGGGGGCACTGTGGCAAGAATATAGAGGGGAATGAGGGATTGACTTCACCTGGGATAGTCAGCTATACCTTTTCTCACCTGAGCTGATCCCAAGGGACCCAGAGGACTCCATCCAGGAAGAGTTAAACAGTGAGGAGCAGCACTGTGAGAAGCTAGGTGAGCAGGGGCTGTGTTTAAGGCAAGCTACATGATGGGTGTGGAGTGAGACACTGGAAGTGAGGGAGTGATGTGAATTGGGCAAAAGCACAAGTGAGAGAAGAAAAACATCATCAAAGTTTCTTTAAAATCACTGTGTTGAAGGGGAAGTTTGGAGCAGAAAACCACCCTGAGCTTAGGGCTGATGAGATCCCTTTGTTGGAATG
Organism: Falcunculus frontatus; assembly: GCA_013398115.1. Classification (NCBI taxonomy): domain Eukaryota; kingdom Metazoa; phylum Chordata; class Aves; order Passeriformes; genus Falcunculus; species Falcunculus frontatus. Next base: position 1,154,663 of record VZRV01011014.1, on the reverse strand, counting down.
CCACCAGCACTGAAAATCCTGTGCCCAAAGAAGCTGTGGGAAGGGGACTGTGTCTGGAATAGCTATGAGGTTTCCAAGACAGCCTGAGTGCTTGGGTCATGTAGATTTATTGAGCTGGGAGCTTTGTCTCACTCTGGGGGTCAGACTAAGGTGGCCCATTGCAATTACTTTTACCAACGGCAGATGAAAGGGGAATTGGTGTTGGGAGTTCATGAACCCTCTCAAATGCTCTCAACAGCCTGAGTCTCTGTGTTGGCCTTGCAGCACCTATTTCTGGGTGAGCAGAGTTAGTGCATGCAGTGCCTGGGTGACAGATTGCTGTGCCCTGACCTGGAACAGGGGGTGTCACATCTAGTTTTAGGCCTACATGCATATTCATGCTTGACTCCATCCTTTTCCCTATTTAGAGCATCCCATGGTTATTAAAAAAACAAACTAAAAACAAACAAACAACAAAAAAAAACCCACCCACAAAAACAAACAAAAAACACCACAAGCTTTTGCTCAAAGATCAGTAGGTAAACAGATAAATGATAGAGTTGTTCTTATTCTGGAGCCAGGTGCTACCTTCAGACCAGGAGTAGGGCATCTCTTGGATGAAGAGAAGGGTTTCACCATCTGGAAAGATCCTGCAAGGTTGTCCTGAACCAGTGCTCAGATAAGAGAGCTGAAGGTGATTAACTGCTTGCTGTGATACAGATGCTAAATGAAGAGAATATCTGAAGTAATAGAAAACCCCATTTCTGTTCACTTGCATCATGAGTTCCCAAGTTTATGCTCAGTGAGTTTATTTAAATTGGATCTCTGGTTCTATTTGGCACTAATATTTTTGTTTTCTTGAATAAAATGTGTTTTCCAATGTTGTTGCCCCTCCCCAAACCACAGCCATGCAGCATCTCAGCCTACTTTCTTAAATAAGAGAATTGTTTATGTCCTTGGGAGCTGGAATAATAACATCTGAAAGAAGCCATGAGACACAACAGGAATTAATTCGTGAGTTAATGAAAGCTGTGCAGTGCAGCATAAGGATAAGGGCAGGTCTTGGGCAGCATTTGTCAAGCTAAATTTCTTTCTGTTGAAATTGTTCTCCTTGGAAGAATCATGGACCAGTTTATATACTGCATATATACAAGTTTGTTATATAGTATTTCTTGGTACAAAGATGTGTAATAGAACAGGGTACAGGACAGAAACAGGAGAAAGTGTGATATGGATCAAAAGAGAAAATTGCTCATCTGCCCTACCAAAGTGGGGGAAAAAAAGTACCACCTGGGTGGTGTGGTGTATTTTCCATGGAATTTGTCACCTGGAAGCAGAATGTTTTGGTACTCACTGGAGGGGGCTGAACTGGAGATGGGGCTGATGCCAAACACCTGATAAAACCAAAGCACACAGAGCCTGAATCCAACTGAAGAACCACTGGAAGAGCTGGGAATGAGTTTGTGTGCAAGACCTCAACCAGAGGACGAGCTGCTACAGCAAGCAAGGTCAACTTCTCCCTTGATTTGGGATTGCTCTGGTGCTGGGAAAATGAGGTCCTACAGTAAATATGGACTTGAATGCTAAAGCTGTGCCTCAGTGCTCAGAGCAGGTGGACAGAGCAGGCCAGTGGTGGAATATCACAGCATCTCTTGGGCTATGAGTCAGACCAGGCTCGTCACCATCATGCGGCTTTCCCGTCACAAGGACGTGTTTGTCCCCTCTCGTACTTGTATTGCTGTGTGCCTTCAAGGAAAAGGAGCCACAGCTCAGTTCTGAGCCTTAGGGTTGTGTCCCTCCTGAGGCACAGGCTCGAAGAGAACCTGGGGAGTTACCAGCCCTCTCCCACACGGAGAGGGTCCCACGCTTTTCCTGCCTGGGAGAAGTTAAACTGAGTCAATTTTGCACGTGTGGACAACCTGTCTCAAATGAGAGCAAGGAGCTGAGTTACCCAAGCCTGTTTTCTATGGACCTGTCCTGCAGTGCACACAGAAGGATCTAACACAGACCTCAGTGATCAGAGCTCTGTTGCAGAGCAGGATGTGCCTGTCATCCACATGGATTGAGATGCCTGAATCAGCACACTCATTTCCCCAACAGTGGGAGCATCAGTAGGTTTATTTTCCATCTAGATGCTTGTTGACATGCATGGTGTAAACCCATCATTCCAGCTAACACTGACAGAGGCGGAGAGGTCTCAGAGTAATTAACCACCAAGCTCAGATGTTGCTGAGAGTGGGAGGGGAGAGGAGCTGCAAACAGCATCCTAGCATCAGCTGCCTCTTTCTTAAAAAAATAAAATCTGCCAAACAAGTTTAAATTGCTTAGAAAGCTCTGGGAGTTGGAAATAGAAAAAAAAATTAAAAAAAAAAAAAAAAGAAATTGCTCTGGGGAAGGAAGAGAGAGGCAGATTTGTGGTACTCTAACAGAGCTGCCAAGAGCCCAGCTCCAAGTAGCTAGAGGAGATAGACATCATGCTTGCAGTGACTTCTCAGACCAGAAGGGGTTAACCAAGCTGTTAACTTTTCCATTCCCAGCACCTCAGGCTACAAGATAAAGTTGAGTTCCTTGGAAAGACCCCCATCTCCAAATATTGGCAAGCTGTGAGCTACAGCTGGTGTTTGGCTAGAGGCTAATCCTTGAGAGCCCAAATGCCTGCATCCCCCAAGGCTGGTCCATCAGGAAAGGATGATCCTCCAAGGAAAGATCCACGTGCAGCACCTGACGCCCCTGTACTCACAGGTAAAGGGAGACACTGGCTCTTTCATCTGCTGCAGTGCTACTGCTGCTTTTTAGGGAAAGAAGAGGTAGTGCATAGTGGAGCAGCCACTGTGCACCCTCAGAACTGGGCTGCAGCACAAGTGGGGGTGTCACGGGTGGTGATTTACCTGCCCTCTCCGCTGACCCAGAGCCCCCTCCCTGCCCTCCGTCCTCTGGAACCTCAGGATGCAGCTACACCCGGCACAAGAGAGGCAGCCCAAAAATCGCCGGATCACTTCCCTGTCTCTGTTTAATCTTACTGAGATCTCGTCTGCTGACTCCTGGCCTGACGCTCTGCAGGCTGGTTCGGGTTGCCAAGGGAAGCAGACATTCCTCCCCAGGTCTCAGCTCACCACTTGCTGCTGCTGTCTGAACTCGATTAAGATAAGGGGCTCTGTGGGCAGGGACACGGCTGCCCTCCTGCTGATGCAATGCCAGGCGGGCTGGGAGCTTTCAATAAAAAGTAATTAATGGGAAAGCAGACTCCTGCAATCCTGCAGTCTCTTCTATTTCTGTTACTTAGGCTTTTAGAGGCAACGGGATCACAGTGGCTTGACTTCCTTCTCTAGCCAAAAAAAAAAAGGAAGTACACTTAATCTGGTGACCTCACATCCATCTTCTGCCCTTTATTAGCACCATCTGTCTCCTTCTGCCTGCTGAAAGGTGACTGTGCCTATCCTCATGGCTGGGACAATACAAATATTGCTCAATTACAGCCATGCTCCAAATGCAATTACTCAATTGCAGTGTTAATTGAATTATTTGAGTTTAATTATTCCATTAGGACTTTTGTCAGTACAGTCTAAGCTGCTTGCTTTCTCTTCTGGGCTAGCATCACAATGCAGCATCTGGCCACCCAGGGAAGGACTGGTTTTACTCACTCAGACCGAGTTAAGCTGAGGAAAGTCTGGCACTGTTCAGAAATGGTGCTCTCAAGTTCAAGGAGAGATGACAAGGCTGCAGGGACCTTCTTTTCTCCAGTCAAAGGGTTTCCATGCACAATACTTGTAAGCAGAGAACAGAATTCTATTTATGCAGAAATAATTTTGTGTGAAGAGTTAGTGACAAAAATACTTGTGAGGGTTTTGTAAGTGAAGGAATCCATCCTAAAAGATGCTTGGCAGAAATCAAAAGGAGCAGTTGCCCAACACAAGCCTGTGATTAAGACAATATATAGTCTGAGACAGTTGCTAAGGGCTGCTCACAGTCCACATGGAGGGGCTGAGATGGGGCTGCAGCGTGAAGTTCTCCAGTTCTTGTGGTAAATTCCCCCAGGCAAACAGAAAAGCTGCTTGGAGTTTATTTCTGATTCCTGTCCCACTATCCTGCCACTATCACTGAATCACAGAATTGTTAGGGTAGGAAGGGACGTCTGAAGATCACCTAATCCAACCCATCATTGGGTTTTCTTCACTCTTAACATCATCCAGAGCCCTTGATTCGTGGGGTACACTATAATTAAAAAGGGTACTCAAATCTTCCCCTCCCTTCAGCCATGTGAGCTGCCCTGGTTGATGTAAGACCTGCAGCATCAGTTTGGAGCAGTGACAGGTGCACTGGAAAAAGCCCTGCCTATCTCAGAAACAGCTTTTCATCCACAGGCTCTTCTCCTGTGAGCAGAGCTTGAGCTGTAACACCTCTGTTCTGCAGTAGCCCAGAGCTCTGAGTGCCACAGACAGCCCTGGCTTTGTACTTGATGTGTGTGCTGCGCTTTGGAAATCCTTCACTTGCCTTAAAGCTGCTGCCCTTGCAGCCCTGGGAGCAGAAGTTCCTGAGATTTGCAGGTGGAGGTATCACCCTTCCAAGAGACAGCAGCGTGCAAGGCAAGGATCTCCGAGGTGGGGACATCTCTGGTGTCGTGGGGTTTCTTGGGGCCGTGTATCAGATGGACCTTTTCTTGCTGGGAGCACTCGTGGAACCCTGTGGGGTGGTCCCAGGGAATCCTTTTGTCTCTTTGCCCCACCTCACCCCTCCCTCACGCTCACCTCTGCTGCATGGTTTTATTGCATTGGTTTTATTGACCCAGTGGGGCATAGGAGAGGAAGTAGAGGTCAGAATCTGGGTGTGAAATGGCAGTTCTGTAGCAGCTTGGGGTAAAATGCTCTGCCCTAGGGACCAGAAGTATCAAGGGACCGTGGTTAAACACAGATGTAGGGGGATTAGGTGGTACACACAGTTGTGCTTTAAATATTTTTTGCAAACATGGGCTTTATCTGCCCTGTGCCTCATTAACAGAATGGGGATATTGGCACTTTGATCCTGGCTGATGTGGTGGAGTTTGAAGGCGGCAGGACCTGCTGTGGCTGTCATTTCTCAGCCCCGCTTTGCAAACATCCCTCCCCTTGTGAAGGAAAGGTGATTTTCTTTACAGGGTACCAGATCTCACCCAGCTTTGGTGAGCACTGTCTCCATCAGACCCTCCTGCTGAGGTTTGAGCCATTTGAGGCTGGAATACTTGGCATGGATGTGCCAGGAGTCCTGCCCTCCTGGTGGCTGTGTGATTTAAAACTGCGAATTCACCCTCAAACAAATGGAGAGGTTGTGCCAAGAGAAAAGGATGAGCCTCTCTGGGGCAGGGTGGTGGCTAAACATCCTACAGAATAACTGCAGAGAATTGTGAAAACAGCTCCTAAAAAGCCTCAGAGGCTGTTTGAGTGATCCTCAGGGCTGCTCCCAGTGTCCTGGGTGCCACACCTCACCGGTGTAGCTGCAGAGCTCTCAGTTTGCTGCTCAGGATGCATTCAGCCCATTGTGTGGCACTGGTGGTTTGAATTCCCCAGGCTCTTTCCCGTGTTCATTCCTACATTCTCCAGTAACACACCCAGGGCCTCTGTCAATCCTCTTCCTCTCCGTGCCCATGTGTGCCTTGGTGCACCTCCAACCTGCAGCCTCCTCCCAGGTTGAGAGATGTCACCCCATCAGCATCATCACCAAAGCCCTGCATTTTCCAGCTAAACAAGGAATTGGATTTCCACACCTGCAGTGTCTCAGCATCTCTCCCCTCTGTACCTGCCCTGTTTCCCTGTCTGCTCTCTGGGATGTCTCTTTATTTCACTTCTGGCAGATCTCAGGTCTGTGAAGCTCAGTCTTGCAAAGCTGCTTCGGTGCCAGCAGAGGTACCAAGGCACTGACTGGGGCTTTCCACAAGCACCTGTGGCAGCCTCCTGCTGAGGCTTCCTGGCTCTTCCTGGGGCAAAATGCAGTGGAGTTATGGGAAAAGCAGTAGCCTGGCACTGGAAACCTTCATCCATTCCCAACTCTGCCTCGAGCTCTGTGGGGAATTCTGAATCCTGACAGCCTCCTGTTTGAAGCAGGAAGGAGCTGGGGGGGGGGCTCTGAGCATCATTAGGGCCCTTGCAGACCTCAGACTGAGGGGTGTGGATGTGCAGGAGCCACCCCCGTCCCCTGCCAGCTCTGGTGGCCCTGCTGGGGTGGGTTTGCCATAAATCCATACCTGTTTACGTCACAGGCAGCCGGAGCCAAGCCCGGGGGGCATTGGAAAGCAGCCTTCGGATGTGTAATTTTGTTCTTTTGACTCTAACGCCTCATTTAATATTTCACAGCCCCGGCAATGCATTCCTGTGCCAGAGACAAAGGCTGGCTGGAGGTTCAGCCACTGACATTTACATTATTAGGCTGGGGCTCCAGAGCTTGTGCTCAGCAAGGTGAGCAGGGTTCTTCCTGTGCTCCTAGCTGGAAATACAGGGTTGGCAAAAACTTCTGGCACTTGACTTTTAGTGCTGATCCAGCTGATGGTTATGGATGGTGGAGAAGAATCAGGACAACATTGCTTTTGGAAACTTTGCCCCAAGTTTTCTTTAAATGTGAAGTCTGGACTGGAGTGAAGCCATCAAGAAGAGTGTTGGGCCCACACAATCCCCAAGTCAGAAGCTGTTTGCAGTGCTCCTGTTCTGAACAGCTTCCAGACCCCCTAAATACACAGGTTTAAATAATTGCCCTTCAGTCTGGAAATATTGGCTCTTCTCTTGTATCAAATAACACCTAATGTCATTGTTGCTGAAGGCAACTAGGATGAAATTGCCTGCCTTACTTTTCCCAGTGTGTTGGCTTTATGCATTTGGCAGCATTTGGAGTCAAATCAATCTTGCTTTCCTCTCCTGGACAGGTACTTAGTTTTGCTGATGTCAGGGTACAGCTTTAGTGCAGGGAAGAGAGAGGAGGCAAACCATGGCTGAGAACACAGGGAATTGGGTTGCAAAGCCCCCCAGGCTCAAGGAAGCTCGAGGCTGATGCATAAAATTGTAGAATGGTTTGGGATGGAAGGGATCTTAAAGACTGTCTCATTCCACCCCCTGCCCCCTTCCACTATCCCAGGTTGCTCCAACCTGTCCAGCCTGGTCTTGAACATTTCCAGGGATGGGGCAGCCCCAGCTTCTCTGGGCACCCTGTGCCAGGGCCTCACCATCTTCATTGTAAACAATTTTTCCTTATGTCTAATCTAAACCTGCCCTCTGTCAATTTGAAGCCATTCCCCATTTCCTATCACTCAATGCACTTGTTAAAAGTCCCTTTCCAGCTCTCTTAGGAGATCCTTTAGATAGTGGAAGGGGCTCTAAGGTCTCCCTGGAGCCTTCTCCAGGCTGAACAATCCCAATTCTCTCAGCCTGTTTCCATAGGAGAGGTGCTACAGCCTGAGTCTCCCTGGTCCAATGCTGCTACCTTCTGCAGAAAAGGGCTGGCAGAGGTCTGGAGAGCTCAGTTTTGTGAGTGCTGAGGTCCCACATGCTTGGGGATTTGTACCTGCTGCAACCCAGGAGGTGTTCCTCACCCTGGACAAGGAGCTCTCCCTATGGCAAAGCTGACTGGCTTGCAAGAAAAGGTCACTGGATGTTCTGAAGAGGAGTTTCAAGGGACAGCCCTCCTCACTAAAGTACCTCACGACCTGTGTGGACTCCTGACCAGTGGATGGGGTGGCAGATCAGCTTTGAAAGGAGCTCAGGTGGATGTGCTCTGCTTGTGTCAAGCCTTGGGACCCTGGCATGTGGCACACGTGCACAGCCTCCCCTGAGCTGAGGGTGCCTGACTGGCTCACAGAGCCAGAGCTTTGCTCTCCCTTCCTGTTCAGGTGCTGTCTCTTCTCTCCATCGCTGTAGATGATTCCTTTCATCCTCTTCAAGAGGCCTCCTGCCGCCTCTTAAATCTCTTTGTTCACCTCGTTTGAATACTGCAGCCCACTCCAAAACCTGAGAAGGCTGAGTGCCATTAAGATTATGGCTTTCCCTCTTGGACAGGGAGCTGGGGATCGCCCTCCCTGTGGGGGTGCCAATAGGCAGGCTGGTGGCAGCTGGACAGTGCCCTGCCACGGGTGCTTGAGATGGCCAAGGGCTGAGCTCCCTGGGCACACAGATCTTTAGGAGGCAGCTGTGTTGTTCAGCTGGTGCTGGTGTGAGCCTTTTGCTTTATTAAACTGCCTTCATCTCAACCCATGAGAGTTTTTGCCATCTTATTTTCTCCTCCCACCTATCCCATTCCCTCTCCTGCTGAGGAGGGGAGGGATAGAGCAGCTTGGTGGACACCTGGCATCCAACCAAGGTCAGCTCACCACAGGAGTGCAATCTTCATTCCTTGCTTTATTTGTGCTGTGACTGCTTTGGGCTACAGTTACCTTTAATTACTGGCTCTGCTGTGGCTGCTTGAGTCTTTTCCAGTGAATGGTTTGGAGGTCCTTGCTCCCAAACAATGAAACCACTTACCATCACTTATCTTTTAAATCAGAGTTTATATTTAGCTGTTGCCTTCCATTCAGGCTGCTTCTCCACACCTGCACGGAGAAAAGCCCTGCAATCCTGCTGTTCACAGAAGGATTTGAACGCTCTTTCCAGCCCTGCTGCTGCAGCAGAGTTGGGATGTGATATCCAGGAGGACATCAGGCCCCATACTGCTTGCCTTGATGTTGAGCTCAGTTTTGGCAATTCCTTCACTTTGATCATCATTTTACAGTGAAAAAGTCTTTTAAGCAAGTACAAAGTCATTAAAGCTCACACAGCCACCACGCAGAGGAGAGAGCAGCTGAGAGTCCCCTGACTATGTGAGAGGAGCTCTGCTTCTCTTTCCTGGGGGTGTGGAAGCAGAGCTCAGAGAGGGGACAGAGTGTCTGCTCTGGATCCCAAAGGGCTCGAGACTTCCGAACATGAGTGTCATAAACCAGGAGATGGGATTGTTTGTCCTGGAATAACTTGGGTTTAATGCAAGCTGAAGGGAACTGGGAGCAGCCTCAGCATTCCCCAGCCTGTTGTTTCCCTTTACACGCAGCCCCAGGAACAAAAAACTGCTGCAAGAAGTTGCCTTCAGCGAGCACTGGCTCCACCAGCAAGAGCCATGCTCTCACCAGCACTGCAGAAACTGGGGCAGCAGGCAGGGAAATTGTCCTTCTGCTCATCCCAGCCCCAGTGACCATGGCTTTGGGACAGCTGTTTGGGGAGACAGTTATTGGAGGACACGGTGCTTTAAGCAAGGTGCAGCACCATCGGATCCTTTGGATCCAGAGTGACCTGCAGCCAGCAGCCAGGACGCTTTCCCCACTGCCAAGCCCAGCTGTGTGGTGTCTCCTTGGAGCTGGGGAGTGACTGAAGCCCTGTCACCCCGTTTCCCAGGAGGGAGGGGTGTTTGGGGCTGCGGCAGCGTGCTCAGAGGATGCTCTGCCCAGCACCACACACCGTGCCAGCTGCCTGACCCTGCCCCACGCAGGACAAAATGCCAACGAGAGGGCAAAGAGCCCTCATCTAATTATCGTGCTATATTTGTACATGAGAGAAGGGAAGTGAGCAAGAGCCGTGCTGCTGCTGGGAACTTGATGGCTTTCAGTGAATTGAGAGACAGGCCACTCCAATTAAGGCTTTTTTCCCTTTTTGCCCACAATTTCTTCCATTTCCTCTGCCTGCCTGGGAGGCTGGACTGCCTGCAGTGCTTCCCGTGGCAGGAGGTGGCTGTGGGGGAGTCGGGTTGTGCATCCCTGGGAGGAAGCAGGAGGGGTGCAGGGGCAGCATCAGGGGACAGCCTGTCCCACCAAGGGGGTTTATGATTCTGGCACTGGCCACGCACAGAGCGAAATGAAATGCGCCATTCTCTTGACGGTGTTTCAAAATACCATTAAGGGATCAGAGCATGCTCCAGCCTGGGTGCTGGCAGCAGGCAGGGGAGTGAAATAATTGATTGGCTTCTCCCTGTGATCCAAAAGGGTTTCGATGTCAGGCCATTCATTGTGGTGGCTGGAATGCTAACACAACCCATCGGAGCTGCAGCCCCGCGAATGGGTGGCTGTACTAATGGCTAATCCGGGGTGATGGATGGGCTGGGGGAGATGCTACTGCTGAGTAAGGAGGAGGCCGCGAGAGGAGAGTGAGGCAGCAACAGGTTGGGACTCAGCAGGCACTTTCCCAGCCAGTGTGGGAGCTGGGAGGGGGAAGCAGTGAGCAGGAAGCTTGGGCAAGTATCCATGTCCTGCTCCCCTCTGCTCAGGGTGGTCACACGAGAGGTAACATCTGAATTTAGCCACCTGATTTTTGCCAGAACTGGACTACAGAGTAACAAAAAGATGACAAGCCCTCTCTCTGCCCTCCCTGCAGCCCTTTTTAAAACTCAGATATATTTCTTTATTTTGAATTAAGAGTGCACTGGGGTAGCCAGCATCTTCAGGTAAACAAAAGACAAAGCTGAATGCAAAAGAGAGGAGAGTAAGAAATAATAAGATTAGTGATCCCAGGGAGGGCAGCTGTGCTAATTAGCAGCAGACAGGAGTTGATGTGTTCCCCAGCACACCAGACCAAACTTCCTGTGGATCCACCAACTGATCCCACCTCTCTAAGCAGAAGCACATCACTGTTTTGGGAGGATTGTACCTGATTTACACTGGGCTGAGTAGGAGCACAAGTGTTGATTGTGGTCCACCTGCCCTGCTTCAAGGCAGGGGAAGGTTTGACTTCATCCCACCCCCAAACCATGGCTTGTGCTGAGGATTCAGTTTGTGGCCAAGCTGGTGGCTCATAGGAGGAGAACTGGGGCTTGTCAGACCCCTGGTTCCATCTGCACAAAGGGGACCACGCCGAGCTCTCCCAGCAGCACCTTTCCTCCCAAAAAACAGCTTCCACACCTTCATGCAAGGGAACAGATTGACTTTAAATGGTTGCAGCTCAAGGAGCCTCTCTTGGTTATTGATCACCTACTGATTACTCCAGCACTTGGTATTCAGCTTGTAAATAAGATTACAGGGTAAATCTAAAATGGGAGCAGAGGGATGATAAAATTCTGCTCATTTACAATAAGCTCAAAGAACTTTCCCCCTTCTGCCCCCCCTCCAGCTTTATTATGAAGTCCAATAAAATACCCTGGGGACAAGAAGGAAGAGAGAGTAGCAATTCAAAGGCAACATCAAAAGGCAACTCTATTCATTTTAGCGTGTCAACAGGCACAGAGAGATGCTCCCAGCCAAATGTGGCAGCTGCTCCAAGTGCAGCAGCTCAGCCCCTTCCCTACCATCCCCAGCCAGCTCTGCTCCATGCTGGAAAAACAGGCCCAATCCCATCCATTTCCCTTAAGATTTCAGATAAGTTTCTGTTTTGATGGCAAGTACTTCAAGTGTTAGATGGGGAGTTCAATGCCATAGATTGTTCTCGCTGCTTTCAGCCCATCTCTGCAAAAGAGGAAAAAAAACAAATGCTCTGTGGCTAAAAATAGATATTCCTCTTTTTTCTCCGTGCTGCTGCAGGGCTGTCCTTTGGGCTCCTAGCAGTGCCAAGTGCCCTGGATCTACCACAACAAGCTGAAGGAGACTGTGATTTCATGGCAGGATATTTAAGAGCTGTGCCCACCTTTGCCAGCCTTAGAAACATCAGTCTTGTGATACCCAGTGGCTGAAGTAAGCCCCAGCTCCTGGAGTCATGGGAATTCGTGAGGATTTTTAAATCTGGAAGAAGCCTAGTCTCTTCCACTGGGCAGTCACGGGAGGTTTCTCCCAGCTCCATCCTCTGAGGGCAGGGAAAGCATCTCCCTGCTCTGAGCAGCAGCCAGGACACCCTCACAGGGACCTTTGGCACTGTCCAAAAGACAAGGCTTCTCTGTACCTTCTTTATGGATGCTACTGCTTCAAGCAGGGAAAAAAATCTCCCCGAGTTAATTTAGGAGCTGACACCATCCAGCTCCAGGTGCTCCAGCAGCAAGGCTCAGGAGGATGGGTTGTTCTGCCTTTCCCCTGTGGGGTCTTGAGGAGACTTGGGAACATTTTGTCTAAATTTGCCCAGGAACTTTTGAAGCGATTCACCCTCGGCAGGAATTGTGCCAAGTTATTATCCTTCATTGCCATGTCAGGGGAAGCTGCAGCCCCCCTCCCCTGGGAAGATTTGGACTCCCTGGTGCTTAGAGCAGGTTGTGTCCTTGCTGCTGGTAGTGGGGCACCAGCGCTGGTCCCCCCAAGGGTGTCACACTGTGTGCCAGCACCAACACTGAGGACAGAGTGCTTTTGTGGCACTGCTCCCTCAAGAATAAAGCTTTTAAATATAGCAGGATTGACTTGAAATCCCAGATTGATTCACTTTTAAATACCAGCTCTTGGATTCTCATCCTCTGCTTCTAGGTGCATTATCCCCAAGCCTCACTGGGTGTTTATGAGATCTCGAAATTTAATCCTCGAAGAATACATTAAAACTTCAATTCCTTGTGCAGTCCAGTGATTTTGGAGGCTGAGGCCTGGAGGAAGAAACAAACATTCTGAGACAATCAGAACCAGCAGCGTTTTGTGCTGGTGGGATTGGGCCATCAGAAGTGCTGATCCCCTTGGGGCAGTGACAGCCTGCACGAGCCTGAGGCATTTATAATGTTGATAGAATTAGTGTTTTCACAGCCTTCGAGTAGCCAGTGATGTTCCCCCTTTTCCTGTGTTAAGAGAAGGCAAAATCCTCCACTTCCTTCAGGGCAAGGACTTCTGTTTGTGATCTGCAGAGCTGGGGTGTCCATGGATTATTCCTTGGGGTAAGGAAAAAGATAAAGTGTCAGAAGCCTCTACATGCAAGGGTGAATTTCCAGAGGGGATTGTGCCTTCTGGGGAGATTTCAGTGGCATCTGTGAAGCCTTTCACATGCAGTTTCTGGCTGCCAAGGGATGGGGCAGCCCCTAAACTATGGAATCCTTGGCATGAAGTTTCCAGATATTTGCAAGCCCAGCTGGAAGTCCCTTCCCCCTATGTATGTTTCCAAGCCCACAGCCTCACTCATCTGCTGGGGAATCTTCAGGTTTTCAGCATAAAAAGCCCCCCAAGCACTCAAGGAACACCCATCACACTCCACAACCCCACTGGTGCTGGGGTGGAATAGCTGGGGACCAAAGCCTGCAGCCTCATTTCTCCAGCAAGAAGAGACCTCTCCAGCCTTCAAAGTGCCCACAAGAATTCACACCCATGCTGAGCAAAAAATGTCACCTCCTATCCAAAAAGGTGAAAAGATAGGACAAAGTTAAAAGCGACTCCAGAAATGACTGCTGGGAGTAGAAATATCCGTGTGTAACCATGGCTTCCTTGCTGCATGCGTGCCTGAAATGCAGGTGCCTACTGCTGGCCCTGCTGTGCTGGAGCCACAGCCTGGGAAATGGCCCAGCAAAATGCTCCACGCCTAGGGTTGGGGATGGTGCTGGGGACAGTGACATCCTCAGCCCAGGGTGGGGATCCCTGTGCCGAAAGTGCTTGAGCAAGGGGCAGAGAGCTGAAAGCCCCAAAACACTCATGACTGCTTGTGCCAGAGGTGCTTGAAGGAGCTCGGGGCTCTCCTGCCAGAGCCAGCCTCAGTGGAGGGGCTTTCCTGGGTGGGGTTACACAGCTAAAATCCTCCTGGGACAGGCAAAGGCCACTCTGACCCTAGTACAACCTTTTCTTTAGCCCACTGCCTGTTGGGTGCCCTTTAATCCACACTGGCAGGAGCACCCAAGACTTGAGGCTCCCTGCACACCCCAGACCCACAATCCTGCTGCCACCAGCTCTCCCATCCCTAGGCCCTCCACCACGGAGGGATTTATCGTGCAGGCAGGGAACTTGGACATAAACATGTGCCAAGACTGAGAATGCCAATGTCTGAATGCCTTCGGTTCCTTCCTCCAAATAAATCACTGCGTGACTCTAATTATCGCACTTGCCCCAAGTACAACACCGGCTTAATACGGAAAATGAGTGTGGAGGATTTATTACTGCTGATCCTTGATCTTTCATTTTTGATATTAAAACATGTTTAATTCATTGCAATGTAGATTAAAGTAAGGGAGGCCATGGGCAGGCTCTGGTTTGCTTGGGGAGGATTTGGTTGCTGCCTGTCCCAGGAGCAGGGTGCTGCTGGCTCCTGCTCCCTTCCATGCTGACTCTGTGTCAAGCCCTGGCTGATTCGTGTCTGATTTCACCACCACACTTGCTCTGTCTGTGGATTTATGGTTGTTTAGACACCAAGACTAGGGAGACTGCTGTAAACGTGTTATTTTCACTGGAGAGACAGGTTATAGCAGAGCTTATAATCCAGCTAGATGCAACAGAAGTGGTGGTTGCTGAGGTTTTAAGCTTTCCTAAATAGATGGCCATCTCTGTCAGTATGAATCAGCTCTTGCTTTTAGAAAAGCTTTCTTTTTTTATTTTGTTACAAGAGCCCTTGGCCTTCAGTGACTAGTTTGCATTGAATCTTCGACAATTGTGAAAGCATTTCTCACACAGCCTGGGAGTGTGCTGCAGAGCCCAAACCTTTTTTGCCCTATTTTGCAGTACGGCTTCTGCAGGGTGATGGCACCTTGGCCACTTACACAGGGCCTTGGTCACGGGGTCTCAAAGGGATTTTCGGGGCAGGGAAGGGAGCAGAGATGGTCCAGGGATGAGAAGACACGGAGCAGACACAGGTCCACTGAGCTTACGGTTCACCCCAAGCAGGGTAGCACAGACCAGAGGGGGAAAAGGCTGAGTGTGGGGAAAGGCAAAATCCCGGCAAGGACAGCCCGAGCAGGGGGGCTCCCTGGTGGTGCTGGTGCCATCCCAGTGGCCCAGCCAGATGTGGGACATGGGTGTGTGTTCTCGCACACACACCTCCCACGGTGACACCAGGGTGGGCACCAGGGGTGACCCGGACCTGCGCTGGCAGCTTCTGCTGCTCCGTCCTTACAGGAGCGATCCGCATCGGCTCCGGCCATCCATCAAAGCGCTTTTCCCATTTCCCCTGATGACATCCCCGGCTGCACCTCAGGCACGTGTGGAGTGCGACTCATGCGGAGCAAGGCAAGCGGGAGGAGTGACCACTGCTGAATAATTCATCCCTGCCGGGAGCAATGTCCCCTCCTAGAAGAAGAGGATGCACCGTGCTACTGCAGCCCAGGAAGAGGAGGAGGATGTCCCCTCGGGCTGTGTGTTGTCCCTGCCCCTTTCCAGAGGGGGAATGAGGATCTGCACTCCCTGCTCTGCCAGGGCATCTCCAGTCCTGTGGCATCGGGACACCCCTCCCGGGGCAGCTGCACAGCTCAGACACTCTCTAGACCACCCATGAAATGCAAAGGCTGGGATCCATTCTTCTCATCACTCCTGGCCAGAACGTGTCTGCACTTTGGGGCACACGAGGAGGGGGGAATCCTGGAGGAAACCATCCGTGTTAGCTGGCTGGAGGGCGAAATCAGGCTCTGACTGATAAAATGCATGAGAGCATTTTATCTTCCCGGGCCCCCTCCAGAGCTCTGCAAACCCCCCTCTCCTCCTGTCGTCACTGATGCACATCTGATGGGAGAGGAGCTGGTCCAGCCACAGGCCTGGGAAGGGCAAGAAAGGAGAAGAGAAAAGCACGGAAAGGAAACGAAGGGAGATGGAGAGAAACCACATGGCTCACCCCAGCATCTCCTTCCCTCTCCACCCCAGCTCCAGCAGGACCAGCCTGCACTGAGCCCTGCCTTGTGTCTGATGGTGGGACAGAGGGTGGGGGATACACCCCAGAAGTGTGTCCTAGGAGGCACAACGAGTCCTAAACCTCCCCCAGGGGGGATCTGCTGCCTGGGCACCGTCTTGTCCCACCATGGGGACAGCGAAGGGAGGTGGCCGCGCTTCCCATCACCATGGCAACCCGCGGAGACGGCGCGAATCCTGGATCTCTAGGATGAGCCTTGGCAAATCAATAACCCCAGCAGAGACAGGGTTGGGCTGGGGGTCCCCTCCTGGGGGGTTGGTGACAGGGGCGTCTCTGCCCTCTGAGCACTTCTGCTAATCCTCTCTGGATCAGTTCTGTCCTGTGCCGAAACAGATGAGCCAAGACGTGCTGCTTCTGACAGGGGCATCAGCACACGGATATTTCTACCCCGACTCCTGCTGGGAAGTTTCTCTCCGGGTGAAGCTCTCGGTGGAGCCTTGGGTAGTGCATGGCGAGTGAGAGACTGCGTCAAACAGAACTGATGGGGAGCTGGCGTCCCCTGTGCTGATGGAGCTGCTGATTAGGGAAATGTTCTTGCGTTTCTAACACTCTAGAGATTTGGGCCAAGAAGCTCCTCAGAGGAAATCAGCAGCCTCGAGATGCTCTTGCAAGACACAGTGTTTCTGCCCCAGTGGGCAGCTCTGGTGGGATGTGTCCCCATCCTCCTGCTGTGGTGACACACAGGTGCCTCTTGGCACCTCCACTCTTCCATCTCATTATCATGGCCCCACATGGGACCAGAGCATGGGTGGGAGAGTGGGACTTCCCAGCTTTGCCCCTGCTGCAGTTCCATCCACATCTCCTGGAAGAAGAGGCTTTGATGAGTCCCATTTTAGGACAATGTCCTGGGGGCTGGGTGCAGGCAGTGCTGCCTGTCATGTTGCCCACCCTCCTGGCATCTGCCTGGTGATGAGGTCCTGCCCAGCCAGCATTTCCCAGCCACAGGGAGCCACTCTGTCCCAGCATGTCCTTGAGACATAGAGCACATCCCAAGGCTTCCCAAGTGCCTGGCATGGACAGAGTGTTGTGCTCAAGCCTTCCCAAAAACAATGGCCAGTGATGATCTCACGTACAGTGAGTCTGTGCATGCTCAGCACGGGGCAGTGACCCCATCTCCCCATCCCTGCTGGTGTCTGCCATCTGCCCTTCACTCCCAGTTGAACCATTTAACACAGGGTTGAATGTGCCATCACATGCCAGCACTCCAACCCTGTGGCCACCCTACCCAGGGCCAGACCCTCACCTGTGGGTACCAGCCAGGCCCCTCACCACTCCTGCCTTCCTTTTGCCCAGCTCTGCTCTGACCCCACTTCCAGCCTTCCCCCTGTGCCCACATTTATTGGGGGTTGATTTGTGCTGTGGCAGAAGAGCCATTAAGGCTCTTGTTAGTACAGAGGGAAGGACGCCTGCTGTGTGCCCATGGCCACATTGGGAAGCCAGATGAGGGCAGTAAATAAGGTTTCACTCTATTACAATGATTGGAAAGTCTTGAACGAGAGCAGCAGGCTGGCAGAGCTACAGAGGAGGTGTCCTCCAAGGGGCAATTGTCAAACAGCAATCTGCCAGCACAGTGCTCTGGTCCCCATTTATCTTTCTGCCTTGCCAGAGATGATATCAAGCTCCTTGTGCTGCCCGGGGTGCTGAGGTGGCCACAGGTGTCCCTGGGGTTGTGCTGTGGGACAGGACAAGGTGAAGGACTCCTTCAGCAGCAGGAAGTTTGGCATTTTGCTGGGTTATGGGCAGCAAATCTGCTTCCAGGGGACTGTGGAGGCACATAAAACATGGGAAGGGTCTGACCTGCCACAGGTGGCATGGAGCCAGAACTGCAGCTGTCCCTGGCTGGGATGCAGAGGGTGGTGGAGATCTGCACTCCTGCTATCTCCCTTCCTCACTTCAGTGTCCCTGTGTGCTGGTTTCATCCCCAGCACAGCAGCAGCTCAGCTTTCCCCTCCTCGCTGGGTGTTGGGATACTTAATTCATTAGCATTAAGGAGGTGTGCCTGGCTCTGCTGCAGCAGCACCACGGTACAGCTCAGCTGGAGGTGCCTCCAGCCCCAGAGAGATGCTCGACAGAGTGAATGTGCTGTCAGCACCGGGTGCTTATAGCCCTCGGTTTCCCCTGCTGCTGAGTCACAGCCAGGCTCAGTTGCAAAACAGGCTGTAAAGTCCTTGTTTAGGGTTTATGGGGTCCATTACAGCATGTCTGAGCAGCTCCAGTGCCCCTGCAATGGGCCAGGCCGGCAGCGAGGGCTGATCTCAGCAGGAGGCTGCTCCAGCCCCAGAGACACAGGCAGCATCAGGAAAGGGGCAATGCTCACTGAAGGACTTGCAGTCCTTCACTCACCGCTCTGAAGGGCAACACCAGGTGCCTAAAATTAGACTCCCACCTCCTAATTTAGGTACTTCAAAAAATAGGCTGATTTGTGTATTCCTTTATCCCCCCACCGCTGGCACAGCTCAGCATCCAGAGACTTCCAGGGAGGTGCTCTGTTCCTGGGCATGTTGGAGCACTCCAGCAGCACCAGGTGTAAGAAACCCAAATTTTCCTGTATCCCTGGTTTACCCCGAGTAGGAAAAGAGGAGCTGCTGCTCCATCTCTGGAGGGGAGAGCCCTCGTGGTGCTGCAGGATGGCTGGCTCGTGGCTGCTCCAGCACTGTTAATCAGAATTATCAAACAGCAGCCTTGTCCCAGGCCTCAGCTTACCCACAATGGGCTGGGGTTGCACCTCAGCCTGGCTGTGCCCCAGGGGGTTTCTGATGCCCCAAGGGGTTTCTGATACCCCAAAGCAGTGTCCCTGTAGCACCTCCCTCCCTCCTCAGCCTCCAGGAGGGACCAGACTGGTTCCACCCCTCTCGATGCCACGGCAGGAAAATGCTGGACATGGCGAGCAGTGTGGAGACACAGCTGGGGCTACAACCCTGTGTAAAGGGAGCCATGGGGGCAAAGCAGTGCCACCCTGGTCCCTGCCAGGGGTGCTGGCTGGGATGGGTCCCACTGCTCCCTGCCCATGGCCGGAAAGGTGGGTGACAGCCTGGCAGCTCCTCACGCGAGCCGCAGCTGGAGCGATCTGCCTGTGCACGTTTCATAGTACACGTGTCCCATTAAGAAAAAGATCAGAGTTCCCAGGAGCTAAAAATAACACCAGGCAGTGGAGTTTGTCCAGGAGACAGTAAGGGATGCGGGGGTGTGGAGCAGAAGGTGTAATTTCACTGCTGGCTCTGCCAGTGACAGGGTGCAGGAGAAGGGGAATGAATCAATCCTGCCGTGGTGCAGGAAATCACTGCTGAAGGAGCAGCGTGGGGCTGTGGTAACTCAGCTCCAGCCTCGCTCCTGTCGGACCTGAGGCGGTGCAGGGTCCAGGGGGAGCACAGCTGGGTCCCTGGGGGTGTGCCAGGGTGCGGCAGGCAAGGACAGAGCTGCCACGGTGCTCCCAGCAGGCAGCCCTGTGGAGATGCTGGGGCAGCAGCATCCAGGGAGATGGGTGTGAGCTGTAGGGCCCTGTGATGCTGGAGTGACAGGGCTGCTCTCCATATGGCAACCTCTGGTGCTGAATGAAAGAGTGAGTGCAAACACAGATCCTAATTACCACAGCTCTTCCAGAGCCAGCTCTGCCTGCTCTCCCCAAGCTGTCAGATGCTCTCTAGCAAATGCCTCCATCTCCTTTCCACGGCTGAATTGAAGCTATTTATTCTCTCCTCAAGATCCAGCAGCTTCTGTTTTACCACTGGTTGAACAGCTGGGAGAGAGAGCAGGAGGAGTGAGGAGGGGAGAAACCCCTGTAGCTCCTTTTAGCACAAGTAGTAGCACCAGAAAATCCAAGCCCTGTGAGAGAGAGATCAGAGGTCAGTGCCTGTCCTGGGCCAAGGAAGCACCTGGCCTGAAGCAAGCTTTGCTGGAGAAATGACCTTCATTCCCTGAATGTTGTCAGTGGCATGAGGAATGGGATGGGCAGAAGAATTTGCTCTTCAAGATTATTTAACTCATTCCCCTCCAGGTCTTGGATCCCAGCATGGGTTAGAGCACCCCAGATGATCCTATGAGGACACACTGGGAGGGATGGGTGTGTCCAGCCTGGAGAAGGGAAGGCTCCAAGGAGACCCTAGAGCCCCTTCCAGTGCCTAAAGGGGCTCCAAGAAAGCTGGAGAAAGACTTTGGACAAGGGCCTGAAGTGATAGGACAAGGGGTAAAGGCCTTAAGCTGAAAGAAGGCAGGGTTAGATTAGACACTAGGAAGAAACTCTTTACTGTGGGGGTGCTGAAGCCCTGGCACAGGCTGGAACAAGATGGTTTTTAAGGTCTCTTCCAACCCAAACCGTTCTACGATTCTAACCCCAGGCTCCCACCACAGCTTGGAAGGGAAACCACAAAAATAAAACCCCAAACAAACAAACAAACATGGTAACAGGTCCAATTAGCAAAGGCATTTGGCTTCCCAGCGCCGCTCCCCATTGCTGCTGGCTTTTGGAAGGCGCTGGGTGAGATGACTGGCAGCTCCAGCAGCTTTGTGCAGATGGACACATCTACTCTCTATCTGGAGAGCTTTTGTCTCCCCAGCCAGCCCTGGCACTTCTCTGCTGCTGCAGGCAGAACAGAAAACCAGTATCCATCACCTCTCCCGCACCCAGCCTCATCCTGCTGGGACCTCTGGGTGGGTCAGCACCCACAGCATTTCCAGGGTAGCTGTTCCCTGGGTGCTGCATCCCTGCAGGGGCTGGGCTTGGAGCCCCAGGTGCAGTTGCTCTGCCTCAGGGCTTTGGGCTGGGAGGGTTCCTGGCTTTGGGGGCTCACACTCTCATCCTGACTTCCCTTGGTGCCTGTGCATGTTTGTCCCCCTTGTCCTGCCTTCAGCTTTGGAGTGACACCCAATACCTGTTTAAATCTGAGATTCCCAAAGATGACATCCAACAGGTTTCTTGAAAATCAGCCAACAAGTGGGAGACAGAAACACTTTTTCCTGTCCTCCTTGGTGGGAAAAAATCTGAAGTATGACACAAATCACAGGGGAATGGCCTTACTTGGTACTTGTCAAGGTGGACTTCAATGATCCTTCCAACTCAGGATGTTCTATGATCTCCACAGTCCTCTGAAATAATTGCAGGTGCCAGCCCGTCCAGCCTGCTGGTGACAAACCCTTTGGAAAAGGCAATGGTTTCCCATTGCTCCCAGCTCTGCTCCCTTGTGCTGCTGCTCTCCTCCCAGCTGGTGAGCCTGTTGATTATATAAACTGCTCACTCACTTGATAGAGCTGTTTGCCTCCCACCCCACCAGGCTTTACAAGCTCATTTTTTTCTTTTTTTTCTTGGCTTAATGGGATGTTTACTCCACAACAGCCTTCCCTCAACACCCAGCAGGAGGAACTCTGAACCACCACCCCAACAATGTGCTGACTTTCACACTGAGCTGGGAGTAGACTGGAGTTTCCTCCCTGCTGCAGCTTCCAACACTGCTGGGGTTGAATGCTGGTCCCAAATCCAACTGAGAGGTCTTGCAGCTCATTTCTGCCATGGGGGAGAAGCTCCTCATATGGTTTGGAGTCTGAGGACTCTTCAGCCATGGGCAGGTAGGGCTGGGTCTGCGGTGTGTGCCAGAGTCCTGCCCTGTCGTGACAGTGCAGCTCTACCCAGGCGACAGGGATCTGGCTTGGCAGCTGCCAGCCTTGTTTCATGACAACTGCCAAGCAGGCATCAGGTAGTCGTGATTTCTCCTACTCCCTCTGACTTGGAGCGAGGGACAGAGTAGGAGGGGTCTGCTCTGCTTTTCTTGTGGAAGAAAGAAAACCCAGGTGTGCACAGATCCCTTTCTCATCTGTCCACCTTACACACGTGTGACACCCGTGCTTCCCACCTTCTCCCTTCGTCTGCTCCCCCTGGGTGCTGCTCCTGGGGCAGTGAGGGTTGTACCAGGGCAGGTGTTTTACAGCTGCAACTGGTACCACCAGCATCACTGGTTTGATCAGTGGCTGTGCATATTGATTGGCTCCACGATACCTCTGCCACATGCTGGTGTCATCTTCCTTTACCTGAGCCTCCAGCACTGCGGTAGCCACGGCTGCTGTTACTTATTTCTTCAGAGAACAAGAGCCCCATGGAAGTTTGTTCCTTGCTTTCCATGAGCTCTGTGGTGTATGTTTGTTGTCTTGGTCTCACTTCCATTCTGCTGCTCTTTCTGACTATTAAAAGCCCCAGCAGAGCATCATCTGAGGTTCTCCCAGTGCTGCAGTGAAACTCTCACCTTGTCATCACGGACAGCAAGAGTCCCTGGGGGGAAGGCAAAAAGCAGCTGATTCCCAATCCAGCACGGAGCAGCAGTATGGAAGAGTGGCAAGTGCTGCAGTGCAAACCCAGCAGTCTTTGTCCCATCCTGCAGCACAGACCTGGGGACATGCAGCAAAGGGCAGGGCAAGCCCACGACACCCACGGGAAGGTGGTGTGTGGTGATGGCACTGTGAGATTAGGAGATGCCAGAGGACGGTCTCTGAATTGACTGTAGCAGGTAGGGAGTCTTAAAATATTTGGAAAGGGCAACATATAACCACAGAGAAACGATTCAGGTACCCAAGGAAGAGAAGTAAATTTGTGTTTCCCTTGCAGGAAGTGCCCAGGATAGGGAGCAAGTTGCTCATGTTACAGTTTCCCACTGCTTCCCAACTCTCACCCAACACCAACTGCAGAACAGTCGTCTGGCAAATAAGCTATGCAAAAATAAGGAAACTTTGCCAAAAACACAGCTGAAAGAGTAAAACTCTCGCAGATGATAGTGCTGCTCAGAGGCACTCGCCTCCTGCCTTTAAGCAGGCTTTATACCAGCATCCAAACATAAAGAAAGAAAATCTGACAGGTGTGTATAAGCAGCTGGGCACAAACAAACAAATCCTCAAGCTCTGCAAGGAACAGGTTATGTTTTGTGGGGGATGTCTTCATGTACAGGCATGTAGAGAGAGGGGCGTTTTATTTTGTGGAATAAATTCTGATACTGAAATCTAGAAAACCACTTGAGCTTTGCTATGTCTTCTCAATCTTAATTCTGGAAATATTCTTTAAAGTTCATGGCTCTATCTGTAAAGGGCCAAAAAATGCAAACAGGTTTAAAATAGGCATGTAAATGAGGCAAGTAGATGTCAACAGACAACCTTCAAAGGTGCTTGCTGTGTCAAACAGGGAAAACAGGAGAGGATATAAATTTGGGATGAGACAAGTTTTAAGGTGTGACATGCTAAAAGCATAACAACATGTAATGAAGACTATGCCAAGGTCATTTAGAAGAAAGGCAGCCAGTGCCGTGCCGGATTCTTGTGCTCCTGTGGCTGCAGAAAGCTCTGACATAAGGGCATGATATAAAACTGAAATGAATCGCTTTACATCGAGATCTGCCATGGACAATGTTGGAAAATCTGCCCTTTCCTAGAGCAAATAAATCTAAAGAACTCCCCTAAACTGAAATGTCAGAAAATGCTTTTGGAAAACACTGATGAGATAGAGAGCAAGGGATTGCCAGGACCAGGCAGGATTTCCCTACAAGCTCTGGAGGAGGAGCAGCGTGGAGTTACTGAGCTACCAATGGGGCTGGGTGCCCTGCTCCTGGGATGAGCACCGAGATCACAGAGATAGGAGGTGGCAATTGTGACTGCAATTTCTGTAAAAGCTTAGAGCCAGGAAACTATATCCAAGTCTGACTTCTGTGCAGAGCAAACGAGTTGCTTGAAGCTCTGCTAAAGAATAGAATGGGAAGATGTGGAAAGTCATATGATGGAAGTCAGTCATATTTTCAGAGGAGGAATTCGTGGCTTGCAAATCTATTATTCTTTCTTGAGTACGTTAGCCAGCTAATAGTGTACTTGAATTCCCCAGTTCCATGGTAACCTACCTCCCAGCCCTTGCTTCTCAATCTATTTGTAAGAAATGCACACAAGCCTCCTTTCATGCATTGATAATGTAGTTTCCTTAAGAGGTTTTGTTGATTTTTCCCCGCCAAGATTGGGAGGGCGGTTACCATGGAGTTACCTATGGACTGGCGGGCAGACATGCCTTTGGAAAAGGGGATGAAGAGTAAGGTGACAATATTTACACATCATACATAATGTCTAAAGGTAATTAACAAAAAAGCTAATGAAGCACTGCGGAAGGGTTTCATGATGTTTAGCGATGACAACACGGCAAGCGGCATTCAAGGAGAAGTGCCACAGGCAGAGGGGCTCGCAGGGCAGGCCAGTGGCAGCCCGAAACTGACGGCTGCTCGGGGAAGGAGCCCCAGCTGCCGCAGGCGAGCGCCCGGGCAGGCTGAGGAAGGCACCCGGGCAGGCTGGGGAAGGCGCCCGGGCAGGCTGGGGAAGGCGCCCGGGCAGGCTGGGGAAGGAAGGCACCGGGCTGCCGGGAAGGGGCGCGGGAGGTGCGGAGCTTTGCGGTGCCTGCCCGCCGGGCCGGCTCCAGCGGCTCTGCGGGGCTGAAGCGGGGACAGCCAGCGGGAGACACCGGAGAGACGCTGCGGCCGGGGACGGGGCGTGAGGAGGTGGGCGAGGGGCTCCTCCGGTGACCGCTGTCGGAGTCCCGGCCCTCCGGTACCCACCGAGAGCGCCCGTCCGCACGCACCCGGCAGGGACACGGGGGCGATGCCCGCCGGTC
>VZRV01011014.1:1064251-1130294 GCA_013398115.1 Falcunculus frontatus | reverse complement strand
CCCGCCGCGCCGCCCGCCTCGCCCGCGGGGCTTCCTGAGGGAGCGGCGGCGGCGGAGCCCAGGTGAGCCCTTCCCGGGGGCGAGCGCTGCCCGCCGCGGTGCCGCGGGCTCGGGGCGGGGACACCCGTCGGTCCTGCGCGCCGCACGGGGAGTTCGCCGGCTGCCCCGGGATGCTCCGGCGGGACCGAGGGGACTGCGAGAGGCGGGCACCTGCCGCCCCCTCCCCGGCACGTCCTCGCGTCCCGGTGCCCGGCCGCTCCGCTTCTCCCGCGGCGTGTCACAAGGGATGCCCAGCTCCCCGGGCGCGGGGTGCCCAGGAGCCATCGCTGGCGTGGAGGAGCTGGAGCAGAGCTCTGTCTCGTCCTCCGCTGGGAGCTCAGCCCGCAGGGTCAGCTGGAGATGTGCCTGTGGCCTTCTGCTGGTGCCGGGGTGGTGATGGGGTACCCCCTTCTTGGCCGTGCCGCTGCCCCGTCTCCCTGTCGCTGCCTCGGTAGCCCTCGCACGGTGCATCCGCGGGAGGTACGCGCCGACATGCACGGGAGGAGGAATCTGGCTGGAGGGGCTCGCGTGATCTGGATCGGATCGGTGCCGCTGAGCACCGCACGCACCTGAGATGGCTTTTCCAATCGCGGGGCCCTGGGCAGGGCAAGGCTGAGCAGAGAAAGTGGGGCTCGGGGCAGGGAGCTCCGCCGCTTCCCCCTCAGGTCACCTTGGCATGCTCCTGGGTGACAATGTTCTTGCTATTAGTCGGGTATCATGGCAGTTGCCATCATGAAGTGTGGCTGATTGAGCTGAAAGAATAGAGACGAACGCACTTGGCTTCTGTCTTGAGGCTTGTTTGGGTTTGGTTTTTTTTCCTCATTTTCCTATTTTGGAGCAATTTGGATGGGATGAGTTTTCCTCCTTGTCGGCAGTAGAACTGGTAGAGAGACGTGGCTTGCTTTTGAGGAAGTGCAGTTTGAAAACATTCTCACCTTTCTCTTCTCTGATGACAACCAGTGGGCTGTGTGCCACCTTCAGCCTTCCAGTGCCTCAGTTTCCTCGTGTCTACAAGGGAAAGGTCGAGGAGAGAAAAGCTGGTTTGCACCAGGGCGGGCTGGGATGTGTGTTCTGGTGTGTGAGAACCTCTGCTGGCATGAGATTGCCTGGAGGGCAGAGTGGTTCTGGGTCAAGCCCAAGGGAGGCTGAGCCCGTGGCCCATCTTTGGGAGAAGGAAGGTGCTGAGAGCAGGGGAGGGCTGGCACTGCCTCTGTTCTGGGCACAGACCCTGGCAGGGTGCTCCCCGGGTTTAGCAGCCCTCCATACCCATCCCTGAGTTGCTGGCATCCATGTTGTCCTGCAGTGAGGAGTTCATGCTGCACCTGAGCAGCAAACAAAACAGCATCCCTTTTTTTTTCATAACAAGTGAGGGGTTTTTTTGGCTCCAACATCCCCTGTGGTCATTTCCTGCCCGGGCAGTGCCCTGTCCCTGAGCCTTAGAGCACCAGCGTGTGGCTGAGCCTGCAGCCTCCCGTTCTCTGGCTGCTCTCTGAGGACCCCCATGATGCTGAACTTTCTCTTGCGTTTGCTGCCATGCTGCTGTCTCCTTCCATTGTGGCTGTCACCTCACAGCCACCAGGGCAGCAGGGACCAGCCATTGCTCATGTGTGTAAACAGCTTCTGGCTGGAGCTGGGCTGTGACAGTGCAGGGCTGTGGAGTGGTGGGGTGCATCGAGGAGTGCCTGGTGCTGAGAGCAGCTGAGCTCCTCAGGCTCTGTGATGCTGCTGCAGGAGCCCGTGGGGGAAATCAGTCCCCTGGGACACCCTGGCATGGGTTGGTAGCGTGGCTTCTCTCCTGGTTTGACAGTTCAAGGTGCCAGCTGCCCACTGGATTGGCATGGCAACAGCCACTGTGCTGCAGCTCTGCTTGGAAGCCACAACTTCAGCCTTGCTGCAAGACTGACCCATGAGGGGGGCACAGAGTGCTGCTGGTTGGGTGCTCCACCACAGATAGCACTGATCCACCAGTATCCTACAGCTGGAGTGTGTCTGCCCCTTCCCAGGGCTTCAGCACGGCTGGCACCAAGGGCTGTCCCTGCAGTAGCCCCAGCTGCTGTGGCTTGTCCTGGTGTGAAGTCCCCAGTCCTGTCCCTGGGGGCCAGTGCTGCTGGCTGCCAGCAGCTCACTCGGCTGCCCAGGAAGCTTGATCCGCTCAAGGGAATTGGGATCACTTGTTAAGGATGGACCCGTGGAGCAGATGCAAACCCACGTCCTCTTTGCACAGGGGCAGGTGTGGGGAGCACAGTGAGGATGCAACTGCAGTGGGCCCAGGCCTGGTCCCTCTCTGTAAGCCAAGGGGTGCAGTGCTGGGGATAAGGCTGGGGAAGGGAAGAGGTGCCACAACATGTATTAGGGTGGACAGGGACCTGTTGGCCTCAATCTTCCTAAGGCAGGAGGGCAGCCACATGCTTGCAGGTAACAACAGTGCAGTTGCAGCGAGCCTTGGAGCTCATTTCTGTCTCAGACCAAGCCAGTCTGAGCTTTGAACTGGAACTGAAAAGCATAAAGCCCTGTCTAGCACAGGAAAAGTCCCTGAATGGGAAGAAGTCAGGAGAGAAGATGCTGTTTGCACTAGCCATCTTCATGTTCACCACCTGAGCTCCTGGGAGCTGACCTGCATGCTGGGGCTGAGCAGAGCTCTGGGACTTGCCCGTGGATATGCAGAGCTGGGATTCTACCTCCAATCACAGCCCCAGGATAGCAGGAAGATGCTTTTATCGTTTTCTTGGTGGCTGCACCCTGACACTGAAGGACAAAGCCTCAAGTCCTCAGCTTTGCCTTAGCACTGGTCCTTCCTCCCTCCCACTGAAATCAGTAGCAAGCCTCTCTCCTGATTCATACCCATGAGTTCTGTGTCCTTTGCCAGGGCAGTTCCAACACTCACGCTCCATAGTTTTGTAGTGAAAAAAGTGTTTAGATAAAGATCAAGTTGGGTGCTGCCTTGAGGAGTGTCCAGCCTGTCTGGAACAAGGCTCAGATCAGCTGAGGGTCTCCCACGGAATGGGTCCCCACATCATCACCAGGGCAGCAAGGCAGCTCCCATCTCTCCCACCATGAGGCAGAAAACAGCCCACATCTCCCAGGGCTGAGATGCTTTTTGATGCCCCCCTCCTCTCCCGGGACATCCCTGGGTGATGTCTCAGAGCCTGCAATGGGAGGAGGGAGATGAGCTGATGTAAAAGGGCTTTTGGCTCCCTGATAGAGCAAGGCTTGTTTGGGTGTGCTCCTCCCCACCCACAGCACTGATGCTGTTGGGTTGCTCCAGCTTTGAAAGTCGGGGACAGAGACATGGATCCACATCAGCCAAGGAGAAGCACTTAGGAATGTGGAAGGAAAAATGGCACCATCAAAGTCATACAGCTCATCTGAGTGGTGACCACTGTAGGCTGGAAGGTGCCTCTGGCTTGAAGAACACACCTTTTTCCACTTGATCCACCTAAAACAGAGTCTTTCTTCTGTGGCTCCTTCTGGAGATGTGTTCAGCTCCATGCTTCTTGGAGGGCTGGAAATCTCTGATCTGGCTGCGTATTAATCCTTGTAAGGGATGGCTGTCCTCCACAGGGAAGAGAGGGATGGCTGCTTCACAGCCTTCTCCTGTGAGGCTGAGTCAGCTCTGCTCATCCCCTGCTCTCACCTGTTACGGTGGGAGTTGTCTTCCCTGAAAACGAAGAGCCAGGAGAGGGCTGGGAGAGGCCCTACACGTACCAGAGCAGAGACTTCTGCAGCCAGGACAGAGACACGATGGCCAGGAACCACCTTTGAGGACTTGGCAGCCAAGAAGCTCTTTCATGCCACTTGAAGTGATGATCAGAACACCATGGCTGGGTGCAGGGTGGTTGAGGAGCCTCAGATCTGGTGCAGACACAGCTGGACTGAGGGAACACCATGCCCAGTTTTAATTTCTGCTCGGTACTGCGAGTGCTCACACACGTTCACAGATGGGCCTTTTCTCCCCCAGGAGGGCACAGATCCTCCACTGTGTAAAAATCATCATGCTTCTGCCTTGCCATACCTCCATCCCTGACCCCCCATCCCTGCCTGCACAGCCTGAGCACGCACACGGATGCCTGGTGACGTTGGGAACACTTCTGAGCTCCCTCACCATTCTGCCTCTCTTTTAAATTAAGCAGGAGCTGGGCTCAACAGCCAGTCAATAGCAAGACTTATCTCTTAAATAGCATTATTGATCGCCCAGGAAGCCTGGTTTTGTATCAATAGATACATACACACGCAGACAAGTCCTGTGCCAGGTCCTGGTGGTGAATGGCACAGAGGAACGTACAGAGATGGTTGGTTGCAGGTGGGGACACACGTGTGTGTCCATGTGAGGCAGATGCAGCTCTCTGCTGGAGAGCAAGGTGAGACACCCCAGGGTCTTTGGTTACGGACCTTTCACATTTGTCCAGCATTATTGTGCTGCCTTGACCACTCTTGAATATGTGTCCCTTTCTTCCGAACATGTGACATTGTGATGCAGGACCTCTGCCAGCTTGCTCTGCCTCTGCGTTTGCAGGGAGGCTTCTGCACTCTGCCTTCGGAGAAGATGTGCAGGTGTCTGCCCACAAATTGCGTGGTCTCCTCAAAGGTCACTGACCCCACAGGGATTCTTCACATGGGAGACTTGGGATAGGTGCACAAAATTCAGTCTCCTGTAGGCTGTTTGGAGAGGAGGATGGATGAGACAGGCTAAACCCATTCTGCCAGAAAGGGCCTTGCCGTGTGTCCAGCTCTGGTCTGGCGGTGCAGGCTGTGAGCCGACACTTGTGGGGAGTGTGGTGGGACCTGGCTGAGCTTTGAGCAGATGGTGCCATGGGAGTGTGGCAGGGAAAACGGCTCACTGCCACGCCTGCTTGGGAAAGGCAAAGTGTGCTGCTGCTCTCGAGCCATCTCCCTCCAGGTAACGGGCAGTGGGTGGAGGAGAGCTCCCATGGGCTCTGGGGCTTCACTGGCTTTGTCCCCTCAGGGCTCAGAGTGGCTCTTGTCCCTCGGAGGTGGCAGAGTGCTTGCAGCAGCCAGGTTGTGGCTCGCTGCTCAAGGCCTGGGTTGCCAAGGCACTGCACATGCCTCCATAGCATGGAGCCAGCCCCTCATGTTGGGGGGAGACAGGAGAGGGCCAGGGACTGGAGCTGAGTGTGAACAGAGCCTCGTCCTTCCTTTTGTGCAGCACCACTGCTCTCCCTGGAGCGGCTCAGTGTGCTGGGAGCCCTGGCTGCTCTGTCCTCCAGGGTCGTGGAGCACAGCCAAGGTGCAGTGATGCTCGTGAGAGGAATTGCAAAACCTCCTGCCAGGTTTGCTGTAGCAAAGTTTGGGCTGTGGCAGTTTTGCATTGGTGCTGCAGAGCCTCGTTGCCCAGCCTTGCCCAGAGCTGCCACAGCAGCCAGCCTTGCTCACCTCGCCACGTGTGCTAACTCACACTCACTCTGTGACAGAGCACGGCCCCATGTCCCATACCTGCCGTCCAGCCTTGCTTTGGACCATGCTTCCTGATGCTCTGCTCTCTCCTGGGATTAGCTAAGGCTGAGGAAAGCCTTGGCTGCGTTGTCACAGGCAGCTGAAACAGCTCAGATGATCCATAGGGTCGGCTCATCGAAGCCTGGCGGGTAGGGGCTTGTAAGACCTTTGTGTGTGTCACTGTTGAGCTGATCAGTGGGCACGGGAAGCTCTTGGGTGTCACTGCTGTGTGTCCATGCATATAAATGTGTGTGTAGATGTAGAACTCTAAGATCTTGCTCCTGTTTGGACTCTCTCAGCGTTTTTCTAGACAATGCCTGCCCGCAGCGAGCGCCGGTTGCTTGATCTCAGCCAGCCAATCTATGCAGGGATCTCGGGAAAGAACAGTTGGGGTTTTATGAAGCTGGCATAATTTACAGCTAAAATAGCACACCAGATATATGTCCAATCCAATCTCCTTTGTAATCTTGTTTTCATTTAAGCCTCCAGGGTGGTGATGAGGGGAGTAAGGAAAGCAAACTGCGAAGGGAGTTTATTACCCGTGCCAGGGAGATTTGCGTGGTGCTCTGTACCAAATGACCTCAATTTGCAGAGGTTAAAGCTGGCTGTGGTGGTCCCTGGCTTGGAGGGGTGTCTCCTGCCTGTGCTGGGGGCACTGAATGCAGATCCTTCTGCAGATGGCTGTGGGTGTGTTCAGGACCATGCACACTGTGAAGCCATCCCAGTGCCTGCTCCCGTGACCAGGCAGGAAGAGCGATGTGATGCATCCATGTCACCCTGGCCAGCTCCACAGGAAAAGGAATGAAATTATCTCGCTGCCGCTGCCTTTGCGGGTTGCATTTCTCTTTAGTTTTCAAACCACATATTGTCCCAGATCTCCTGCCAATAGCAGGGAGCAAACTGATAATGCAGCTGCTATTAATAAAGCAGCGTCGTTACATATTCATATCAATCAGACTTCTAATTCCACAATATTTTTTCAAGAAGAAAAGGCAGTGCTTCACTGGGGCGATGGAGGAAGCTGTCAGGTGGGATGGTGTTGGAGATGCCTTTCACCAGCACTGTCAGAACCTGCTCCCCTCACATTTCTTCCCTTGGGGATTCCTGTACTGAGCTGGCCTTGGGGTCCTCATCCACCTCCCCTTCAGCTTCCCTTCTCCCTGGGAGTGCTGAGCTAAAAGGTGGGATCCCCAAGGCACTTCCAGAATCCCTGGAGCACTGTCACTGTGGGGAAACACGAGCGGTGCGAGACGGAGAAGCGCTGAATTCCAGCGGCTGGGTTTGGCAGGAGCGGCTCCGTGCTCTTCTCCATTTTATATAGACATTTTCGCATATTATGCAAATTTCAAAGCAAAGTATGGAAAATCTGGGTATAAATCTGGGATGCATGTATGTTTGTACAGCCATTAGAGAGGAAAGTATACCACAGAATCCTGGCCGATGGATAAATATACTTACACTGCCATTCCTGCAGTAAAATATGCTTTTTGTCATTGCTATAGTATAAAAAAAAGTACTGTCTCCAAAACTGTAGCAGCACTTTACGGTGTGCTATAAATTGGAAGAGATACCTGATTATTCATAGAGTATTATGGAGGTCTCAGTGACTTCACCATTAAGCCCACACCAATGCTCTGTCCATAAAGCAAAATCCTCTCTCTCACTCCTTTATGGTTGAATTCAATGTCCAGATTTGGCCAAATAAATCTTGTGAGGCTGAGCACGTTTTTCCACGAATGTTGTTCTGGAAACTCGCCCTTACCCTCGGGCTGGGAACGTTTTGAAGCCTTAGCTGTGGGATCTCCAAGTCCTAAACCAAACCTCGCAGCCCTCGAGCCTTTCCGGGCTCTCTCATCCCTGGCGCGTGTCAGAGCTGCTCCGAGCTCATCCCTGCTTCCTGCGGCTCCTGGCACATGCCAGGGAAGGGAGCGTGGCTGTTCCACCGGGTTCCGTGGTGGCAGCCCTGGGAAGAGGACTGGCATCGAGCCCTCCCGGCAGCAGCTGCCGGTCACTGCAGCAAACAGTTTCCAAGCAACTCAGAGGCTGCCGGTCTGAAAGGACTCCTGATAGAGGCTTGTAATATTAATGGGATTTATGGAAAAGAGGAAAGCTAAGAGATGTGGGAAGGGCAGCTGGTATGATGTAGCCAATATCCTTCTGCCATCAGTCATGCCACGAGTGCTGGAGAGGCCTGGCACAACCACAGCTCTGGTTCCCGTCCTGCTCCAGTGGGATGCAGGGCATTGCTGTCCTGCCAGCTCTTCAGCTGGGGCAGATGTGGAGGAGGAAGAAGGTGCAGTGCTTGCCCCAAAGAGCTTGTGTCTCAGGCCTCCATCCAGCTTTGGCACCTTCTCTGAGCAGATCTGTTCCCCAGCATTGCTCAGCTGTGTCACAGCCTGCGGCCAGTGCTCTGCTCATCTGGCCTGGGGACATGGGTGGTGTGTGTGCAGCTGAGGGGTTCAGGTGCAGAAAGCTGTGTGGTCACACGAGGAGGCAAGCAGGATCTCTGCCTTCATCCCCATTAGCAAAAGCATGGAGAGGAGTGCCGGGTCACTTCCCTGTGGCCAGCTGATGTCAGTGGAAGAGGCCAGCAGGGTTCCTGCCAGGGTTTCTGAACTCTCAGAAACCTGAGCCCAAGGGAGGAGAGACACCATGGCAGGGATCACCAGGATTTGAGCTTTGACACCCGCAGCTAAACCCTTCCTTTGGCCGAGTGAGAGTGTCTGGGGTGTGACAGACAGCTGGGAGCAATCCACTTTGTCCACGCTGGAGGCTGGACCTCCAGCCACCAGACAGATCTGCACAGTCTTCAATAATCAGTCTGTGGTGTGAGGCCATGCAGTGGCAGCGTGCAGGAGCAGTGTCCTGCTCTCAGGGTACCACCCATGCTGTGAGTAGATCTGCCACCTGTGTAAGGTCCCGTGTTAAGATAAAGGCTTGGCAGCTCCTTGGATTCATCCCTAGGTTTGGATGCAGGGGTTTTCACAGCAGCAGGGCTGGGATTTTGGGGGGAAGGAGGGTGGTGGAGTAGCCTGTGGGGTGCTGGATGGGAGGGAGGAGAGACCAGGCCCTGCCACCTGGTCACTTGGTCCCCAGCACGGTGTAGCAGTCGAGGCCAGGCTTGTTCCATGTGACGTGGGTAGAAACTGAGGTTAGTCCTGCTGGGTGGACTGGCACCTCCAGCAAGCCCCTTGCCCCCAGCAGAGCACAGGATGCTTGATTTTGCAGAGGAGTAAGAGAGAGCTAATTGGGAGAAGTCAGGAGCTGTGTTGGTAGCAGGCAGGATTACTGGTGTCACAGGGGAACTGCGAAGTGCCTCTGCTGTTTGCTGTGGTTCTACAAGCAGGAGACATCTGGATTTTCTTACCTTGTCTGTGAATTTAACTTTCTGTCTCTCCTGAGGTAGTGTGAGCTCAGGATGGGAAGGGAGATAAGGAGGAATTGGTTTTTTTTGCTGATCAAAAGCAAACCCAACACATACATCATTGTGAGCAATTACTGGCCTTGCAGGAGTGCAGAGGCCACAAACAGCTTTCTGTGGCAGAGAAGACCTGCCTGGGCAGCCAGGCAGGGGCTTGGGGGTACCTGGGGATGAGATCCATCTCTCCCTGTACATGGGAATAAACTCCTGGATGTACCATTGGGGCGCTAAAATCCAGAGATGGATTTCGAGAGGCAACAGCTGTCATGGTACAAATGGGCAAAGTCCTGGTCCTTGGGCAGGCATTTCACCCTGGAAATGGAAAACTGATAACTTGGCACCTCTTCCGTGTTCTGGTTTAGGCTGAGCTCTTACCTGCTGCCAGAGACCCTGGAGTGGCCACCTACACCAGGGCAGCAGCCAGGGGAGCCATGTAACTCCCAGGCAAGTGATGCCACCAGACTGTATCTGATACTGCCTATGTGTGCCAGAGCTGCACAAAGCTGTTTGCAAACAGGCTGCGCTTGGAAGGTGCCCAAAGAGGGGGGCTGTGACAAGAGGAGGGAGGACAGGGTCACCCTGCAGGACTGGGGGAATGCAGGGCTGCCTTGCAGCACAGGATCCCACGTGCTGGGACAGCCAGGCTGTCAGGAGCAGATGGGCTGTCTGTCTGCTGCAGTCCAGCATCTCCTCTGGTGCTCCAGCAGGGCAAAAGATGGGTCCCCACCTGCCCTGGAATAGTGGATAAGGTGCTGGGTGTCACCTCCCACCAGTGGGTGACCAGTGGCAGGGTGCTGCCCGTGGAGACACTCGCACTGGGGACTGGCTCCTGCCACAGGCTGCGGGAGGGGATGCTGGGACCAGCACAGCAGTGCCTGTGCTATCATAAATCTGCCTGGCATCAGTGCAGAGAGCATTCCCGCTGACTTACGGCTTCTCTGCTCCGTGAGGATAGGAACCAGCGTCGCACGGCTGGCTCTGCTGGCATTTACTGCATCACGAGTTGTCCTTCCTCCCCGTGAGACACAGAGAGTGGCTGCTGCCAGGCAGGTGAGGTGCTGAGGGCAGGGATGGTGTGCTGGTAGCTCAGACCCGTGTGAGGGTCCGGTGGCTCCAGCAGCATGGTGAGGAGCAGCTGTTCCCACACAGGGAAGCGGTGTGGTTATGGTGATCAGCTCTCACACCCACCTTGCACTGAGGAAAAGGTGGTGGCCAGCTGTGAAACGGTGCCACCCCTGCTGTGCTACCCGATGGCCCTTGTCTCGTGTGTTACCCTCCACCCTCCCAAGTCAGTGCTTGATCCTCCCAAAGCTGCCTTGCTTGCAAAGCTGAAATGGCTGCCGGGGTCCTCTGCCACCACCGAGGATGGCACCACGCTTGTGGCCTGCTCTGCTCTCAGCAGTGGGGCAGCCACGTTCACCCCTGTGCCTCTGGCACCAGCTGTGCAGCCCACTCAAGGTCTTGGGGCTGCAAAAATGACCCATCATGGCAGTGGATGAGGCTGGGAGAAGCCCAGAGCAGCAGAGCACAGCCAGGGCTGTGCAGGGTGGCACATGGAGCCCTGTTCCTCTCGAGCCAGTGATGCCAGGCCTGGGGAATGCCATTGTCCCCATCCAGGGAGGATGTGCTGAGGCAGGACAGTCCCTGCCTGTTGAAATGCCACTCACGGGTTCCCCTTGAGCCCTACTGTAACCAGCCGTGTGGCTGCTGCTGTCCCAACCCATTCTGGGTGTTCTACAGAGGGATTTTTTCCCCCAGTGCCATTCTCTGTTGTTGCCTCTCTCCACACTTCTGCTCCACACAAAGCCAGCTCTGGGAAGTCTGACCCATCCCACCACAGTGCAGTGAGTGTGGGGCACTGGGAAGCAGTGGGATACCCTGCTCTGTTCTTGGCAGCACATCAACCTCTTCTCTGCACTCTGGGTCTCACTGGCCAAGTGCCTTCTGCTTCTGTGCCTTGGTTTCCTCATTCTTGCAAGAGGAGTGATAGTAATGTTTCTGAAGTGTTTTGGGAGGAAAGGGAAGTGCCGTGTACCATCTCTGTCCCTGGTGTGATGGTCACCAGGCTGTGGTGGCCTCCTAAAGCCCCTTTGCCCAGCGAGGTCCCTCTCCACCTCTCAGCACTTTAAATAGACGTGATTCAGCTCTTGGCTAAACAAATTTTCTCCACGGCTCTTTTCTTTCCTATTCAGAATTCAGGGAACATCATTTTGGTAACCAAGGTATTTGCATAATCAGTATTTTGTGGTAATTGCTCCCTTTCAGAAGAGGTGCTTATCATCCCATCGGGTTTTGAGGAGCTTGTGCTATCTTTGAGGCCAGGCAGGGAGATGGTTTCCAAAGGGGAAGGGCTGGGCTGCTGCCCTTTGGTTTGAGGGGTGCCTCCCCCAGGATGAGGAGGATCAGAAGAGCCTTTTGCCTCTGGGCTTCTGCACCATCAGCGATCTGCTGCAAGTCCCTTCCTCCCCCTGTGCCTCAGTTTCCCCTTAGTCCCGAAGTCTCTGAGCTGGGAGAGAGGAGATGCCTCCGTGCAGTGGGACACTAGATCTCATCTCTGCAGGAGCTGCCTTCCCAGGGCTGCTCCTTCTCTCCCCGCTGCCGTGGCACGGAAAAGCAGCCTTTGGGAATCGCTTTGCAGTGCTTTAGCAGCTACCAGCCCAGTGGAGCAGGGTGGGAGGCGTGGGGCTGTCATCCAGCTGCAGGAGATGCCGCTCCGTGGGGAGACCCTGGCTCTGTGCCCCGTGTCACTGTCACTGCAGCTCTCGGGGGGCGAGTGGTAGCCAGTGCCTGGCGTGCCAGCAAGCCACCCTCGCCCTCCCGGCAGCGTGACTCACTCCCTGAGCGGCAGCTCCCACTCGGCACCGTTTCCAAGGAACCCAGGAGATGTCTCCCCACGGCAGCGGCTGGAATGGGGAGCCCGGGACCCCGACCTCGGGGCTGGGCAGGGTGTGAGCTCCCTCCATGCCCGGGAGAGCCGGGAAGCAGCCGGGAGCGCATGGTGACAAACCGGGCAGCCTGCGCTGGGACAAAAAGCAGCAAAGCTTGGTGTTTCCCAGCACTGGCAAAGGCTGGCAAGGCCGTGAGGAGGGCGGCTGCTCGCGGGCTGGGATGTGGCAGCGAGCAAGGGAAATGGCCAGCTCTGAGGGCTCAGTCCTGGAGGAGAGGCTGGCAGCCAGCTCTCTGCAGCCTTGCAAGCTGGCTCTCCGGTTTGCTGCCGTTCAGCCTCTTCTGGTCTTCAGCGCTTCTGCCTTGCTCTGGCCAAGCCCAAGTGTGCTGTCCACAGGTCCTGGGGTGCCTGTGGGTCTGGGGCAGGCAGCGATGCAGGAACCAGCCTGGCCCGTGGTGCAAAGGTGAACCCATCGCTGTGCTCCCTGGCTGCAAGAGGAAAAACGGCGCGTCCTGTTCCTGCGCCCGGGCAGCGTTGGTGCTGCCTGACCTGACTGCTAAGCAGGGGCTCAGGCTCCTTGCAGCACCGATCTCAGTGCTCGCCGAGCCATTCCTGCTTCCTTCTCTGCATCAGTCCCTGGTCCCCTGCACCGGGATCGTTCCCGGCGTGGCTCTGCTGTGCAAACCCAGCTCCTCTCTTGCCAGCTCCATCCTCCGTGCCTTGCTTCTGTGCTGCCATCAGCCAGATAGCAGAGGCTGCTCCTGCCCCAGCACCGACTGTTTCCCCAGCTGTATTAAATCTCTATTTATCTATATAAAATTTCATGTCATTCACCGTCCTAAAAGGCTGGCAGGTAATTGTGTAATTACCATCCTCCCATGGTGCTGGCCTCTCCTCTCTCTCTGCTAGTTGGATATCATCTTCAAGTTTAATCCCCTAGGAATTTACATTGTCTTTGCAATCCCCAAGGGAACGATGCTGCTAAATCCAGGTCCCAGAGCTGGCCTTTCTGGGAAGCCCTTAATTCCTGTTTCCATTAGCATAATGCCCAATTAACAACCCCTTGTGGCTTCTCTCCTGGTCCTTCTCCCCACAGAAATGATGTGGGGCCGGCTGTGTGGGGTGCGTGGGCTTGGATATGATGGAGTCCATGCCCTCTTCCCAGACAGTCCAACCTGGGGTGCTGAGATGTGTCAGCACTGTTTGCCCCACACCCTGCAGATCCCCTTCAGTTCCTTCCAGGAGTAGGGAAGGCTTCAAACTGCTTTGCATCCCACACTTTGCCTCAGAGACTCCACAGACCCCCCCCCAGACCCGATGGAGGTTTCTCACTGCAGCCCCCCCCAGGCCATCTCATGAGCAGGGTGGGTGGTGGGAAGGGGAGAGGCTGCACTGGAGCATCTCCCAGGCTTGGGGTCTCAGTGTCGGAGAGCTTGTGCCAAGGGTCCTTTCTTGTGGTGAGGCAGAGGATGCTTTGAAGCACTTCAGTGCTCGGTTGGTTTTTGTGCTTTGCTTTTTTTTTTCCCCCTTTAATGGGAATTGTATTCTGTGCATGGAGCAGCTGGTGATTCTTCTGGCTGCTGCCGCAGCACCTCTGAGCAACTCTCGTGAGACTCCTCTTTTCACTGGCTGTACAGAGAACTTGAGCAGAGGAGCCCTGGGTCTGTTCCTGCTCTAAGCCTGCTGATGAGAGAGACATTTCTGAGAAGGCAGGAGATACCTGGTCCTGCCCGGGGTGGGGACACAGGGAAGAGACTTTGGGAGCTGCATCCCCACCCCATCAGTTGTTGGGGCTCACACAGGTGTCTGTATACACAACCAGCAAAGCACAGTGTCTGCCCCACTGATGTGTAACAGCAATAAAATGCTGATTTTTGGTTTTTATTTTTTCTTTGAAAATGCTTTCCTCAGTCAGAATCCTCTAGTTCCAGAGGGGAACCAGGCCTGAGCTGGGGGAGGGAAGAGAGCATTCCCTAGGGAGTGGGGGCCTTTGCAGAGCTTGAGTTCTTCCAGGAAGGAAGAAAGGCTGTGGGAGAGAAGCTGGATGCTCCAGTCTCAGCTCCCATTCCTTGGCTCTGTAAGAGGAAGATGCTGGGGTCTGCTTTGTTTCAGCTCTTCAGAGGAGACCTTTTTAAGGGAATACCTTCCCCTGCTACCTGTTCGGGCAGGATAAGATCCAAGTTAGATACTCTCTGCTGATGCTGATGCTGATAACTTGCCTGTGTTGACCTGCCCCTGGCAGTATTCCTGCAAATGAGGTGTCAGCAGGGATGCTGGCGTGTGTGGGTTTTACAGGACCAATAAAGCAGGGCTGAGGCGTGTGGTCAGGAGGAATCGTGCTGGCATCCAGCCAGCGGCACGTGGGGAAATTTGAGCTGACAGTGTCTCATCACTTGCTCGTTCACCTGGCGCCTGTTCAAGGGAGGGGCCTTGTGGAAATGGCTTGAGCACCAGGTGTGCTGAGCACAGCTCCTGCAGGCCCCTCTGCTGATGAGGTGGAACTTTGTTACCCAAGCTCCAGCACAGGTTGCTTTCCCAGGAATCACCTGCTTGTCATGAAGAGCAAAGGCCAGGTATGACACCTGTGGGTGTCTCAGTCCCTGCGTGATTTGGCTGCGGAACCCTGCTCCTGCCTATCTGTGAAGGAGCAGAGGTCTCTGATCTCCCTGTCCTGCACAGGGTGTAAGTGATGCCCCCAGGCACAGCTCTGAGGGGAGTGGGAAGCACATCTCCATCACCAACACCGTGTCTCTGCCTCAGTGGACCCAGGCATTATTTGGAAACTGCCCCTAGACCCTGAGCTTCGTATTACCTGTAGCCTCCAATATATCCTGACCACTCTGTCTGCAGCAGCAGGACTGACGGGGCTGTAAAAAGGTGACCAGAGACTTGGGAGCATCTCATCTCTGTCCTGCAGATTTGGGATACCACCTGTAGTTACCAAAATGCTGCTGGGTAATCCAGCCCCAGTGTGCACACAGGCTGGCACAGAGCCATGGCTCTGGGAGATCTGCTCCTCCTTCCTCAGCCCCTGGCACTGGCATCAGGATTTGCAGATGCTCTTGGTCAGAGGGCTTTGCCTCTCCTCCCTTTTAATTGCCACAAGGATAATTGGTTTTGTGGTTGAGCAGGGGGAGTCCATGAGCTCTCCTTCCTCTGCAGCACCCATGCAGCTCCCTGCCAGCAAGCTGAGTGCTGAGAGGGTGCCAGAGCCAAGGTGGGAGCTGAAATCCTTCCCACTCTTTGCCCTGTGAGCCTCCCAGCTTTCCCAAATGGATGTCCATCCTGGCCCCAGGATGGAGCTTGCAGCTCCTGTCTACCCATGGCAACGAGCTGCTGGCAGCCAGGAGGAATGAAGGACCAACTGGCTCATCTGCTGAGAGCATTTGATTGATGCTGTTATCATTTTGATTACCTTTTTTATAGGCTAACAGAAGGATTTTAATCTGAACAGTGAAGTAGGAAATGGGAGAAGCTGTGCCTGGAGCTTTATGAGGAGGCAGCGAGGGCTGGTGGCTCCTTGTCCGCATCCCTGGAAGGTGGTTTTGGTGCTGTCGGCCAAACTAGGAGTGTCAGGTAGAGGCGTCTCTGGCCTGGTCTTACAGGAACTGCAGCTGCCTCTTGTGTTATTTAGAACCCAGCTGGTGCCCAAGCAGCTTAACCCCAGCCTCACAGCTGCCCAGAGCCAGGCCCTGCCTCAAAGCATCGATCTGAGCCGGCAAAGGAAGGGGCAGCGAGCTCTGAGGCCAAGTTCAGCTCCCTCTGCCGCTTCTTGTGACTCAGGACAAAGTCATCTGCTGTGTTCCCATCAGCGGCTATGAATTGTCATTCTCCAGAAGTGCCAAGGTGACAGCTGTGGGGACCACGGGCAGTGGTTTCGCGTGCAGATGAGGAGCGGTGCCGGTCCTGGCTCTGTGATGCTCTCTGGATGTGAACGTGGTGCTGTGAACACGCAGGATGGGTGAGGGAGCCACTGCTGCTGTGCTAACTGGGCCACCTCTCCTCTGAGGCTCCTCTGAGGCTCTACCAGTGCCCTGCAGAGGGTTCAACCTGCCCCAAAATTGATTTGCTTGTGTCTCTTGGTGAAGGCAAAGCAGTGGTGCTGTAGGCAGATCTGCTTGCTTCACTCCAGCAGCTCGAGGGCACAGGCCAGGGCTGGTAGCATGTGGCAAGGGAGGGGATGGCGATGGGGAGCAGGGCTGTGTCCCATGGGACTCGGCCAGCCCCACCAGGACTGACATGAGGAGGTGTCTTGCCCCATGCCAAGCTCACCAGATGGTTCCCAGAGGGCTGTTGCAGTGTGGGTATGAGGTGGGCTGG
This sequence comes from Falcunculus frontatus, assembly GCA_013398115.1. Lineage (NCBI taxonomy): Eukaryota > Metazoa > Chordata > Aves > Passeriformes > Falcunculus > Falcunculus frontatus. The sequence continues at coordinate 1,114,176 of VZRV01011014.1, read as the reverse complement.
GGCTGTAACATGGTACCTCCATCTCCATCCTTCCTCTTATGCCTGCCCCAGCTCCTAGTGCTTGAGTGGCAGCCAGGTGGTTGTTTCAGCCTGATTCCATCAGCTTACCATGGTCTGCAAAGCCCGTGGCAGCAGGCCATGAGTGTCCTGCTACAGAGAAGATATGCAAGGGGCCAGGTAACAAAAGCAGTGACCCCTTGGCCAGGGGACTGGCCAGAGAGGTGATGGAGTGGAGGCAGCGCTCCCACACCCTGGGCTCGGAGCACTGTGGCATTGCAGGGGTGCCACAGCCCCGTGGCAGTGTGGGTTGCAGGGTGTTGTGCAGGAATGTGTTGCAGCTAATGCTGTGTGACAGTTTGACACGTCCTCCCGGGACAGCCAGAGCTGACATGTCATCTTCAGAGCTGTCACTCTGGCTGCCGCGCCACGGCGTTCGCTGTAAACAGGCGGCGCGGGGAACGCTCTCCCCCAGTGTGTGAGCAGGGAGAAGGGCTCTGGTTTTATTTGCATGTCCTCAGAAGACGATCAGGCCCATGTCACTTGGCACAGGGATGTATCCTCTGGAGGGATGGAGCCAGCTGGGGCGAGGGCAGAGAGGAGGGGGAGGTCTAACATCCCCCGAATCCAAGGAGGTGATGCTGAGCACCTCCCTTAGAAGATTGTGGCATGAGCAGAGCATTGCCTGCCAGCCCCAGGCAGGGGATTCACACCCACCCAGGCAAGCTGTGGCTGCCACAGTGTGTGGTGCTCACAGTGCCTTGGCTGGGAAGCCAAGGGCATGGCACAGGCTCCTTGGGGCTGGAATAGCCACTGACCCCTGGGGAATGCTCGTGGGGCGGAGAGAAGGTGCTTGAGGCAGCTCCTGCCCAGCCACACAGTTAAACCTGGAGCTGGATGTGGCATTTCACAAGTGTAGAAGCAGAAGGACACAATGCTGCCTTTCCCAACCCCCTGAATTTCACCCAGGATGTAAACAGTGTCCTGTATGGACAACTGTCCCCCTGGCAGGAATTCTGGGGCACAAGTTGCCCCCATGGACCAGCCCCAGGGGATGCTAGTGATCCTGTGCCTCCCATCTCTCTGCTCTGCCTGCTGCTTTTGGTGCTCTTCAAGAACATTGAGGCTCACAGCGCTGAAACCCTTTCTCTCTCGGAGAGAAACAAACGTGGCACACGCACAGCGGAGCAGAATTACCGGTGTGTCTGGAGAGGCAGGGAGCTGGAACCAGACAGGCTCTGACAGCTGCTTTCAGGAGGTCTGTGAGAGACCAAGCAGCGTGTCAGCCACGCACAGCTTGTCCTGCACAGCATCAGCCCCTGTTTTGCCTGGCTGCCTTTTGGCATGATCAGCCTGTCCAGGTACCAGGAGCTGCCTGGTTTTACCTGTCCTGGCTGTGAAATGCATTTGGGGCGAGTGCTGGGGTGGCAGCCAGGGGCTGCTTCCTTGTGGGATGAGCAGTGGGGACATGCCAGTCCTGGCAGTGGGACTGGGAAGCAGCATGTGCTTCCAGGCTGAGTCATGCTGAGGATTGTGCCTTGTTCCTCGTTACGAGTCCAGTTGCAATATTCACTTGGCAGAACCAGCTCATCCTCCCTCTCTCCCCAGTTGTGTGTCTGTCCGTCTGTCCCTCCCATCTCCTTCATGTAGCGGCAGAGTAGCACTTGTAGGGGAAAAAAAAAATTTAAATCTCTGCCTGGAAGCTCTGCAGGGCTGTAAGGTCAGGACAGCAAACACTGGTGCTTGCTATGCAAAGCACGGAGCCCATGTGCTGGGCAAGCAGGTACTCACTCAGCTGCAGCTGCCAGGGTTGGCTTTGCACTGGAATGGGGATTTGCATCCATGGGAGGGGGGGAAACGATGCCACCAGGGCCAGAAAGGGGTGGCAGGGAGATTGAGACACACAGCTCCTGAGTGGGACTTGCTGTCCTCTCTGCCAGCCAGGCAGTGGGAGCTGCAGAGGGGGACAGGGCACCTGCACTGCTCTGTCCCCCCTCACTGAGCTGTCTCTGCTCAGCTGCTCTGTGTCTAGGTTATTTTAGCTTTGATTCAGCTCTGAAATTGCCTTGGCTGAAACTCTGTCTCTATTGTTTTCAGTCTGCAGAAGCATCATTGAGTGTGTCAAAAAGATAAATTGGAGAAAAAGAGAGGAAGAAAAAAAAAAATAAAAAGAGGAGTGCAGTGCAGTTGGTGAGGAGAGCCATGCTGGTTGTGGTTTCCCAGAGCAGCTGGCTGCTCCAAGCCCATGCTCCCTTTCCAGAGGCAGCTCCTTGCAGCCCTGTCCCCTTCTCTGTAGGACTCAGACACCCTTGCAGACATCCTCCTTACCTTCTTCCAGAGGGCTTTTTCCCCTTGGCAAAGCTCATTTAGGCTTAGCATTTGCCCTGCCTGATCCTTGTCTGGGAGCATTGTGAGCACAGTCTCCACGATCTGCTCTCTGTCTCTGCCCTGGCTGGGGCTGAGACACCGAATCCAGCCTGGTGGATCAGCCAGAGCACTGTAGCAGGGCTCTGGAGATGAACAGAAAAGATGTAGGATGGGCAAGAGGGGTCCTGGGTGTGAGCAGGGGCTTGGGGCAGACCTGTGTGTGTCTCCAGGGGTTTCACTCACTGGTGGCCTTGTGCCTGTGGAGTCCAGCACCAAAACACCTGGTCCAGGGTCCACGGAGCTGGGGAAGGTCTGTGCAGCACTGACCAGTCTGATGGTCAGCTTGGGCTCCAGCCCAGGCTCTCTCAGGAGTTCAGGGGGCCTCTGTCCCAAAGGTTTGAAGAGGGCTCAGGCTTCTGCATCCCTGGAAGGATCAAGCATGAGGGATGAGGTTTGGGGTCTGTTAGGGGTATCATTTGGTGCTGGAGGATGTGTTGCTGTCCAGGAGCTCCTGGAGCCAGCACTGGGGCTGTGGCATCGAACAGCATGGGGTGGGTTGCTGTGTAACACCTTCATAATTGCTAATTACCTCTGGGAGGAGGAGGAGGCACCCGGGAAAGGAGCTGGCAGTGAGTTATGGGAGGTTGCAGGAGTGGTTGTTGCTGCTGCTGAGGACGCTGGGGCAAATGAATAACCTGTTAAATAAAATGTCAGCCAGGAATGGATGGGAACTGGCACTGCTTTTTCCGCTTGCACTTTACAAAATGAATCTCCCTGTGCGTGGTTGATTTGCTTATTCCAAACAGGCCGTGGTGGAGGGGCTCTCCTGCTGAACCCGCTGACACCAAGGGATAAATTGTGTAAATTCCGTTATCCAAATGCTCCTCTGAATGGCTGCAGGGATCTAAGGACATAATCCATTGCCAGAGGAGAGGGGTTTTCAGAGCCTAACCCCCTTTGTTTCTGGAAACAATGAGAATGTGAGAAATGAAGCTGAGAATTTACCCCTAAGCTCCAAGCTGTGTCCAGTACTGGGCCAGGTGAAACCATTCCCTGCCCCAGTTGCTTTTCACACCTGAAACGGGGAAGATCGATCTGTGTGAAAACTCCAGGAGGCAAATACTGAGTGGGTTCCATTAGATAAGGCTGGTTTCAAATGGAAACTGATTTGCATGGGCTGATTAAGCTCATTACTACAGCAGGAACTCAGAAAATCATCAGATCCCTATGCAGCAGGAGTGCTGAGCTCTGCTGTGATGACGCTCGGTGTGCAGCACTCACCAGCACTGCTGTGCCCTCAGCAGCATCTCCTGGGAGTGCACACAGGACGTGGCCAGTGGTCACTCTGGTACCAGCACCAGCCTGAGCTGCCACTCCCCATCACCTGAGAGGGGAGGCACACTCGTGACACCAGTATTTTTAAATTATTTGGCCTTGTTTAGAAACCTGTTGGGGTGTTTCCCTGCATTACGGGTGCTTTCAAAGCACCGTGGTGAGCGCAGTGCTGCAGCCCCACAGAGCAGGGATGTGGGCAAAGCAAAGCCATGGGCACCCACACAGCACGTGGGGAATGAGCACCTTGCTCTTGTTGGTGCTCTGGTCCCATCTGGTACCCCAGGGACCAAAGGGCTGTGCTGGCAGCCCCTTCTCCTGCCACAGCCAGGGCAAATGTGACCTCAGGGTTGTGGCAGGTGAGGGGGGCTGCGTGGCAGTGGGGGACCAGCATGGAGTTGTCCCTTGGGCTTTCCCCTGGGGACAGTGTGTGCATGCATCCCACAGGGACCTTGGGGCATGCAAGTCAGATTGTGCTGTGCCAGGAGCAGCTCCGTGTCCCTGTGTCTCTTTCAAACTGAGAGAGAGTAGGTTTAGATTAGATATTGGGAAGGAATTCTTCCCTGTGAGGGTGGTGAGGTCGTGGCACAGGCTGCCCAGAGAAGCTGTGGAAGCTGCCCCATCTGTGGAAGTGTCCAAGGCAAGGCTGGATGAAGCTCTGAGCAACCTGGTCTGGTGGAGGGTGTCCCTGCCCATGGCAGGGAGGTTGGAAGTGGATGAGCTTTGAGGTCCCTTCCAGCCCAGGCCATTCTGTGGTTCTATTCCTGCAGCATTTCCCCAGGTGAGCACCTTGGGGTGAGTGAGGAGTCACGGGGCTGTACACAAACAGGTGCTGTCTTCCAAGGCTGCTGCTGCTGCTTCAGTGCAACATTTGTACACCCACGTGTTGAAAACGGAGCCCACGTGGGCAGGTGTGCCTCTAAATTTATATACCTGGGAAATACACTGCACTCATGAGCACTGCGCTCATGAGCACGCACGCTGCGGTTTGCAGAGTCCCCTCCTCGCCCTGCACCCCCAGGGGCACCCTGGCACAGGCTGCAGAGCTGGGACCTGATTATGAGGAGATTATAAAGAGGTATAAACTAAGCCTCTCTGCTAGAAAGGCCAGCAGCCCCAGGCTGCAAGCGTCACACGCAAAGGCTCCTCTGCTCCTGTGCATTTTCTCTTTTTAATGTTTTTGCCTTTATCTTGCATCAGCTCAAGAGCTTTACTAAGCCCTGGAGCACGGAGAGGAATCCTAGAAAATGCAGGGGTGGAGGGGGACTCTGTGAGGCTGTGTTTGTCACCTCCCATAAGCAGGTTCCTGCGTAGCTCTTGTCAAGGCTGGTGACAGTATTGGGGGCTTGATGGGACAGTCCCTGCTGCCATGCAGGCGAACTCATGGGCCAGTTCTGTCACAGCTTGGGGGTCTCTCTCACCAATATTGTACTGCCAGAAATGCTCCAGTGTTTGCCACCCCTATGTCAAGGCGAGCTTTCGCCCTGAACGGGCTGGCAGGGCAGGGCTGTGGATTGCTGGGTGAGCTTTGAGTCCAACTCACGCTCCCTCTGCACCCAGGGGCTGTCACGCAGCTGTCTGGGCTGGGGATGCTGTTATCTCTCCTGTTGGCCTGCCTCCTCTGCCATTCCTTCCCCCAGGTCCCTTCTGTGCCCTGCTCTGTGCTGTGCTGGGTGGAGATAGGAGTCCAAGCCATCCACTGAGGAAATCGCTCCCTGTAAATCCACGGTGAAAGTCCTGGGATTCCTGAAGGCCCAGAGGAAAGTGCTTGATTGGATTTTCAAGCCTCTCTGCCAGCGGTGGGAGAGGAGGGCTGACAGCCTCCCTGAATCTTCCTCACTGATGCCTGGGAGGGGATGCAGGCTGTGCCTGCTTGCTAATGGAATGTAAAGGATGTGTAAATCTCCTGCCTTATTTAACTCCCCCCTGAACTTTATATGCAGCGATAAATTTCTCCTCCTGCAAATCTGCTGGAGCAAGGTGGGCCTCGGGTGCCTGGTGCCCACACAGGGTGTGGGGGGAGCCATTCTCCTGCTGCTGGAGAGGAGCTGCTGTGCCCTGCAGCAGCCAGACCCTGTCCCTGAGGAACTCGAGGCTCTGGGGACACGCTGTGTGCACCTGGGGGCTCTTGCAGGAAAGGCTCAGTTTGGGTTCAAGCTGCCTGTGCCAGCATGAGAGGTGTAGGAGCACCTGGGGCTGGTGTAATCCCCCTCCTCCCCACGGGGCCAAGGGTGTTCGTCTCCAGTGCCACCAGAAAGCAAAGTTAACAAAACACAGAGGCCTCCTGAGTTAAAACTGTAGCAGTAACGGGAAGGCAGAGAGTGGCCAGGCTGTGGTGGGGAACTGGTATCGCTCCAAGCCCCCATCATGCAGCTGAGCATCTCACAAATAATGGAGAAAAATGCTGCAAATCTTATTCTATTGCTCCTTATCTCTGATTAATCCTCTTATGTGTTCATCTCATTTTATCCCAGTGTTGACTGTCTGTTTATTGTATTTCTATAGTCCTCACTAAGACAAAAATCCCTCTGAGTCTTGCCCAGCTGGGCGAGGGGGGGCTCCTGCCTTGCTGGCACCAGTGGAGCACCACAGAGGAGAGGACCAAGGTAACATGCCCATGGTCACCACAGCAGATGGTGGCAGAGGAGGGGCTGGAAACCAGTTTCTCCCAGGCCCTAGATGAGTGCCCAGCTGCTTGGGCATCTCCAAATGTAAAGAAAGATACCCTAAAACAAATTGTCCCACTGTGTGGCTTTGCAGCCCGTGCTCAGGGCATGTTCTCAATGCCCTAGAGAGGAGACAGGCTTTCCTCTTCACACCCCTCTCTCACTGCAGGCAGATTTGTTAGAGCCCTGCAAGGGAAGCCCTGCCTGTCTCAAGTCCCTCTTCTCCAGCCCAGGCTCTCCAGCCCTGCTCAGTTTTGCCAGCAGCCTCGTGGTCCTCTACCTGCTGCTGGGTGAGTCAGGAGCACGAGCCTTCTGGGCCTGATCCTGTTGCTAAAGGATTTTGCTTTGATCCTCTTCTCCAGCTGGGGAGAACAAAAATCCTTTAAACGGCCAAAAATCGTGGGGAAGATTGGAGGAGAAATTTTTTACCTGAGTGGGAGCCCCTGGTTCAAACAATTTGTTGGAGGAGGATGGTGTTTGTAATAGTATAAAATAAGTTGGAGGAGAATGGTGTTTGTAACGTGGTGGAAACCTGCACAAATGAGGGAACCCACTGTCTCTGGGGGGCACTCAGGCAGGTTCCACAGCACCCCAGCCTGTCCCAGATTTGTGCAGGCATGGCCAGGCTGTGTGAGTGAACATCCTGGAGGTTGTCATCATCTCACGCTCAGCATCCTTCACTCCTGCAGGTGCTGAGTGCTTGCCTTGGAACCCGAGGGCCTCCTGAAGGCATCCAGTGGCACAGTTGGGCACAGGCAACTGGAGTCCCATCTCTGCCACACTCGTGGGCACTTCAGGGAGCCCACACACACGAATTGTGTCAGCAAGGTGGGCTCGGGTCCTCTCTCCTGCTGCACATTGATCAGATGACTCTTGGTGTAAATTCTCCTAGGGTCTGGCAAGCTGTAGCATGGGGACTGTGGAGGCCTGTGGCTTTAGGAGCTGCAAATTGCTTTTCAAACCCAATTGAATTTGCAGCCTCCCCAGCATCCTGTGGCAGGGAGCTCCTGGGATTAGCTGGCTCTTGTGTGGCAAAGCGCTGCCTTTCCCACGTGTCAAACCTCCTTCCACAGGTGCCTTCCAGCTCTCATGCAGTGCCAGCTCCCTGCCCAGTGTCAGGCTGGTTTCAGGGTCCATCATGGTCCGTCTTCTCCTTTCTAGCCTGGAGATTCCAAGCCTTTGCTGTGGAAGGCAATGTCTGTGAATGTTTGCCTGTGGAAGGTGCGATACAGGGTGAGCTTCAGATTCTCAGTGGTGCCTCTGGCCATATCTCACAGGGCTTGTTTCAGGACAGTCTCTCCCTGTGCAGAAGCTGTTTTTTCTGGTGACCTGAGTGTGGCTGGAGGTTGTGGTGACACACAGGGTCTTTGCTAGCCATGCTTACAGTGTATTTTCTGGAATAGGCATTGCTACTTTGAGAATTTTTGGGCCCTTCTTTCCCCCAGCACCTTGTTGAGCTGGCTCCACTCCTTACCAGGGGGCAATAAGCCCATCTCTGCCACCCCCAGGGTATAACAGGTGCTGGATTTCCTGCTAGCTCCCAACCCTCCTGGCCCCTCTGTCTGTGTTTTTCTCTAGGTGAGATGCCAGGACCGTTTAAAAAGCTGCAGGCTGAGCAGCAGAAGGCTGCAGCTGCTGCCCGGAGCCAGGCTGCGGCTGCTGCTTCGTTATTTACAGCTGCCTTTGGCCGCTCACAAGCTTCTCCAGCAGCTCTGCTGGACACTGCTCACTGTCTGCTTGTCCCTGCACTGAAAGCCAGGGGTATTTGTGCCCTCAAACGGGTGCCATCTGGCACCCCACCTTTGTACCAGCAGCGTACCCGGCTCGCCTGCCAGCTCAGGACAGAGCCAGCGCCAGCAGCAGAGCTAACCCCTTTGAGGAGCTCTGCTGATTTTAAACTGCTTCCCAATATTGACAGCAAATCCAAGCTGGAGCACAGGGCGTGAAGTCATGGGCCATATGGCAGAGCCGTGTGCAGGCTGCATTCTCCAGGCTGGGTCCATGAAGGACTTGACCCGTGAAGGCGGGGGTTATTCTGCTGCCTTTAGTATTGGTCTCAGCCAGGCTGGCACCCCTCAGTCCAGCTCTCCTCACTTCAGTCAGCTGTCAAACACTGCCAGAGCAGGGGCAGCCTTACCAGGCTGTCAGGCTCCGTGTGATCAAGCAGCTCCTCAGTGCTCTGGAAGTACAGCATCTGTTTGCCCATGCTGGGGGTGTCTGACACGTAAACCCAGGCCAAATGGCATCTTCCAAGGTGACCAGATGCCTGCTGGGTGCAGATGCAGGGCTGATGGAGCAGAGATGCACGTCGTGGTGGATCCCGTGCCAGCCAGCTCTGTCTGCTCTGCTTTTGTCCCCGCTGTTGGTCCCCACGTGCCCTGGCAGCCCCACGGCTCCATCTGAGATGGAGACTGGGGTGTGAGGCTGGAGCTGCCATATGTTCCCCATAAAAACACTTCTTGGCCCATTCCCCGGCGTTTCCTGCCGCTGTCACACGTGCTCAGGATCCCACATGCCTCACAAGCCGTTCACCAACTGCAGCCTGGCAGATGGAGGAGCTGGGCATGGTTTTGCCGTAGGAGAGGCAGGAATCCACAGGCTCTGTTTGTTCTTGGGTTGTTCATGGCAGCAGAGGAAGGGGGAGGAGAGCTGGCACCCACCCCTGCAAACTGCCCCTCTGCAGGAAGGGCAAGACCTTCCCATACCCACTCCCCATCCTAGAGCTGAGCTGTGAGCCCTTCTTCGGCTGCAGAAAGTGTTTTCACCTGGTGCCATCCTGTTAAAAGGCAGTTGGAAATTGTGTGAGTGTCCTGAGAAGATGGAGACCATCATTCCTCCCAGGCAGGTGGTACTGGTTTGTTTTGGTGGCAGATGGCCAGTCAGCATTAAGAGCAAAGGCAGAAAATCAGTCCTCAGAGGGAGCAGAGATTTATTGCAGTAGGAAATTAAAAATGTATGCATCAGCTTATGGAGTAACTCCTGTTCTGCCTTTATCTGTTTGGGAGGGGATAAGGGCTCTGTGTTCAGCCCTGCTCTGGCTGAAGGGAGATCTGAAGGTGCTCAGCAAGCTAAAGGCACATCCCTTGGCAGTGTATCATGATGGGCAGTGACTGGACGGAGCTGATGTCTCTCTTACCTTGGGTAGCAGAGTGTGACCAGATCATTGTCAGCTCTGAGCGCAGCAGATGAGTGTCCAAGCCTCAGGAGTGGGATATCTTCCTGCCATGTCAGTCGAGATGCTGTGAAGAGCCAAGTGCTCCCACAGGGGTACGTCTCTGGTGGGCTCCTGCTGCTGCTGGGCACAGAGGGGTTTCTCCTGATGAGTCCTTTTACTTTGTGCTGAGCTGTTTTCCAGTGACTTTGTGCCTCGGTGGCACTGTGCCCTGGTGGTCCCCGAGGACACAAGGGGATGCAGAGCAGGCTCTCGGGCTAAGGGTGGGCAGCAGGCAGGTCAGGACACAGGCGGGGTGGGGACATGGACATAAACAGCCATCTGCTCCCTGCAGTGGGATGGGGTCGGTGCTGCTCTGTGTCCACCAAGGGTCTGGCGGCTGTTCCCCGAGCACTGTGGCCCCAGGGTGAGGCTGGGTTTGGGTGCTGCTGATGGCACGGAGACGCTGAGCTCCAGGGATGGTTTCATAGCCTCAGCTCCCTGCTGCGAGAGCGAGACCGAGAGCTTTGCAGCCCAGCGCATCTCTCTGCCCAAGAAATTAAAAGAAGAAACAAAAAAATCAGGCTCCAGGGATGCGATGGCTCCTGGGGTGCAGCCAGTTACCAGTGATAGGGAGAGAGTTACCTTACCCACCGCTGCTGCTGGTTTTCTCTGACCTCTCACTCTGGTCCAGGGTGAGCACACGTTATTCCCCAAGCCCGGCATGGGAGAGCTGCCGCAGGAAGGACGTTCAGAGCCTCAGCCTGGAGAAGGAATGTTGTACCTGCTGCTGAGCATATTACTGCTTCTCCAGGAGTGGATAAGTCCTGCTTACGAGGACACTCGTCCTCTTTTATTTAATTTCCTGGTAATGCTTCTGCAGCGTCAAAGCCTTATCAGGAGAGGAGCAGCTTAAGAGCCCGGTAAAGGAGTTTTTATTGTCAGTATCCATCTCTTTATTCCCCTCTTCCCTTTGACGCTGGATGGCAGGCTGGTTGTGGCTGAAGTGAGGTGTGCTTTCTTTTCCTTTTGTCTGTTAAAGCTGCAAAGATTTCCCGGCCAACCAATTCTGATGGTAATTCGGCTGCGGGAGATGGCTGCTGTCCCTGGTCCCTGGGCGGTCACCGGCTGTGGCTCAACCCGGGGGTCCCTGGGGAGGAGTGAGGGTGGCACCGACCCCCAGATCGCACCCAGCAGGACAGATCTGGGCACAGGCCAGCTCTGACTGGGCAGCTCTGGTCTGGGACTCGCCATGCACTTTGCTATGACTTGGTGAGCAAACCCCTGCCTCTGTTTCTACAGAGCCATCGCACTGAGCCCGGCCACATCTCTGAGGCATCCTCGTGTTCATCTGCTGCGGGGGCTCGTGGATGGGGAGGGCTGGAATTGCTGTGGGCAGCATGGGTGGGATGAAAGGAGGTGTCCCCTGGGAAGCCAGCAGCTCGGTGACTGCTGTCTCGTGGCAGCCAGCTCCGTCTCCGGCCATGCCAGGCGTGTGGAGACGCAGTGCTGCATTCAGCCGCCTTTTCAGCTGCACACAATGGCCTTGGATAACGTTTGTTTGAGAAAATTGGTTGAATCGTGTGATTCCTTTTGTTGTAGTTGTTACTGTTGTTCTTTTAAATGCTCATGGGAGTAGCAGAGCAGCTAATGAGGCGGCGCAGAGACAGTCGCTGGGGAGATGGTCTCGCCTGTACTTCCCTGCAGCTGCACTCTCCTGGTGATGGAGCTGGCTCTGCTCCTGCTGCGAGCGCTGATGGGTGCGACATTCCCATGCTCAGAGGGGTGCCCAAACCCTTCTGCTCCTCACCAGTTCCCTTGCCCAGGCCTCACTGTTTTCTTCTCCAGCCACGTGCCACTGCATGAGGGAGGGGAAAGCCACGAGCACCCATCCAGCTGGGCACTGGGAATGGGTCACCCGGCTGTGGTGACATCCCATCACCACAGAGCACAGCTCACCCATGGCCAGCACTATATCCCTGACCCTGGGCAGACTCACTTGGTGCTCAGAGCTCTCCTGGCTCCCGTGGCAGACTTGGCATCCTCCTTTAGAGGATTTTGGGTGGTTACCTGGGGATCAGGCTCAGCACAGGGCTGTCTTTGCTGGCAGTGATGTCCTCGAGCCCCAAGCTGTGTGTGCTGGTGTGGAGCTGGAGGAGCTCCTGTCCCCTTCCAGCCCCACGTGCTGTCCCTCTTGGCTCTGCAGCGGGTGCCAAATGCAGCGATGGGAGCGGGTGGGGGTGTCAGAAATGCAGACAGATAGCATTAGATGGATGATGCATCAAATCCTAAACTGATAAGAGATGGAACAATTGGTGTGTTGTCAAAAGGCCGGGAAGGATCTCTTTTAAATAGACTAAATAGTCTGGACAGGAACAAGCAATGAGCAGCACAGAAACAACGGCACGTTCACCACTTTGTTTTTGTGGCTGGGCTGTGTGTGCTGCCATCTGTGCTGTGCTCTGTGGTCATCCTGTGGTGCTGGGATTGCTCCCCCATAGCAGGCTCACAGCCGTGCCCAGCAGCCTGGAGCCACGGCTGGCATTGCTCCGGGATGCCAAGGGCAGCTTTGACATGACCTTGCCCTGGGCTGGATATTCCCATCTTCTGGTTGTCTCCACTCCAAGGAGTCCCTGGGCTGGTGGTGGAGATCTGGTTGTAGTAGCACAGCTGAGCCTGCCTTAATCCCAGTTTTTAGACTGGCTAAACTTGTTTTCACTTATCTCTGATACTGTTCAGCTGTGTTACACAGCATGAATAAGCCAGCCCTTGAGTTTGCTCTTAAAGCCCTGCAGAATGGCAGAGAGAGCTCTCTGGCTGTGCCAGGGCCGCTGTCTCCACTGACCCTCACAGCAGTGCTGTCCCTCAGGGAATGGCCAGAGCCACACCACCAATAGTTTATCCCACACAGATCTCCCACCTAATGAAGTACAGGGATGGGGCAGCGAGATGCTGGTTGAGGATGGTGTGATTTACCCTCGTGTGGCACCTCCATGCACGTCCCCCTGCCTGAGCTGCCGGTGCTGTGGCAGGGACAGGCAGTGAGCAGCACCGCTCTGAGCGGGAGGACGGGGCTGTGGCTGTCCCAGGAAGGGACTGGGAGTGCTGGGAGTGCTGCAGGCAGAGTGGGGCTGCCCTGCAGGTCCCCACTCGGTGTGACGGGCAGGACTGCGTGGTGGGGCGCGTTACAGCCTGTCCCTGTGATTCCAGCGCAGCCATGTGATGCCGGAGGAGCGCGGTGGCGATGATATGGAATGTGGGCAGCTGCCTTCGGACACGCTCCGACAGGTGACGGTCCAGCGCCACCCCCTCTACGGATTCGGCTTTGTGGCTGGCAGCGAGAGGCCAGTGGTGGTGCGGTCAGTGGCAGCAGGTAGGGTGTGGGGATGCTCCTGGACACAGCTGCAGCGTGCCGGGAAACACAGCGGCATTTCCCCCTGGTGGGACCCCTCCCTGGGCTCCTGTCCTGTCCTGTCCCTTCTGGTGGGCCTGCAGGGTGTCCTCCACAGCCACGTACGTGGGCAAATGCTTTGGGGGTGCTTGGGACCCTCCTGCTTCCCCTCCACCCCGCAGCTCCGGGATGCCTGGGTTGGCCCTGACCCTCTCTCCTGGCAGGCGGCCCCTCTGAGGATAAACTCCTGCCAGGAGACCAGATCTTGGCCATCAACGATGAGGATGTGAGTGAAGCCCCCAGAGAGAGATTCATCGAGCTTGTCAGGTGAGGACAACACTTGTCCCTCATCGCCTCTGGGGAGGGGCTCATGCCAGGCTGCTGTGCCCGTACCAAAGCCTTGGGGTGTCAGTGCACACCCATGTCACCAGTGGTCACTGGTGGGGTGGGGAATTCTCAGCCTGAGCAGGGGAAGCGCCTTGGAGCAAGTGCCATAGCCATTCCCAGCTGGCCAAGAAGTGGGAAAGTATCCACAGCCATGTTATCAAGCATCCCAAGGAGCCCACAAAGGTCCCAGCCACCACTGGGTTGGGAAGGGTGGGATGTGCTCTCAGTAGCGCGTTGCCCGTGTTGAGGTCCATCACCATAAGGTCCCATCCATCTTTATCTCTCCTTTCTGTCACAGGAAGGCCAAGGACTTCATCATCCTCACGGTCCTGCACACCCACCAGGTGAGACTGGCAAGGCCATGGCCAGCACCAGGGGAGCCAGGACAGGGGTGAAAAGCCCTTTTGGAGACCAAGGCGGGGTCCCTGGAGACCCCCGAAGACCACTCAGGCAGCTCAACCGATTTGTGACCCGTGTCCCACCACCCCAAGGCTCTTCCAAGCTGTCGGGTCTGAGAGCTGCCACGGCCCCTTGGGGTCAGTGGGCATACAACCATCTCCCTGTCCTTGTCACCAGGAGGGAGGGAGGAAAAATATCCCCAGAGCCATAGGGTTTGCTGAGGACATCACATGTGTCTGATGGAGTAACCCATCATGCCAGAGGAGGCAGGGAGGGGCCGCTGCTGGCTCAGGAGTCCCTGGGGAGCTGGGAGGGCCAGGCTGCAGGAGGGCTGGAGGTGCTGCTGGTGCGCTGGGGCTCGGTGCCCGTGGCACTGGGGTAGAGTGAACTGTCACACCCGAGGCACTGTTTGTGTTTCACCAAGTCCTTTGATGTCGGGGAAGGAGAGAAGTGTGAGAGCTGCCCCGTGCTCCCCTCCTCTCCAGGAAGGAGATGCCCCCACCCAGCACTGCTCTGACATGAATGGGGGCAATGGGCCAGCCTCCAAAAAAGCTTTTTTCCTCCTGGCCCGGGACAGCCACCAGCCAGGACAGGCGGCTCAGCTGGTGCTGGCAGCCTCAGACACACACAGCTCTGTGGCACGACTGTCTCTGTGCTGGAGTGTGAGCAGGCACTGCCACCAGAACACCCTGCAGGGATGCCCGGGGTCCTGCCGTCTCCCTGTGGCTGCAAACCCACATCCAAGGGGTTCATCTCTCCCATCCAAGCGCTGCCAGTGCCTCCAAGCAAGACCTGGCTGACATCTGCTGCAGCTCAGCCTGCACAAGGGATGCCAGGCACAGGTGCTCACTGGGGTGCAGCCTCCCTGTCACACTGATGCTGCTGGTGTGACTTCAGGGGCTGCTGCTCATCGTTCTGGCCCTGCCTGCAGCGCTGTGTAACCACAGCCAAGGGGACTCGCTTTCCACCCTCTCCATTTCATGGTTTGCTGCCCACTCCCCATCATCACACTGGCTCCACAGGGGTTTCCTCTGAGCCCCGTGTCTGGCTTTCCCCACATCACAGCTCTGAGGGCAGGCAGGTGATTTACCCAGTGCTCTCTTTCCAGTCTCCCAAATCTGCTTTCATCAGCGCAGCCAAGAAGGCGAAGCTAAGGTCCAACCCGGCCAAAGTCCGATTTTCAGAGCAGGTGACAGTCGGCGAGACAGACCCAGTAAGTCCTGCCCTGCCTTCTTCTGTGCTTCACCTCTCTGAGGTGTCCCCAGGGCCATGGGGTGTGAGGTGGTTGAGGGCAGTGGGGCTCCTCTTCCCTGATTTGGGCTCTGCAGGTGAGAGCAGCTGTCTGGCCTGGGGAGCCCCACACGTGGGTACAGTCAACGTGTTGGGTCACTGCTGGGGGACTTTCTGTGATCCTCCCCTGTCCCTCTGATGGAGCCCCAAAAAGTGGCCCTAGAAACCTGGTCTCAACTGAGTCCTCCTGGGCACCCAGGGGAGGCATCCAGGTAATGCCAGTGCCTGCCCTAAGGAAGGTCTGTGGCTTCCAGCCCGATGCCAAAAGCTTTGGAGTGCCTGTGTGTGGGGCAGGGTGACCAGGGCACTGCTGTATGGCTGTGGAAGCTGAAGAGTTCCAGCCCAGTGCTTTTATCTCTTAATTGCAGAAAGGTTTTATGAACAACAAAACAAAACTGAGAAAAAAACCCCTGTAAAGCGCTTCTAGCACGTTCTATTTTTAAGCAAAATCAATTAGGTAATTATCTGATTGAAATGCTTCTCTCTAAATAAAATCAGCCTTCTCCCAACTTCCTGCAGAGGGGATGTGCAGGCTTGAGGGGGGATAGGCTTGGGGTAAGGGTCAGGAAAGGGGGATCAGCTGTGAGCTCCCCCAGCCATACCTCCCCTCTGGGACACCAGCTGGGGAGCGGGACAGGCTGCCAGGCATGGGCACTGGGATGTGCTGGACAGAGCAGGATGCTCCGTTCCCACTGCAGCTGCTGGGAGCTGAGGAGGTGAATCTGTCAGGCAGCTTTGAATTGCCTCAGCTCTGCGCTTCTTGATGGCTCAACAGAATGCTGGGTTTTCGGGGGAAATGTGCCTCTTAGCACAAAAACCCAGAGCAGCAGAGGATGCCACGAGTGCTCCATCACTGACACTCATTCTNGCTCTCCTCCTCATTCCCAACGTGCTGAAGGTTTTCCTGGAGAACGGGCAGATCAAATCCTTCACGTTCGATGGCCGAACCACTGTGAAGGTGAGCCCCTGCGCTCCCCCCGTGACACTGCTCTCCTCCCACCTGCCCAATCCGTTTTTCCTCTCCTGCTTCCCGTGCACGAACACCGCAGCAGCTCTGGGCTGGCTGCGAGCTGCTCTGGCGTGATGGATGGCCCGTCTGCCTCCCCAGGCAGCATGCTTTGCAGCTGGCATGGATGAGGGTTTGCTGGCTCTCTCCCTCTCCTGACTTCTCTCCTTGCTCTGAGCTTGCCCTGCAGCCAGGGTGGATGCTCCTGCGAGTCCCCCTGCCAGGGCCAGCTCCCTGCAGCCCCCCCTCAGCACCACCATGGTGTTACCCGAGGTGCAGGGGGCCTGGCTGCTGGTCACCTCCCGCTGCAAGGTCACTGGGTACCATCCCGTGGCCCCTCTCAGCGCTGCCGGGCCTCATCCTGGCACAGCCCCAGTTGCCAGGGAGGGGTGGGTGGGCTCTAAGCAAGGTCCCAGCTCCCCCTTGGGAAGCACCCAGTGCCTCGCACCCAAGCATGTCCATGGTGTTTGCAGGACGTGATGGTGACATTGCAGGACCGCCTGTCGCTGAGACACATCGAGCACTTTGCCCTGGTCCTGGAGTATTCCAGCCCTGAGCAGAGCCACCGCTTCCTGCTGCTCCAGGACAAGCAGCCGCTGGCCCACGTAAGCTGTGGGGTGTGGGAGGGTGTTGGGATGGCCGTGGTGAGGGGCTGGGACACAGAGAGCCTCTTCTTCCCCCAGTGTGGGGCTTGGCTGGGTTTGTGCTGTGGGGTGGCACAGCCTCTCCTTACCTCTGGCGTGGTCCTGCAGGCTCAGGGTTGAAGAGGGTGGCCGAAGAGGGAGACAATCAGGGTTTTACCCATCCTACACTTGACAGCACCATGGAGCTGCTCTGTGCTCCAGCCTGGGCAGCTGCAGACAGCACTCATGAACATCATCCTTGGCTGGGAGATCCAGGAAGCTGGCGCTGCACAGAACCAGGGATAAAATGGGGATCATGGAGCAAACATTAGCCTGAGTGGCATGAATCCTACAGCACCAGGCAAAGCTGTCACACCAGGGAAGGCTGGGATGTTCCCGGGATGAAAGGTGGTGCATGGAGGAGAGAAATCGAATATCGCCCCGAAAGAGAGGAGAGGGGATCTCCTGCCCTGCAGCCAGTGGTTCCTGGGCTCACTGCTCCCCTCTGCTCCTGCCACAGGTTGTGCAAAGAACACACTACCACGGCATGAGATGCCTCTTCCGTGTGAGCTTCTTCCCCAAGGACCCAGTGGAGCTGCTGCGCCGGGATCCTGCAGCTTTTGAGTACCTGTACATCCAGGTAAGGGGCTGGGAGCTGGCAGTGCTCATGGCCCATACATCTGCCAAGGCTGGGCCCTGTGGAGGCACCCCTCGGGTGGCAGTGCCCTGTCCCTGTGGCTGTCTGAGGACACCTCTTGTCCCTCCTGCAGAGCCGCAACGATGTGATCAGAGAGCGCTTCGGCACAGACCCCAAGCCAGAGATGCTGCTGGGGCTGGCTGCCCTCCACATCTACATCACTGTCTCAGCCACCCGCCCCAGCCAGAAGGTCTCCCTCAAGAATGTGGAGTGAGTCCTCCTCTCTGTCCCCATGCTTCTGCACAGCCCTCCTTTGTGTCCCTTCCCTGTGCCCCTGTGTCACTGGGGTGCTCCCAGCAGCATTTTGGGGTGCGGAGCATGAGATGCTCTGAGAGCCCCCCCTGGGCTGGGCGGTGGCTCAGGGGCTTGGCAGCAGTGACACACAGCCCCTGGGGTTCTGCAAGACCCCCTCACACTGACATCCACCTGCATGCAGCAGCCAGGGCTGGGGACGTTTGCTGTGAGCCCGGGATCATTTCCATGGGAACCCCGGCTGGTTTTCCACCGGCATCCAAGGCAAGGAGAAGGCTCTGTGGCTGTGTAAGCTCAGCCTGTCACCGAGCTGTGCAGCCCTGGCTCAGCCCTCCCGCAGCTCCTGGGGGACCTAAACCCATACTCAGACCATCTGTGCAGGTTGGCCTTGCCCAGTCAGCACAGGGAGGAAGGAGGGAGGGATCGCCCCGGGAGGACCCCAGAAGAGGTTTGGGAATTTGCCCTGCATCCCCTAAGCTTACAGTGGGAGCTGGGGTCAGCTGCAGAGCCTGGCACTGCTGTTCCCCAGCCTGATGCTGGGAGCTGTGACACCAGCCCGGGGTCCCATCCCCTTGGGGACCCGGGCTGGGGGCTGCTGCTGCTCCGGCTGTGGCACCAAGGAAGTGCTGGTGTGGCTCCAGCTCCCTCTGACGGCAAGAGGATGCTCTGGGACAGTTTTCTGTCCCTCTCTGCCCGCTGGCAGTGTCTCCGACCTGGCAGCTCATTCAGGCTTCCCTCCCCACAGGAAGGAGTGGGGTCTGGAGCCCTTCCTGCCCCCCTCGCTCCTGCAGCTCATCAAAGAGAAGAGCCTCCGGAAATCCCTCTCGCAGCAGCTCAAAGCCCACCAGCACCAGCCTGGCGGCACCAAGGTGAGCCCAGCCCACACAGCCCCTGTTCAGGGCTGGTGGGGTGGCAGCCTGCCCTCCACCCCAGCCTGTTGTCCCCAGCTGCTTGGGGACTCTTGTTATTAAATCCCCTGGGATGGGAGATCAATCCCAGAGAGCCAGGTAGACAGACTCCCTCCTGAATCCACTTTCAAGAGCTGATCTGGATTTCAGGGAGGGCAGTGAGGATCAGGGGTGAGATCAGCTGAAGCTCGGCTGAAGTGGCACACATCACTTCATTGTTATCTCTGCTTCTGGGCTTGGAAAGCTCTGGAGGCGGCTGCTGAGCCACTGCCTTGGTCCCTGCAGCCATCACAGCTCCCCCGGGAGGGTTGTGCATCTCAGGGGAGTTATACATCATGTACTGGGGCTCCTTCCTGGCTGTGCCTGTGCTCTGAGTTACTTCCCAACAGCTGCCCAGGATGGCAGGGGAGTGGAGACCCCCTCCTCACCCACAACTCAGACTCACTGCCAGCACAGCCCATGCCCAGAGCTGCCTGACCACTTGCTGTGCACCCCTACTTGAGAGCCCCCACGTCCACCCCAGCCTCTTGCATCCCTTCCCCCTGTGCTCACGGTGATCACCGCTGTGATGTGTTTTGTCAGGTCTCCACAGCCCAGGCAAAGCTGCAGTACCTGAGGATCCTGAACGAGCTGCCGACCTTTGCTGGGGTTCTCTTCAACACGGTGGGACTGGTACGGTAATTCAGGCTGGGCTGGGAGGTGCCTGCTCCTCGGTGTGTGCTCGGGGGAGCCAGGGGACACGTGGCTCCCGCAGAAATGACTTCCCTCAGTCTCTTGCTCTGCCCTGCTGAGCTCCAAGCCCACCCAGAAAAGCCTTCAGAGCCTCTGCTGTCAGTAGGATGGATCTTCAGCTCTGCAGGGTCAGGATCTGCTCTGTTCTTGCCAGCCTCCTGGGCAACAAGATGACCTGCTCGTTGAAGTTGGAGTAGTTTCAGGCGTGTGTTTGTAACTCCATCGTGCCCTGGGACATCCTGCCATCTGTCCCAGAGGAGGGCCACTCCTGGCAAATGCCACCGTGTTCCCTGCTTGCCCACACAGCCCTGGCTGGGCTTGCTGCCTTTGTCACAGGTGCTCCAGCCTCATCACTGCCACAGTGATCCTTCATCTCCACTGCTCACCCAAGCCACCTCACTTTCTCCACGGCAGGAGGAAAGCCACCAGCCCAAACAGGACCCACAAAGGCTCCCCAGTGCCTGGCTCACCCCTTCATCCCTCTCGCTCCACCTCCCGCCCGGGGGTCCCCATGTAGGTGTCACCTCTCTGCCATCCTTCCCTTTACTCCCACCCATGGTCTCAGCACTTCCCTGGCTTCCCTTTGCCTGCTCGGTTCCATCTCTGGCAGCCTTCGGTCTGCTCTGCCCCCTCATCTCACAGCTCAAAGGGCTGCCTGCAGGAAATCAGTACAGGCACAACCTCGTGGTGTCTGGAGCCATGGCAGAGCAGTCAGAGCCTGCTCCTGACACTGCCTGAGTAGACAGCATTTTTTTCTCTCTGACACCAAAGCAATGCCTCTGAGCCAGCCTGTGAGTTGAACTGTGTCGAAGTGGTAAAAAGTATTCCCTTATTATCTTCTGCAATGGTCTGCCCAGCTCCTCTTCTCCACGCCTGGCTTGAAGCATCCTTTCAGACCAGAGCAAGAAACATCCCTACTTCCAGTCAAGGCTTTGGTCTTTCTTCTTTTCTGAAATACATTCACTCCCTTCTTTGCTTCCTTCTCTCGGAGGCAATGTCACATCAGACAGGTTTGTAACACACTTCAGTGTAGTGACACCAGTGAGCCTGAATATTTCATGTGGACAGCCAGTTCAGAGCTTTATTTTTAAATAGCCCTGGCATCCTGCACACCACTCCCAGCCCTGCAGAGGGGCTCAGGGAGGCAGGCTGATGGCACCAGCCTTACCTACTGCTCTGCAAAAGCCATCCTGGGCCTGACCAAGCTGCCAGCATTGAGGCTGGGCTCCTTGGAGAGAGCCAGGTGCAGCCCAGGGTGTGTTTGTTCACCCCTGTCTCTCTCTCTCTCTCTCTCTCTCTCCATGTGCCTGTGCCACCAGGACGAGAAGCAGCCAGCCACCACCCTGCTGGTGGGACCCCGGCACGGCATCAGCCACGTCATCGACCTGAAGACCAACCTCACCACGGTGCTGTCAGAGTTCAGCAAGGTCAGCAAGATCCAGCTGTTCAGGGAGAACCAGGGGGTGGCCCGGGTGGAGACGAGCATCCTGGATGCCAAGGTAGGCATGGGTTCCCTGGAGGCAGACACTGGAGAGAGGTGCAGAGATGAGGTTGGGGGTTTGGAGCCAGCCTTTGAGGGGACTCACGTTACAAGTGTGTGTTGTAGAATCTGCTTGGGGATTCCTAGAGGCTCCAAAGCCCCTTTCACACCAGGGTCTGCAGCATCTGCCCTGCTGGTCTGGCTCCTTGTGCCATACAGGCAGGAATTGCTGCCGAGGGCCACAGGGCTGGCATGGTGGCACTCTGGCCATGACCCAGGGCCACAGGGCAGGCATGGTGGCACTCTAGCCATGACCCAAGGTCACAGGGCAGGCATGGTGGCACCCTGGCCATGGCCCAGGGTCACAGGGCAGGCATGGTGGCACTCTGGCCATGGCCCCAACACCTATCTAATGGTTCAGGCAGGGTCCTTGGGGCAGATGGGGGTGACATGGGCCAGGCAGGTAGCAGGACCCTTTGGAGGCGGGACAGCTCTGCTCAGGGCTGGCAAGGAGCAGTACACGGCCATACCTGAGCAGCTTTTGGAGGAGACTGGGAGGTTTCATGCATTAGTAGCACTTATGGAACTTGTCCAGCCAGGCAGGATTGTTGAATAAAGTGGAAATGATGGGAAGGGGGCATCAGGCTCAGTGTGAGAACAGATCACTGTGAGTCCCTGGCCCAGTAGCCACCCCCTGGGTATTTTGCCAGTTGCCCCAATTATCCTCCCCTTCAGCCCCCACTCTTTGGCACACACACTTTCCTGACCCTGTGTGTTATCATCCCCCATCTCCTGCTGGTTGTTGTGTGGTGTAGTGCTGGTTCTGACAGCCAATCCCCATGGTCAGGCCCTGCCACCCCTCCTCACCCCTCAGGGGTCCCAAACCCTTCAGGAAAACTGTCAGCAGTACAGTAAGATCTTTATTTACTTCTTTGGTACCTGGTCCAGCAGCCACAAGATCCTAAGGAGATCTTGCACTGTCCTCTGCTCAGATTTTTAACAAGCTGGGACATGTCCCTGGCAGACTCAAAGGTTGTGTGCTTGCTCTAGGGCATCCTTGGTGTCACTGCCTCCCTGCACCCAGCTCTCCCCTGCCCCATGGGGAAGGACAGCTGAGAGGCAGAGATCTCACAGATAAAATGCCAAGCCTCCTCTCTTCCCACTTGGAATTCAACAGGACAGAGTTAGGATTGAGTTTGGGGTAAATTAGTCAGGAGCAGTACTGGGCAGAGACCATCTGGCACAATGGAGCCAGGACTCTGTGGGGTGTGGAGGTGCTGCTGCACAGCACACGGGTGTACCTGCACAAGCTCTCTGAGCCTTTGGCTGTGGGTCAGCTTTCCCACCCGTGCATTCATCTGTTTTTCCCCCGAGACTGATGGAGCTGAGCTGCTTTGCCAGCTGTCTCTGTGTTTCCTCATCTCCTGCAAGGTCTCTAAGCCTCAGCCCTCCCTACAGTCCTTTCCTTGCACTGTTTCAGTCGTGGTCTCACAGATGTAATCATGGTGGATTTGTTTAGGATTCTCCTGCTGCCTCCTGCCCCGGTGGATTTTAGCACTTTCTCCCACCAGGCTCATTAATTCCTCCAAGTCTGTTTTCCTGCTGCTGCTGTGCCTGCTCCAGTAGCTCTGCTTACCTGCAGTAACACCCCAGTAGCCTCTGCCAGAGCCATGTTAATCCTCATCCCCTGTGCTTCAGCTCTCCCCTCCAACAGCCTCATTGATGAAGCCCTTTTTTTTTGCATTCATCATTCAGTGGGTATTTGGTCAACTGTAACATTTTTAACATTCCCTCTTCTGCATCCTACCGAGGTCAGTTGCTGTGCAATTAAAGCCTTGGTGTCCTGCTGTGCCTGTCCCAACCCTGCTGCAGCCTGGGCAGGTGGAAGCCCTCTTTATCCAGCCCCTCCAGCTGCCTGGGTTGGGCAGGAATCCATCAATTTACTCCTCAGAGAGCAGGAATAACCAAGGGATATTGCCTGCACCATGAGTAACCCTGCTGGTTCCTCCTGCTGCCCACGCCCCTCAGATTTGTGTGTATAAAATCACCATATTAACACATTAATAATAGGCTGGTCATGACCCTGTTACTGCTCGTGGCTCACTGTGAGTGCTCTGAGCATGGCTGTCCCCACTGTCACCTGGCTTCATGGCACTGAGCTCTTGGGGTGCTGCTGTCCTCTCCCTGGCATGGAAGAGAGCACTGTTTCCCCCCAGCACAGACTGGCCACAGGAGGGACAGATGCTCTGGAGGCTTAGGTGATGCTGGCATCCATCTGCTCTGAATTAGGTGGCAATTCCCACACAGCTCGTCCACAGCTCCCGCAGTGCTGCTCCCCACAGCCATTCTCCGCAGCCAAAATCCACTCTGTACCACCAGCAGCCCTTTCCTGCTGCGGGAGCAGGCTTTCTCCTGTGACCCTGCTATCCAGCCCCCCAAATGCTGGAGAAAAGCCAGCTCTCTCGAGTAAGCCAGCTCACATACTTCTTGTGAGCACGTCCGCATGCACGATGGCTTTATCTCCATGAGAAATTCCAGGCAGCTGCCTCTGGCCACCACAAGCCCCTCTGCCTGCCTGGAGTGGAGCAAGCACCCCATTTGTGGATCTCAGCAGGCTCAACAGCACCGTGCCAGGGCAGAGGCTGCTGTTATCTGTCTTCATTTAGCCATTATCCAGAGGGTTGGGTTTTAAAGCCAGAACGTCTGCTCCAAAATGAGGCATATGCTAATCCTACGCAGGACAGCGATGGATGAGGCAGGCTAAGAAAAGCAGGCAAAGAGATCATTACCTCACAGTGCTAATCTGCTCTCTGCAATTATTCTATTGCACTGAACGTGTCACTGGCTAAAGCCCTCGGTTGCAAATCAGTCTGGTTCTGCTGTGAGTTGCAAACCATTAGAGGGCTCAAAGTAGTGTCCTGACTGCTCTGGGGACCTGTCAAATCCAAATCACCCTTGGGAGCCTGTCAGAGCTCCACGGATTGCAGTGTAGGAGGGGATGTCCCCCCGGGCTGTTTCACCCTGATGCCTGGCACTGCTGCTGTCATGGGATGCTGGTGCTGGGGCAGCTCCCAGCCTGAATCTGTAGGAGGTGCTCGCTGAGTTACTGTGGAAACACAGATGGTCAGTGATGGTTTAGGGTTTTGTGCAGAAAGACCATCTTGGATTTCCAAGTGTAGTTAAAATGATGGGTTAAAAAAGGGGTCGGGTCATGGAGCAGCCCTTGGCTGGGAGGTCTGAACACCCTGACCAAACCAGCCAGCACAGTCCAGACATCCTTATCTGCTGCTGACCTGCAACCACAGCCCAGACTCACCTGCCAGGAGGGAGCTGGGGGAGATTTTCAGGTAACAAACAGGCTTGAGGAGATCATAAACCATTTGCATTTATTTCGGGTGGAAAAGAAATACTGTCTGTCTTATGAATTATTCACTAGGTAGTTAATTGGTTTGTTTTGGAGCTTTTCCATCCTGGGCTTCAATTTCTGTTTGAAATAGCCTGTTTGGGATACAAACCCAGGCCTGGTACCTTTGCTATGCCTTCTTTAGATTTTTGCCACTGTGAGTGTGGCAAGAGAGGGGCAAATGCTGACAGAACCCTTCAGAAAGGAGCTGCGCAACCTTGGGACAGAAGAACAAAAACCTTCTGGCCTCTGCTGCTGGTTCCAAGGATTTTTGTTCCCTGCAAGATCTGTGAGAGCTGCTGGGAGGACAGGAGCAGGTTTTGTCTCAACAGTCACGGAGGGAGCGAGGCATTTTTGCTTGGGAATGCTGAGAAAGTTCCCAGCCCGCTGCTGGGGACAGGACCACACGTCCCCAGCTGCACTGCAGTGGTGCAAGTGGTCATTTTGCAGGTTCCAGTGGTCATTCTCACCTGACAAAGCCTCCTTTCTGCTGGGGCTATTGCTTCTCCATTCTTCCTCCTCAGGATTCTGGAGCTCATAGGTTTGCTGGGGGCAGGGAGGTGGCACAAGGTGTCTCCTGTGATCTTTATGCATTAAGTGCAGCTTGCCAGGTTCGAGGATGCCCTGCATCTCCCAGGGGCTTCCCCCTCCTGCTGGGACCAGCATTTGAGAGTGGCCAATGCTTCTGAGACAGCTCAGAATTGAGCTTCAGGCATGCATCTCCCCTTCTCTCCAGCGCAGCGCTGCAAAGTCCTCTTCTACCTCCCAGTATCCCGGGGAGGACAATGTCAGCATCTCCTGCCTGGCACCTGGACAAGGCTGGTAGGGGCACAGGGGGGTGACTGCTCCCCCAGGCTCCCCAGTGCCGGAGGTTTGGGGCTCCAGGCTCCCCTGGCTCTGCAGCTCTGCAGCTCCCTCAGGAGCGAAGGGTTCGTTCTTCCCGAAATGCCTTTTCCAACAGAGCGCTTCTCCCTTCTGATTTACACAGCTGCACACCGCTGGGCTTTTTGTTATTAACAGTCTCGACATTGGAAAAAAGGCTGCTGAAGCACTCTGAATGCGAATGAAAGAAGAAGGCTTGGGGGACAGCCGGATCACCTGAGCCTGGACAGCGTGTGCAGCTCAGCAGAGGAGCTGTCCCAGGCTGTGCCCTGTCCCTGTGCCGGGCAGGAGCCCACGGCGCTGGCTGCTCGCCAAACGCAATTCAATCAAAGGCGTCGGGCTAATTGACTGTGGTCTCCCAGCAGGGCCTGCAGCCAGCCGGCGCTTAAGCCGAGATCAAGACTTGACAGAGGAAGAGAAAGGGGAAATTAATTCAGGAAGGTCCCTGGCTGCTGCTGTGCCTGGAATCTGGGTGCTGATGTTGGTGTCCCAGGGCCCCCGGCGTGCTTCCAGCCTGCCATGGAAAACACACCGTGCACAGCTGGGGTTCAGCCCTCTCCTCTCCCCATGGAAGGAGCCAAGGAGCCCCTTCTCTCATGGGTGATGGGATGGTGACCCCTCCGAGACTTCGCTGCTGGAGCCAACCCCAAGCCTGGCTGTGCTCCCCTGAGCTGGGTGTGGCAGGGATGTGCCGTGGTGCTGAGGCCGGTGCCCGATGTGTATTTGCCAAATTCTCGTCTGAAAACAGCGGGAAGCCCCATCAAAGTCACAAGGGCAGGTGAAGCTGACATTCCTCCCGCTCCTGCAAGCACTGGCTGAAGCCCCTGAGATTTCTCCTACAGGAAGAGTGAGGCTTTGGAGTGACGATGGGCCAGCAGGCTCTGGGTCCTGACACCGAATTAATCTTTATTTGCATTAAGCCATTCTGAAATGCTGTCATCTCGTGGGAGAGAGGGAGGGATTGAGATTTCCTTTGGCTCAGCACCTGGGTGGGAGGGGCAGATGCAGATCCCTGCTTGCAGTGGGATGTAAAGCGAGGGAATGGGATGTAAAGCAAAGGAATGGGATGTAAAGCAAAGGAAGGATGCAAAGCAAAGTACTTCCCATTTCCCATGCCACCCAAAGCACTGCCTGCAGGCACCCAGGACAGGAGCCAGCCAGAAACACGAGAAACAGACAACATGTGGAGAGGATGAGTTTCCAAGCCTGCAAAGTCAAATTTGATTTGTTAATTAAAAAAAAAAAAGTAAAAACAAATTTTTAAAAAGGAAAAAGAGGAGAAGAAACCCCAAACCAACCAAAAAACAGCCCTC
The DNA here is from genome assembly GCA_013398115.1 of Falcunculus frontatus. NCBI lineage: Eukaryota > Metazoa > Chordata > Aves > Passeriformes > Falcunculus > Falcunculus frontatus. The sequence goes on along the minus strand of VZRV01011014.1, from coordinate 1,087,900 downwards.
TAAGGAAGGAGAGACCTGCAGGTCCAACCAAGGCAGGGCCCTTATTGATCAACAAATGGGAAATAGTGGTCCTAGTCACAAGCAGCCTGGTATTGATAGAGCTGAGTTAATAATGCTTAAGGGGAGAAAAAGAAAGGTCAATGTAAAAGTGAAAAATTGACTGCTGCCTCGTTAGGCCCGGGTGCCTGTATTATTAAATAAAAACTTGGCAGTTGCACCTCAAGTAAACCAAGGAACATAAATTATGTAAATTCATCTCCCATCTTCCTGCTGTGCTGCATTAAAGGAAGCAGGGTAAGACCCAAAGTACATGATAAAGAGGGGAGATTAAAAGGAAATGCATATAGGCTTAGAGGTTATAGTATGAATAGATTGGGTCATAAATTAATTTCAATATGAGGACGGTTAAAATCATCTAGCATAACCCTGGCCAGAAAATTTCCTCCAGACCTTTTTCTGAACATGAAAATACCCTCCAGAAGGACACCGAAGTCTGATTTAAAGGCAGGGCATAACAGAAAAATCGCTTTATCATTAATAAGCTAATGCAAAAGTCATTTCTTCTATCCGGTATAAATGTATTTTGTTTTACTTTCCAGAGAGACTGGTTGTCAAGCAGGAAACTTTGATTGAAAAAGTGTCCTTTCCTCATGAGGCCTAGAAAATCTAGGAAACCATTATGAATGAAAGACCAAACCATCAATAATTTCAGGCTGGTATTACACATTTAGATGTAGAAAGAGCATCCTTGTTAAAATTTGCTTCTTCACATGTTGGCACATCACAGGTCAGAGATGAACCTTTACCTGGGCATCCCACAGGGAATCTGATGTTTGGCATTTTTAGAGCAGTGGGATTATCCCAGTAAGTTTGCTTCTGTGTGCAACTCAGAGTTTTCATCCTAAAGGTGCTGCTGGCCTGACAAAACACAGACAGGCATTTCTGCTTTGCCCTCCCAAGGAAGCAGAGGCCTGGGGGCCACCAAGGTGCTGTAGCAGCAAGGATGTGCCTGTGAGAATGAGGAAGAGGATGGGCTGGTGAGCATGAGACAGGCCAGAGGTGTGTGCTGGGAGGACAGCCAGGCCTTATCCAGGTTGATAACTTGTTCCCCACCGGTGATCAACATCATCTCCTGATTAGCAGCTGGGAAAGAGGCTTCTGCACCTTGTGGCCACAGTGCTGCCAGGGCAGGGAGCAGGGCTTGGAGGAACAGCCCTGCCTTTGCTGCATCCCTCCCTGCCTTCTGCCTGCTCACAGAAGCCTCTGCCCTACTGCACCACAGGTTTTAGAAAACTTAGGAAGATTCATGCCCTTCCAGGTCGCTGCCTTTTTGTCAGGTTTGGTTGGGATTGAGCAGCGAATTGAAAAAACTGCAGGGAGACACAGGAATGTCACAATGAGCCCCAGCCCTGTGGGCACCAGGCCGCTCCTGACCACAGCCATGAGCCCTCACTGTCTCCTGCAGGATATTTCCAGGGACAAGGAGGTGAATCCCATTTGCCAGAAGCCATGGGTGTCTCAAGGAAGCCCAAAGCACAGGCTGCAGTCATGGGTTGTTCTTATTTAGAGTAGCTCCCTGCAAAGCCGCCCTGAATTTGCCATCCTTCAGCACCATGAGTTGGAAATGTTTCATGCACCTGTTCACAAAGTCAATATTTGCTCAGCTCGCCCGTGCCTGGCTGTCTCCACACCATCTCATTTGCCTTGCCCACATGGAACAGGGTGACCAAGGTTGCCAATGCCTAAAAATAACACCTCCATTAGCTGACACCCCGATACCTCCTCTTTGTGGAACAATTTCCCAACGGAACAGGCTGCTGCAATCACATTGTCTCTTTGCCTCTTGACCCCATAAATCACTTTCAGATCTGCTGGCCACTTTCTGGGGAGATGTGGCACCAGGGTGGACATCTCAAAGGCAGCTGAGCTGTTGCAAACTCAGCAAAACTGCCTCGTGGAGTGGAAGAGAGAGACTCAGTCTTGTGGGAAGGGCTCAGATCCTGTGCCAGACCTCTGTTAGTGAGCAGCAGAGAAGCCACCAAGGCCGAGGGAGATGCACAGCCTGACTGCAGCAGCTTTGCTCACAATCACTGTCTTTGTAAACAGCTCATAATCCATGAGCAGGACAGAGCCCCATGGCACTGTGGGCTCCCAGGCCATGGGGAGATCACCAGAGTGCTGCTGACAGCACAGGTGGATGGCTCCAAGCTGCACCTGAAGTGATTTAATCCCTAATAACAATATTTGAACGCTTGACAGTTGAAGAACTCTCACACAGCTTCCCTGTCACTATATCAGGGTAATCTTTTCTAAGCTGTTATATTAATCAGGTTTAAGATTCCTCTTTTTCAGAGCAGAGTGCCACAGTTAACCCCAGCATGCCATGCATCTATTGCTGGAAGCCATTCTGGAGGCTTGGAGACCTGGCAGGGCACTCACAGCATCCTGGTGTTTCATTTGTAGTGGAGAAACATCAGTCAGGGTTGTTGTATCTCAGTCCTGTTGCCCTTCAGGACTGATCCAGGGCCTGCCTCTTGCCAGCCAGAAGCTACAGTCCCATCTCTGGATGGGTGGGAGCATCCTGAGGCAGAGGCAGCTGAGCAAAGATGGAAATGGGTCTCAGAGATACTGGTCCTGAGCTGGGGCACTGGGGCTGGGGCAGTGGGGCTGCCCTGGGGGCTGCACGGTGAGCGCTGACAGAGAGGCAGTGAAGGTCCACAACCCTGTGCCACTCTGCCTTGGTGGGATTCACACGTGGTGGAAACTATCCCCTAGTTTCCCTTTTGGAAGGGGATTCTCAGCCCACCTTGGCCTCTTGGTTTAATCTCCCAGCAGTGGGTGTTCATGAGCCACTGCCTCCCTCCCACTGGGATTTGCTCCCTCCCTTGTTGCTGACACTCCAAACCCTGCAGAACAGAGCAGGGAAAATGCACAAAAATGTCCTCATTCAACAGATGGATTGAAAAACCCAGGAGGGCTTAGCCCTGTGTCGAAGACACTTGTTTTAAGGACGCTTCATACACAGAACACATGGTTTCCTTTCATCACTTATGTCAAGACTGGAGCTGGGCTAAGAGGTGTCACCCCCCTCACCACTGCATGCCTGCCTCCTTTGAGCTATGTTGAGAATCTCTTCACTCCTGTCTCTCTCTGGCTTGATACCTCCCCTTGGATCTGTGTCATCTCAGGTTTATTTTCCAAGACACAGAAGGAGCCTTGTCGAGTGGGCAGGGGCAGAGCCTCTCAGCAGAGGACGTTCACTTGTCAGGCTATTTCTCTTCCACATCAAGTTATTCCTTTTCCTTTATCTTCCTGCACAGCAGCCAAAGAGGGAACTTCTTTACCCTGGCCCTGGGAGAAATCTGCCCCTGCCAGGGGCTGGCATGGCTTGGGGATCACATGCAGCTCTGCCCAGGGCTGATGGCTTCACACCCAAGTTTGTTGCACTTTATGGTCCAGAGCATGACACTCTGGCCTAAGCTGGGCCTTCCTCTGCCAGAATTGGCTTGGTGGCTTACAACAGCAAATACTAAGCAGAGCACAAAACTGGCCAGTGGGTACCAGGAACCTCTTGTGGTTATAAAACAAGAAAACCAAAATAGCTTTAATGCTTTCCACACTGTGTAGGCTTAAGTGATTTTTAAAACAGCCTTGGTGTTCCCTGAATGTGGTAAATGAGTTCTTCTGAGTCCTGGAGGGCTCTCGGTGTGCAAGAGGCTGAGCGTGGCAGGACAGGCAGCCCGAGACAGCAGCAGTTCAGCATCCCCCAGTTGGTTCAGATGTGCCCTGTACCTGGGTACAAAGCTCCTTTAGGTAGAGGTGCTTTATGCAAGGGGTAGGTGAGGGCAGGAGCTGGCTTTGCCGTAACTATTGAAGGCACTGTCAGTTGTTTTTTCCATCTCATGGGTCTGTCTTGAGCAGTGCTGGGGGTTCAGACCAAGCACGGACCTCTCAACTGAGCTGTGCTGGCATAGGCTGCTCTGCCCAGCCTGGTCCCAGCAGTGCACAGGACCTCACTGGGTGGGTAAGAGTGAATCCCACCCCTGCAGCTTCCCTGGGCTAGCTAATCTTCTCCTTGGGACAATCTGGGAACTGGGAGTTGTACTGTCTGCTGCTAGATTGTGCTGTGAGGTTATATGTGTCACACAGATCATGTCTGAGTTTTATCTCTCTTTAAAGCAAAGATCTTTTTTAGCATGCAAATAAATGCTCTCCTAAAAGGGAAGGCACCATCTGCTCCTAAGCACAAATTTAATTTTCCAAAGGGTTAGGTTTAAATAAGATTCACAGTCTCAGAATGGTATCTGTGGGAACCTGTAATGGGGTTTGGCCCCTTTGGCATCTTGCTGAAAGCAGATGTTTTAATTTATGGGAGGGAGACACGGTGCCTGCAATGAAAGAGGGATTCTGGCAGCTGGAGACTCCACAAACTCCCTGCTCTCCTCCCGAGGCCCTGATGGTTGAACAGGTGCTTGCAGGTGGGCTCAGAGCACTGACTGCAGACAAAGGATCAGAAGGACGTTGTGTGGCACCCTGCCATGCACAGCCCGTGCCCAGCGGGGCTGCAGCTCTTCCCTCATCCTTGAGGCAGTCAGCAAGCAAGCATCCCAGCTGCAGCCAGGCACTCTCCTGTGCACAGCCATTTGTTGGGTGAGCTGGAGCAAGGCTGTGCACCTGGCTGGTTTTTCACGTGGGAGTGCTGGGAGCGGCAGCAGCTCACCAGTTCCACCAGTGTAGGGCCCAGCACAGCCCCCGTGGAGCTCTGGTCCCCCCTCGGCTGAGCCAGCAGCCCTCATGAGCTTTGCCTCTCTTGCCTTCCAGCCGCTGGTGTTGCTGATGGAGTGGCCTGAAGCCACCAACTTCGCCTGCCTCATCGCAGGCTACTGCCGTCTCCTGGTGGACTCCAAGAAGATGATCCTGTCCAGGGCCCCCAGCCAGCCACCCCCGCCTCAGATTATCAAGGCAGGTACGTTTCAGCCTCTGCTTTCTGTGCCAGCCCCTTCCCCAGCCTCCCTCCCCTCCCTCTGCTCAGGGCTCTGCAGCATTAGGAAGGTGAAGGGTTTCTCTGACATCTCCCCTCTGCTCCCATTCACCCTGAGAACCAGCAGACTCCCTCTTTAACCAGAAAGCAAGGAGCAGGGAGACAGGTCCTCATTTTGGATCAGCCAAAATCACTTGTGGTATCAGCTCAGGCCCTAAACACTCACCTCAAGCGTTGTTGTGGCAGCTCCTGGAGCAGCTCCAGGAGGTGCTGTTTGAGAAGACCTGTAAAGCTGCCAGCCAAATGCTGGGCCCTCACAGAACAGCCTGTGCACTGCTGCAGGGATGCAGCACACATTCTCTGGCTGGCACCCTGCTCCGGAGACCGATGTGAGTGTGTGAACTCAGGGGACTGTATTCCTGCTGCCTCTGGACACTGCTGCCTCCGTCCTGGGGCTCTGAGCCTCATCTGCAGCCCTGTGAGCGTGGCTGCTCTGCTGATTTCCTAAATCAGGAAGGCAACTTTGCTGAAAAGCTTTTCAGGGAGCAAAAGGCTGGTCTGGACACAGCGGGAGCTTCTGGCCCAACAGGCACCAATGCTGTTCCTTGAGGATGGATTGCAGGTGTGAGTCAACCTCCAAAAGGAGCAATGATTCTCAAGAGTGATTTCAAACAAGAGCCAGCCATGAACTACATGCTGCTGTTCCGTGCAGATGTTCACATCCAATATGTTTTGTATAGGGAAATATAAAATACAGGTTCAGTGACTGGAGATGGGCAAAATACCAACCCAGCTGCCTCTGGAAGGTCACTCCCAGACCTCCCCAGTGACACTGCAGCTCCAGAGAGCTGTGACAAGTCCTCAGTTTAGCTGGCAGTGTCAAAACTCCCTTCTCAAGATGGGCCTGGCTTGGGGAGGTGGGAGGAGAGCGGAGAGCTCTCAGGGTCCTTGGGAAAGCAATTGGTGCCTTTGAGGAAGGCACCTGAACATGGATTTGGCGCATGTGGGAGGACACACTCACAAGAGGGATCAGGAAGGCATCTGCAGCAACCTCAGTGAATCCAGGAAAGGCCAGGCAGGTGGTTTTGGTGTAAGTATAAGCAGTTTCCTCTCCTTTCTCCCCTCTGTGCCTCTGACTGACAGCTGTCGCTCTGCCCTGGGCGCCCTATGGAAATGTATTTAGTCACATTTTGCCATGAGCAGAGGGTGTTTGCAGCTTAACTGGTTTAACTCTCATCAGAGTGGTCCTTCCCTGGCTCGTGTCACCCTGACGTGGGCTGCAGGGACACATGGGGCACATGGCTGTGGGGAGTTAGAGAAGTGGAGAGCATCCCATACCCAAGGGCTTGGAAGAAGGCTGGCAGCACCCACAGTTCCTGGCCTCTCAGGGGATGTCTCAGCATGTGCAAGTGGTGTTTTCCCACACTCCAGCTACTGTGACAATAGCCAGAATTTTTTCCTGAGATTTTGCTTCAGGACTGTGGTCCAAACCTCTGCCAAAAAAGGGTTGTAGGTCTTGCCCTGTTCTTGACAGTCTCAAGACACCAATGTAACTCTGCAGGGGCAGGAGTGAGTGTGAGAGGGAGTCACAGTGTGGGTAGGACAGCAATAGAGCAATGGATTTGTGCCAGCCCCTCTCTGGATGGCCTGGTCTGTCCTCCTGGGTGCCAGGAAAACCTCTGTGACCAGTGCAGTGGAGCAGTTTCCCTGCAGGCCCAGTGCACTCAGCCCAGCTGCTCAGGCACCCTCCAGAAGGAGTGAATTCAGAGTGTATTGAGGAAACAGTCTGCTCACAGTTCTGGTCTCCACAAGGCTGCAGGCAGAGCTGTCAGGAGCTGGGCGGATCACGGGGAGCAGCGACTGCTGATCATTAGCACATCCTTGCAGGAGAAAGCCCCAACTGGGATGAATTAAGTTAGCCCAGACTTCCCAGGCTGCAGGCAGACTATGCCAGAATCTTAAATGTAAAATCAAGCCTTGGCCCATGCTTTTACCTAGAAGAGGAGCACATCCATCTTCCCCAAGGCCCATTAGAGCCTCCTGCTGAACAGCAGACATTTTTAGAAATGCACACGCCGTCTGAATGTTGTCAGTTAGATCCATCTCCCTGCATTTCCCTGCGGAGCCATATGCCAGAGCCTTGCCCTCCATTGTGCCATGCTGGAGCTACACAGGTGATTCAGCTCCCTGTCCCTTCTTCTCCCCACTCTCACCATCAGCCATCATCAGCTCTGTGCCCTTAGTTGCTCTCTCAGCTCCTTGTCAGGAAGATTTCTCCCAGAGCATCCAGCAGCTGGATTTTGGATTTTAGGGGTTTGGCCTCATTCAGCAGCAGGCCTTGGCTTAGCATGGGCAGTCAGCAAGCCTCTACCTTAGCCCTTGCCACCCTGCTACAGCCCTGCACACATCCCCAGCTCTGGCAGCCTTGTGCTCCCTCACACATTTCTGAGTGCTGCCATGGCCAGGAATGAAAGAGATTTTGTTTTTATTGGGATTTTAGCATTGCAGGTGATGAACAGTACAATACAAACATGTGTTTGGGGAGACAAATTGTCCAATTTGTTGAGCTAATGAATTTAATTAGGATTTATTTGATTTAATTTATCCTTGGTAAGACAGAACCTGCGTCCCCCGGCAGCCGCTCTCAGCACAGCTGCACGATCCAACCCGCAATGCAGACAGATGCCCCTCCTGAGGGATGGACCACTGGCCAGAAATCCAAGCAGTATTTCAGCCACTTTCCTTGCACAAGGGAATGAGGGGAGGCTGTCACTGGGAGATGCTTAACAGCAAGAGCAACGGGCTCTGTCAGAGCCAGCCTGATCCAATAGCTGTCAGCCAGATAGAAATAACGCATGGATGGATCCTGGGCAGCGAGGGACAAGGGGTGGGGGGTGGCTGTCACTTGAACACAGCCAAACTACAGTGGATGTCTCCCCAAAAGGCAATATTGCTCCACGTTTAGCAGTCTCCTGAGGAACACTGCTTGGTGTGGCCAACACTACCCAAAAATGGCAACAATTCCTTTTTGCCGTATAATGTGTGAGCTGGCAGGCTGAGGCTGGAGGTCCTTGTTGGAGCAGCCAGGCTGCTTCTGCTGCCCTCTGGGTACAGCTGGTGGGTCACTGATGCAGCACCCACATCCCTGTGTCTCAGTGTCAGCTGTGCTGGCCAGCCCTGCTCTGGCTCTCCCCAGCTCTGCCCCCAGCAGAGGGACCAAGCTCAGGGGTCTGTACTGGGACCAGGACTGTTTAATGTCTTCATCAAGGACACAGTGGATCAAGAGCACCCTCAGCAAGTTTCCAGATGACACCAAGCTGAGTTGTGCAGTTGAAATGCCTGAGGGACAGAGTGACATCCAGAGGGACCTGGACAAGCTCGAGCAGTGGCCCATGGGAATCTCATGAGGTTCAACAAGGCCAAGTACAAGGTGCTGCACCTGGGGCAGGGCAACCCCAGTATCAATCCAGGATGGGGGATGAACAGATGGAGAGCAGCCCTGCTGAGAAGGATTTGGGGCTGCTGGCGGAGGAGAGGCTGGACATGACCCAGCCATGCACACTCACAGCCCAGAAAGCCAAGTGTGTCCTGGGCTGCAGCAAAAGCCCTGTGGGCAGCAGGGGAGGGAGGGGATTCTGCCCCTCTGCTCCACTCTGGTGAGACCCCACCTGCAGTGCTCCCTCCAGCTCTGGGGTCCCCAGCACAGGAAGGACGTGGACCTGTTGGAGAGAGTCCAGCGGCAGTCATGAAGATGATCAGAGGGCTGGAGCACCTCTCCTAGGAGAGAGGCTGAGAGAGCTGGAGGTTTTAGTCTTGAGAAGAGAAGGCTCTAGGGAGACTTTTTAATAGGGCTTGTAGCTATACGATAAAGGGCAGTGGTTTTAAATTAAAAGGGAGTAGATTCAGATTAGATACAAGGAGGGAAGTTTTTATGATGAGGGTGGTGAGGTATAGGCACAGGTTCCCATCCCTGGAAACATTCAAGGTTTCCTTGAATGCTGGACACGGCTCTGAGCAACCTGACCTAGTTGAAGATGTCCCTGCTTATTGCAGGGAGATTGGACCAGTGGCCTTTAAATGTCCCTTCCAACCCCTTCTGTGGTGCAGAACATTTCTTCTACCCCCGTTCCTGGCAGACAGGCCCAGCAGGTGTTCCAAAGGACCAGCCAGGTGGCCTGACTGTGCTGCAGGGAACACGGGTGTCCCGCTGCAGTCCAGCGTGCTGAGGCCTGGAGGGAAGAGAGCACACGGGTGTTTCTCCAGGGTGAGCAGGAGCTTCCCCACGCTGTTTTTCCCTTCATCCGGGTGCTGCTGCTAATGTGCCTGTTGTGGTTTTGGTTTAGATTACATCAACACACACAACTTCCACCGGCCTGCCGCGGCAGGGCACATGGGAAAGAAGGAGAATGGGCTGGTGGGTGGCTCTGCCACTGTCACCGGAGCAGCCGGGGCTTCTGCCACCAGGGCTTCGGACTCGGAGCTCATCCGCTTCTGCTACCTGCACATGCGAGAGCAGAGGAAGGAAAGAGAGAGCGGGACGGATATCAATGAAAACCTGATTTTTTTTGAGGAAACTCGTCCCAGGACCAAATCTGACCCCACTTCCAAAAGCTCTGGCCAAGGCTACAACGGGGCAGCCAAGGAGTACGACCCGGACGGCCTTGAGCAAGACAGGCACGCGAGCAGGGCCAGGGCACACACCATCGACACCCACCTGCGCAGCGACGCCTCCCACTTCTACTGCGAGTCCTGCCAGGCCAAGATCAAGAGCCGGCTGGCCTCGGGCACGGGGGGCAAGCCTGGCAGCACCCGTGACAACATGGTGGACTTGATGTCGCTGCCCCCTCCCGGGAACGACGAGGAAGAAGACGAGACAACGTCCCTGCTCCCCGCCATCGCCGCCCCTCCTCCTGGCTTCCGAGACAACAGCTCCGACGAGGATGACCCCAAGCGCCGGGCAGCTGCCCAGAGCCAGGAGCAGGGCCGGCACCTCTGTGGCATCCTCTACGATGAGATCCCGGTCACGCTGATTGACAACGTGCAGCCACGGACGGTCCGAGACCATGCCCAAGAGCTGGATGATGCCCTGGTGTCCACCCTGCAGGCGCTGGAAGCCCTGGCTGCTTCAGAGGATTGTCCACATCCCCCACCACAGCAGACAGCAGGTATTTCAGTGGCTGTGACTCCCTTTTTTCCCTATAGTTTTTCTTTCCTATTGCACATCCTTCCCTTTAGTCTCCTCCCATCCTATAAGTGACTGTGAAGCAGCTTCTAGTAAAAACTAAGTGGTGGCAACAGGCTCTAGGAGGAGCAGCCAAGTTGCTGCTCAGAAGATTTCTAAGAAGCTGAGGTGGGACTCCTCTCCCTGACAGTGGCTGAAGGAGTCTCTTGGTTATCCCATATCTGCCACAGTCCACATGCCACGATGCTGGGGCGAGTCACTAACAAACCAGTACTGTGAGCACGAGTTCCTCCCCACTGTGACCCCACTCAGCTGGGACCTTTGGCCATTGGTCTTTGCAGGTTCCCACCCAGGTTTTGCAGTGTGTGAGCCCTTCACAAGGCAAACCTGCTGCCAGATGGGTGACTCTGGGACCAGCCTGCTGGCAGCACAGTCCTTTGTCCCTCTTCCCACCTTGATTGCCCTACTCACTATGGCAGAGTACCTGTTGCCCAGTTTTCCTTTCTGTGCCAGACACGTCCCTATAGTTCTGCTACCACCAACATTGGAAAGCTTCACAGGATCTTTTCCTGGGCCAGAAGCTCTTGCTGAATTGAGCTATCGAGCCAGCTCAATGCTGACAAGTGATCTCCCTCACAAGCCTTAACTCTTAGTTGTGAGAAGTCACAGAAGTTTCTCCAATGTGCACTGCATTCCTGGGACCCTCCTGCTGCAAGGAGTTCCCCTCTCCTCCACACAGCACTGTGGTGTGAGGGTTGTTGTGGGGTTTTCTTTGTGTCCCTCCTCAGGTCTTATTGTCCTGGCTGCCATCACTCCTGAGTCATCCTTGGACTCTGGCCACGAAACGAACTCCTCAGAGCTGACGGATGTCTCGGAGATGGTCTCTGCTATGAAGCAGCATCAGAACGCAGCCTACTTCCTCACTCAACACATCAACAAAGAAAACCTCCTGGCCAGGAAGGACTTGCCTTTCCGAATCCAGAGCTGTGCTGCCCAGGCTGTTCTCACCTCACCCCACCCCCTGAGCCGCCAGGACCCGAGCCCTTCACTGAAGCCAGCCTTCTCTACCCAAAGTCCCAGCCTTACCAACTGCAAGAGCAAACAGGAGCAGCAGCACGGGGAGCGGAGCTGCACCTCGGCTGCCCAGCCAGGGCTGACCCCCCAGCTGAGTGAGCAGAGCAAGGGGGCTTCAGTGCCAAGCTCTGAGTGCAAAGGTGCAGGTCACACAAAAGCTGCCTTTGAGGTATCTCTGCATGCCACAGCAGCCCCGAGCAAGGAGCAGACACAGGCTCTACAAGAGAAGATGCCCAAAGAGGTGCAGCCGAGCTCCAAGCTCCTCCTGGATCAGAAAAGCGGTGTAACTCCAGCCATCGTTTCAGCTGCTCTGCAGCAGGTGGCAAATGCAAAAGCCTCAGCTCCCCAGGTGGTATCAGCCTTAAAAGAAGACCAGAACACGAACGGTACCAGCAGCTGTGCACCGGCCAGCAGCAAGCCTTTGACACTTAAAGGAGGTCCACAAACTGCAGAGACATTATGCAACTGTCAGCAGCAGCAGCAGCTCTCTCCGCAGCAGCACTGTGAAGTTTCTCCAAGTCCTAAAGAAGCCCCTGGCAGTCAGGCGGAAGCTTTCCACCTCTCCTCAGCAGCTGAGGAAATCACGTCCAGTAAGACTTTTGCCTCTAAAAGCTACCAGCAAAAAGTGAGTAGAGATGCTCCAGGAAAAGCTGCAAGCGGAGAGACAGGTCAGAAGGCAGGTGGGGAAGCCACAAGCCTCGTCTTGCAGAAACACACAGCTCCTTCAAACCAAGGACAGAAAATACAACAGGAAAGCTCGGCCAAAATCTTAAAAGCTGAGAGCAGCAACATGCACTCTCCATCACCTGGTAGCACTTTCAGGAGCACCAGTGAGGAAGCCAAAGGGCCAATCCAGCTGGTGCCCAGATCCGAGAGCCTGCAGATTAGCACTGTGCCTTCCAAAAAAGTAGAAAAAGTCCTGGAGGTGACCCAACAAGATGCTGATGTCCCAGCTAAACCCAAAGCCCCAAAAGCTCCCTTCAGGCTTAGGAACCTGTTCTCTGCAACATTTCCCACCCGGCTGAAGAAGGAGACGGACGAGCGGCAGGCCCAGCTGCAGAAGGTGAAGCAGTATGAGCTGGAATTCCTTGAAGAGCTGCTCAAGCCAAAGAGCAAAGGTGACCTCCCACCACAGGAGTATCTGCACCCACCTGCCCCTGGGCGCTGCAGCTGCCAGCTGAGGAGCAGTCCTGTGCAAAAAGTCCCAGGGATGTCCAGGGAGCAAAGGCGCAGCTGTGACTGCAAGCGGATCTGCAGGGGGATGAGGCCACCCCCCAACCAGCTGGTGATACCAGAAGTGGAGAGGCGAGGCAGGGATAAAGTCGCAGATGACCAGAAGCAGGTAGAAGCCATCAGGCTGACGAGCATGAGCAGCCCTTCCAAAGGCAAACGGATACGATCCACAAGTTTAGAGTCCAGAGACTACCGGTCAGATCCAGAGAATGGCATGTCCTGTTTGACAACGTGCACCTCCCGAGGGGAGTGCATGGGTGCACCCCACTACAGGAAGCTCTTGCGTCGCTACAGTGTCAGTGAAATAGATAAGACTGACAGGACGTCCTTGTCCTCTGACATCTACCAGAACATCTACACAACCAAGCAGAAAGGCCCCCAGAAAGAGCCTGAGCCCAGCATCCTCTGTCCTGTTCTGAAGAGCAAAATCCAGGAAGCCTCTGGAGTGGCTGACCCCTCCTATGTCCAGATACCACAGGACAAAAAGAACCAGAAGGGTCCAGCAGTGTTCTCTGTCCAGGAGGAGATGTACCCAAGTCCTGCTGAGCTGCGGGATGAAGACATGGAGGATGAGAAGTGCTGCTCCATCCGGTACTGCTTCTACTACAGAAAATGCGACGTTGCAGATGATGGGAGTGAGAAGGATGAGCTGTCCTATTCCATCCCCATGCAGATACTCCCGGGAATGAAGCTGGACAATCAGATGGTCCCAGTCATGAGCAGGACTCTTCAGGTCCTAGACGCAACAGCCTGCAGCAGTCCCAATGAAAGCCAGACCCAGGAAATAGATTTAAGGACCTCCAGCTTTGAGGGGAGCTTGGCAAAGATCAACACCCTTCGAGGCCATGCCTACAGCTTTCCCAATGGGTTTCTGCAAGTGCAGCTGGACACCAACGAGCTCCTGACCATCCTGAGGCAGTGCGTGCTGAGCCCTGAGGTCCGGGACTGCAAACCCTACATCTCCCAGCTGGCTGAGTACAAGCAGGAGCTGGCCCTCAAGTTCAAGGAGTTCCGGGCGTCCTGCCGCCGCGTGGCCGCCGTCGACAAGAGTCCCACCCACATGCTCTCCGCCATCACGAGCAGCTTCCAGGTGCTAAGCAGCCTCATCGAGACCTTTGTGAGGCTGGTGTACGTCGTGCGCTCGGAGTCCCAGCGCCAAGAGCTGCTGACGAAGGTGGAGGAGGTGGTGAGAAACTACACCTTCCTCCTGAAGGCTGCCGAGGAGTCCACGGCCAGGATGCTGAGCCACCAGCAGACTGTGGAGCAGCTCGCCCGCCAGTCAGCCACGGTCGCCACTGTCATGAGCACTCTCACACGCTCCCTAAAGACGTTGATCAATAAGTAAAGCCAGCTGTGAAGACCAACAAGCCAGTGTGTGCCAGGCCATGCTCTCAAATCTCACAGGTCTGGTGAGGATGCGATGTCTGCAGGCCCACGTTTACCAGAGTTTGCGGTAGCCAAGACACTCTTTGATCTCTGCAGAATGGATGGTTGTGTTGGTGATGGGTTTGAAGGGTGAATTCATGCCCTGACACAGGCTGTGCAATCAGCTTGTTGAGGGGCTCAAGCAGCTTCTCTGCTTGTTGGTGACAGTACTTGGGAGGCACAGGCACCCCATCTCCACACTAGTTTGGTTCCATGGGGTTCTGGGCCTCACTCGTGCAAAGACCTTTGTCACAGTTTGTGGTGGGCCAGTGAGTTACCAGGAGCTGAGCTGAGATCTCCTGGCTTCACTTGGGCAGTGTGGAGCCAAACTGGTGTCTTGCCACGTAAACAACTCTTCTGCCTCCAGGATCTTCCTGGCCCACAAACACAACGTAATGAGCAGCAGAAGGGATCTCTGGGGTGCAAGTCCCTGCTGCTGTGCCAGGGCTTGGGAAGTAGTCCAAGCATGGGCAGGTTGCCGTAATCCTGGGACAGAGCTAGGGCACCCTACTGGGCTCTACTCTCACAGCTTAGGCACCAGTGCTCTAGTCCTGAGCACAGGTACTGCCTGTGCCAAAGGCAAGGGCTTAATGCCTTCAAGTGGGGAGGATCCAGGGAACTACAGGCCTGTCAGTCTGACCTCGGTGCCGAGAAGGTCATGGAGCAGATGATCTTGAGTGCCATCACACATACGGGACAAGGGGATCAGGCCCAGCCAGCACAGGGGAAAGGCAGGTGCTGCTTGACCAGCCTGGTCTCCTTCTATGACAGGGTGACTCCGTGGGTGAAGGAAAGGCTGGGGATGTTGTCTACCTAGACTTTAGTAAAGCCTTTGACACTGTGTCCCACAGCATTCTCCTGGAGAAACTGGATGGATGGATGGCCCCAGAGAGTGGTGGGGAATGGAGTTAAATCCAGCTGGGGCCATCACCAGTGGTGTTCATTAGTGCTGGGGCTAGTCCTGTTTAGTATCTTTCGAGGGCACCCTCAGTCAAGTTTGCAGATGACACCAGTTTGGGTGGGAGTGTTGGTCTGCTGGAGGGCAGGAAGGCTCTGCAGAGGGATCTGGACAGGCTGGGTCCATGGGCTGAGGCCAATTGTATGAGGTCAACCAGGTCCTGCCCCCGGGTCACAACAACCCCCTGCAGCTCCAGGCTGGGGCAGAGGGGCTGGAAAGTGTCTGGTGGGAAAGGCCCTGGGGGTGCTGGTCAACAGCAGCTGAACATGAGCCAGGTGTGCCCAGGTGGGCAAGAGGCCAGTGGCACCTGGCCTGTCCCAGCCATGGTGTGGCAGCAGGACCAGGGCAGTGACCGCCCCCCTGACTGGGCACTGGTGAGGCCACTCCTCAAATCCTGGGTCCAGCTCTGGGCCCCCCCACAACAGGACAGACATTGAGGGGCTGGAGCGTGTCCAGAGAAGGGAATGGAGCTCAGGAAGAGTCTGGAGCACAAGTCTGATGGGGAGCAGCTGAGGGAGCTGGTGGGGGCTCAGCCTAGAGAAAAGAGGCTCACAGTTGCTCTCTACAACTCCCTGAAATCAGGTTGTAGCCAGATGGGGGTCAGGCTCTTCTCCCAGGCAACAAGTGATGGAGCAAGAGGAAATGGCCTCAAGTTATGCCAGGGGAGGTTTAGACTGGATGTAAGAAAAATTTCTTCACTGAAAGGGTGGTCAGGTTTTGGAACAGGCTGCCCAGGGAAGTGGGGGAGTCACCATCCCTGGAGGTACGTAAAAGCCATTTAGTTGTGGCATTTGGAGACATGGTTTAGTGGTGGGCTTGGCAGTGCTGGAGGAATGGTTGGACTCAGTAATCTTAGAGATCTTTTCCAACCAAAAGAATTCTGTGTTCCTGTTCTGGATGGCTGAATCCATGCTAGAGACCCTGCAAGGAGCCCAGATTGATTGACCACTGCAAGCCAGAAGGTGGGCTAGCAGCTGAGGGGAGACCACTTTCATACCATTCTCCAGAGGTCAGGTTCATGCCCCCAAGGCTCAGCCCAAACCCTCTCCTATTTCTTTTCACTGTGACCATCAGAGAGGAGCCCCAGATCAGCTGTGACTGTGAGCCAGGCAGGGGCTATGTCCTCCTTGCCAAGGTGTTGGGGTTCTTTTTCTGTCTTCACCAGGCTGACTGCCATAAGAAGCATTATTTAGTTCTGTGAGGTGGTTATTTACTTGGAGTTGGGGTTTTTTGATTGTTTGGGGTTGTTTTTTTCATTTCTCGGTGAACGGTAAAATGATTCCTATTTGTGTTCCCCTCTTCCTCCCAGTCTGGTAATAGACAGAATCAATGAGACGGCCTTAACTGGTGTTTCCCTGCAGCCACCCACCCTCCAAAACAGAGCAAGGAGAGAAATGCAAGGTCCTGCATTGCATTGCCCTCACCCTGCCACCCACTGCACTTCACATCCCGCCGGGATCCCGGTGCCTGTCCCCATCACACCCCCTCTGGCTGGGCAGGAGGTCACAGCATCGGCCTCACAGGAGTCAGGGCACTTGTCCAACCCAGCCAGCTCACCCCAGCCCTTGGGGATGATCAGGGATCTCCGTGCGAGCAGTCGCTTCCCATCTCTATTATTTTTTACAAATATGCACATTCGAAATGTCTTGTTCTTCCATAGGAGCTATGGAAATGCACAAATGTGCTTTTAACATGCGCATCCTCGGAGTGCAATAACCTCCCCCGGCCCATGGCTGTCCTGGACTGGGGCCGTGGCTGTCAGCAAGGCACAGAGGATCCTGCTGTGGGAACAGCCTCCTGATTTCAAGAACCATGTAGCAAATATCTAGTGGAAGAGCCAATTGGGACTTCAGTCCGTGGTGGGCAAGGCCTGTTACAGAGCTGAAGGCTGACAGGGAGACGTGTTTTCCTTTTCCCTAGGAATTACCTACTATGAAACTCTGAGTTTCTTCAAAGTTCCCCGTTATGCCTGTATCATTCCTCCATAAATCTCTCAGTCTAATACAGAGGAAAATTTTTTTATTGTCTGTATATAGTATATATAAATAAAAAAAAATATATAAATTATATCTATACACAAATTTATGTCTTGTTTTACAAACAAGAAAGATTAAATATATTAATCTTAATATCCAAACTAGCATTTGTGTCTTTTTTTAAGAACTTCGTGGAAATGTGGCTATTCTTAGATGTACAAGACACTGTTTGTAAGCAAAACCTCCTATTTTTGTTGCTGTGGAAATGCAGGTATCTCACACAGGTTTGAAATGAACTGTTTGACTTGCCAAGGTCACTTTTGTTTTGTTAATGGCTGTTTTGGTTTAATTCTTCCCCAGAAGGGGAAGGCAGCAGCAGTCACCCCTTCAGCGCTGGCACTGGGCACCCTCCTGCCCTAAATCTGGGGAGAAAGGGGTGCTTTAACAAAGCCCTGCCTGATCCCTTTCAGCTGAGCCAAGGTGAGCACCCCACTGACCAGCTCCAGTCTGTGTTCTCACCCAAGCCTTTCCCTGGCTCTCCTGCCTGGGAAGAGGAGACAGTGTGCACCTGCCATCAGTGGCCTGATGGTTCTGCTGCCCTGTGGGACTGCCCTGCTGTGTCTGCAGGGGAAAACCCAGCAAAGCAGAATGCCACACCTGTGGAGAAATCTGAGCCAGGCAAACAATTTCTTAGCTACAGATGATATCCAGTGTTCACGTTTTTGCCTGGCACCATGAACTGCTCTCTGTTTATCAGGGAGGAAGGCGTTGATGTGTGTTCTCTCTATACATCCCAAAGCCTGCAGGAATTATAAAAGCCGAGTCTAATAAGGATCCAACACAAAAAAAAACCCCTATAGGAACTGGGTCATTCTCAGCACGGGGGTTGAATGTGTTGTCTAAAGCAAAGGCGGCAGCACTTGAGACTCACACACCGTTCTCTGTGCCTCCAGGCTCGTTATTTTAATCTGCATCACACCATTTCCCATGCTGAACTAACGATGACACTGAATGGGACAAAACCCACCTATTTATAAAGCTGGATATGGATCAAAAACACGGAAAAGCCAAGAGGTTTGCTAACAACCCCCAGAGCCTGAAAATGTTATTGACAGCAGGCAGTCTAATCAGCCATTTCAGACTCGGTGCTTAGTACCATCTAGAGGGCAAGAAGCACACCATCAGAATGTTGTTATTTGTACAGGGATATTATCCAGGAGCAGCCAAATGTCCCTGTGTGAACAGAGCAGCTGGACTGGTGCATACCCCAAAGGATGATGTTGCTGTATTTGTCTTTTAGGTGCAGTCCCTGCTCTTGTTGGGGACTTGTAAATACTCCCAAAGGAAATGATACAGGAAAAACATTCTTGTTAATGGTTCTGAATCACGGATATTTCAAAAAACTGCATCTCGGTTTAACACAGCACAGAGAATTAAAAGTGGTTTTCTCCCCCCAAATCTAGTTCCCATTTCACTGCCCATCTCGTTTATCTCCCTGCAGACTGCCTGGTTCTCATTTAGCATCAACAGTTCTCCACTTCAAAGCCACTGTGCCCCAGGAAGTCAAAGCAAGTTAAAATGCTGTGTTGCTTTCAGGTGTGTGTGCACAAGGAAAAAACCAATTTTTCTGCATCCCCTCCCACCCAAGCAATCTCCCTGAGAGTGGCAGGTTGTGTTTGCTGCCCTTCAGCACCTTCCCAGAGCAGTGCCAGCAGTACCTGCCCTTCTCACGCTGCCTTCACCCCGAGTGCTTTGCTGTAGCCTCACAGCTGGTGCAGATTTCCTCCAGGACCTGCCCAGCTCCCAGGAGCATGGCTCAGCCACAGCATGCACTCCTGGCCACCTGATGTCCCTGCACCCCCATAGTCTGCTCCCTCCCTTAATCTCCTCTAATCTATGTCTGCTCTCAACGAGTTCTCACCAAGGTTCTATCAGTGACCATGGATAGAAAAGGAACAAAAATTGGGCCTCTGCTGATCCCTCTAATGCTCAGGAGACCAACAGAAGATCTGGTGCACTGGTTTTGGTTGGGGTAGAGTTAATTTCCTTCACAGCAGCTGCCGTGGGGCTGGGTTTTGGCTCTGTGCTGGAAACAGGGCTGATAACACAGGGATGTTTGAGTTATCACTGAGCAGGGATTACACACAGCCAGGGCCTTTCCTGCTCCTCACCCTCACCAGTGAGGAGGTTGGGGGGCACAAGGAGCTGGGGGGGACACAGCCAGGACAGCTGATCCCTACTGACCCCAGGGATATCCCAGACCATAGGGCACCACCCTCAGCACAGAAAGCTGGGGGAGAAGGAGGAAGGGAAGACATTCTGAGTTTGTCTTCCCAAGTCACTGTTACATGTGATGGAGCTCTGCCTTCCTGGAACACCTGCCTGCCATGGGAGGCAGTGGATCAATTCCCCGTTTGGCTTTGCTTGCTTGTGCAGCTTTTGCTTTATCTGTTCAGCTGTGTGGTGCTGCTTCGCCAGCTGAAGTTAAACCTCACTACCCGGCCGTCAGGGGTTAAAGTGTCAAAGGCAGAGGCTGGAAAATCAGCAGGCCTCAAGCAGCAGTCCTAGGATAGGTTTTGTGTCTCCGTGGACTTTGCTGGTCATTGTCAGCTGGAGACAACAACTGGGCACCATGGTTGAGAGCACTTTGAACTCTAATCCCCATGGCGGAGCAGACGCATTCTCCTGTCGGGATTTCCATCCTCTCCAAGGTCTTGGCAACACTACACAGGACTTGCAGGAGCCCCAGATACAACAGCAGAGCGAGCTGAATAGCTGGGACCCACTGCTGCTTTCATCATGCCCAAGGGAGCTGACAGTCAAATGGAAATGAGTAATGTCTAAATTTTATCCTCATTTAAAGCACAGCGTCTGGGTTCCTGTGTGAAATATCCTAACAAACACCTCACATGGGCAGTCACGGTGGGGCTGGGCAGGACACCTATGGCTTTATGTGGATATGGGAGAAGTCTGCCTGGGAACACAGGTATCTCAGCCTATTTACAGCAGCCAAACATATCTAATATACAAACAGTCTCTAAACTTGATAGGAAACTTTTCCGAAGGTAATTCCACGTCAGGGCATGAGCAGACAGCCCATCCCACTGCAGCTGCTGCAGAACCCCCCAGGCCAGCTGAGATGGTGCCTCTTGCTGTCACTTGTCCCCCACATACAGAATGCACGGAGGGGGCTTTCTGCAGTGATAATATTAAAGTTATTGAAAAGCAAACACACCATGCCCAAAGAGGCAGAAATTCCAGTGCTGCCCCTCTGAGGTTCGTTGCCCGTACCAAGGGCTGGTGAGAGGATGAAAGGGCTGGGAACATGCGCCAGGACACTTTACAGTGCTCTACTAAATCCCACTTTCGAAAAGCACCTTGGAAATACTCCTAAATCTAATGAATATTCACCTCTTCCTAAGGCAAGACGGCTCATTCTTCAAACTTTTACCCGGGCTCCTTAGAAAGCCACAGTAAAAACGCTGAGTGGAAAGATCGGGAACACAAAGGGGAACCAGTCAGGATCCTTTCGAAACGATCTCTAAGATCTCTAAGTCTGTATTATTTCTAGTGCAGACTTGACAGTACCATTTATTTCCCAGCGTTTTCGCCTTTTCCTGACAAATGGTGTGCTTTTCCTTGGTGGGTGCGGTCCAGCGATGTCCTGTGTAACTCTGGTAATATTTACAATGCTAAGGGTGAGCACCATTCCTAAACACTTCCCCCCTCTCCGCCAGCCTCTTCTTCTGCCTTCATGCTGATCTCTCACCCCTTTTTGGCATCAGCTTTCAGCCTCCCTCCCCTTTTTAGCCTCTACTTTTCAGCCTTCCAACCTTTTTGGCATTAATTTTGTTCTTAGCCCCTAGTTTCCTATCCATCCTCCCACCCTTTCTCTGCCTCTACTTTTCTTTACTTTTTTTGACCTCCACCTTTTTCCGGCTCCTACTTTGACCGAGGCGAAAGGGCAGAGCCCGGTGTTCTTTCCATCGAGTGCCATTCATCAACAGAACCGGCTGTGAGGCAGGGAAGTCACAAGGCAACAGAAAGAAATAACAGTCCTCAGCCACAGGCTTTTTGCATGAAAATGTGCTCTTGATTAGTGGCTGATGGTAATTGAGTGGCAATTGTATGCAGGAAAGTGCCAAGAGGGGGACGAGGGCTACTTGTCTTGATTGACGTGGCCATGAAATTCGATGCTATTAATGCGCTGCTTAAAACTTCCTGGAAAATGCGTTCTCAGCTTGTGACACCCAAAGGTATTTCTGATTGCATCTCCTTAGAATCAGGTACGTAAAAAAGATTTTTTTTTTTTTTTGCTGTTTGTGTGTTTTCAGGTTCTCCTTAGTTGGAGGGTAATTTAATTCACAATTTACAGAACTCGATGGAACACAGCACCCCAGGCTATGAGCTTGTCCAGGCCAGCTTGTGCTTGTCCGTACTGTAAACCACAGGAAAATTAAATAAAATTCTTTCGATTGAAAGTAAATAATTCAATTCATTGTATTTTGCTTTCAGAATGAAGCGAGCCAGCTGGAATGAGGTGCTTTAATTCTGAATAAGGGCGTCCACATAGGAGTTCAGACACTCCAATGCACTTTTAACGATCTGTGATCATTTTCATGATCTGTGATCATTTCCCTGAGCATCCTTAGACAGAAAACCTGACTCCTAAGCCAGTGCGAGTCTGGTTTTCAATGGATGCAACCACAGTCTCCTTTCATCCCAAGAACCAGATAAACGTCTCACTCTTCAAAGCTGCTTCTCCTCGTCCCTGCATGGCAAAGCAAACTCCTCGTAGACAAGCTGTGGCTGAGGAACCTCCTGAGCGAGTTTTTGGCTTTGTTTAACTTAAGACTTTGGTGCATAAGAGCTTCTCCTTAATCAAATCCCTGAGGTTATCCTGTTCCAAGAGCTTTGTGAGTCGTTAGTGGAGGTGGACTTTTGTCCTCAGGAACAAAGCGCTGTCTAATCTACAAAGGCTGAAACACTGAGGGAAGCAGGTGGGTGTGAAAACACACCTGGCCGCCAGCTCAGAAAGGGGGAAAAAAAATTCTTTGATTTTACACATAACAGGTTGCCAGTTCCTGGTTTTAGGATTTCTAATTCCTTTTTTTTTTTCTTTTTTTGGTGAGGTTTTTCACCCCTGCAAATCGCATCTCTGTGATGCCAGGAGGAACCTGATAGGAAAGCTGCTTCCAAAGTCCTGTGTAGGGAAAGCCAGGCAGGGCTCATCAATGAGAGGAGTAATTTGCATGTTTAAATACACCCTCGGCTGCCTTCAGGCTCAGGTTCCCAGTGCCTGGTTCACAAATAAACTGAGGGGAGCCTGGGATGTTGGGGCACAGAAGAATTTCATTCTGTATTCAAGAACAGGGGAGAAAAAACGGAATTTAAAACAAAAGTGAAGCAAATCCTTCAAAACCAAGGTGTGCCCCAGACCAAAGCCCAGGACTCAGTGGTGAATGGCTGCAGTGATGTGGATTTGAGGCAAGAATGTGGCTGCTGGAAATTTGGGAGGTATCCACAAATCCCATCACTTGAACCATCAGGTAGCCACCCCCCAGTGAAGTTTTTTTCACTGCTAAGATTAACTTTGTTTGTTAAGATGATTTTTGTTTGTTAAGATGAGCAATGACTAGTAACAAAATAGAAGCAAAGGCTGTATTCTTCCTTCCCCATTCCCTGGATTTGTTGTCTGTCACAGCATCTCAGAACTGCTACAGGTACACCAGAAAATAATCAAAATTACCATATATTGATATTCCAGTTCCATCAATGCAAAGTATGGGAATCAGTATGTATTTTAATCCAGATGAATCCCAAGTTTAATGACACTGTATGAAGTGTTATAGAAAAACTTCCTCAAAGTATGCTTTTGTAGTAATTAATTTACAAGTCTTTGGGGATAATGGCAGCAGCATTTGGGGCCAGGACAGTTTGAAGGTGAAATAAAGAAAACATGACCAGCCCCCCTTGATTGTGGATGATTTCTTCTGGTTGAATTCTCAAGAACTCGAAGCAAATCAATGTCAAATTCACTGCAGAAGTTTATTGTCTCTCAGACAGTCAGGTAACATGAGTAGGAATTGCACAATTGCATGAAAATTCTGAAGAAGCTGTCTGTGGGTTATTTTCTAGATTTTTTTTTTTTTGTATATTTATATATACGTGTCAATCTTCCTCCTTCACTGTGTGGGGAAAATAACAAGCACAGACAGGGAGTGAAGAGTCACTGATTTGGTGTCATCATTACACTGGACTTGCTGGTTGTTGAGTGTCTGACAGAAACACAGAAACGTGAGCAATTATCAATTCCTGCATTTTCTGTGTTGAACCACAGGGCCTTTTTTTTTTGGAAGGGATTTATAATAATACATACAAGCTAAAACTTGAGTATCATTTCCTTCAAAAGAGTGAAAGGTAATTTGAGATTAAGTCTTAAAAAAAGGATATGACTATATTGGCCTATTAACAACATCTAGAGACTAGATCAGAAATTTAGAACAAGAATAAACCACTATAAAAATCACATCGGTGGGATTCTTGGGGGTGTCCTGTGCAGGGCCAGGAGGTGGGACTTTGACAACCCTTCCAACCCAGGATATTCTATGATTTAATGATACCCAGGTTTAAAGGTTAACAATCCAGGTTTAAAGGTTAAGAACCCTTAAGTACAATGTTTATTTTTGCTAAAGATAAATTAATGGGCATAATGCAGTCACATAAAAGCCGACAGTTCACAGAAGACTAATTTGGTATTAGTCTATAGTTAGTTACATATATAATCATATATAAAATAGAAATACACGCAAACATACAT
>VZRV01011014.1:1047164-1063954 GCA_013398115.1 Falcunculus frontatus | reverse complement strand
TTCCCCACAGCGCGGTGGGCGCCATCATGGCCGCCGGGGGGGCGGCTGCCGCCGCCGCGGCCACGTGGGGCAGGGCCGGTCGCGCGCTCCGGTCGGGGCCGTCCTGGCCAATCGCAGCCCAGGCCACCGGGTAGCGACCAATCGCAGGCCGCCTCCTGCTCTAAGCCCCGCCCCCAGCGGGCGGCCGCGCGCGCCTCCCCTCGCCCTCAAGGAGACGGAGATGCCCCAAGCCACGCCCACCAGTGCTGTGCGGGCGCGCGGGGCCCCGCCCCCTGCAGCGGAACAGCCAATAGAAAGTGAGGGGGCGTGTCCTCGGGCGGAGAGGCTATAAAGGGTTGGTGCGGCAGGCGGGAAGGGGTAAGATGGCGGCGTAGGGGCGACTGGCGTGACCTGTGCCCACCGTGCCGCGTCCTCGCAGGAGGCGGGCGGGTCCCCGCGCGGCAGCCGCGGGCGCTGCGTGGCGGAACGACGAGGAGGAGGGGAAAAAGGGCGCCGCTGCCGCAGCCGCCGCCATGCCCAACATCAAGATCTTCAGCGGGAGCTCGCACCAGGACCTGTCCCAGAAGATCGCCGACCGCCTGGGCCTGGAGCTGGGCAAGGTGGTTACCAAGAAGTTCAGCAACCAGGAGACATGGTGAGGCGGGGCGGGGCGCGGCCGCACTACAGCTCCCGGCAGGCCGCGCGGCGCTGCGGTGCTGGGCAGCGCGTGGCCTCCGCGGGGGGGGTGCTGGGGCTTGTAGTTCGGGGGCCGTGCGGCCGGGCCCGGGTGTGGAGCAGCGGAGCCGCGCTCGGAGACATCCCCGGAGCGCTCCCGCCGGGCCCCTGCTGCCCCAGAGCCCTCGGGTGCATCGCGTACGTCCCCCGCGGGCAGAGCGGGGGCTCGGTGCGGGGCTCGGCCGGGCCGCGGTGCGCTCCGGGAGCCATGTGCGGCCCGGGCCGTGCCTCCAGCGGCCCCCGCTGCACGGCGCCGGCCCTACGCGGGCTCCCACCGCCGCGTTTGGGGCTTTCCCCGCACCCGGGGCCGTGCGGGGCTCCTGAACTTGGAGGATTTGTGTGACCTGACCGCTGTGGTAAGTGTTGGAGCGGTGGAATTCGCCACCCGGACCTTGCCCCCTCCACCTCAAAGCCGCGAGCTGATGGGACGGCACCTCTCAGAGTTACACACCTACGCTGATTAGACTTTTTCGTGCTTAGAGCTAAACTGTGATGACTTGAGGCTTGATATTTTTGTGCTTAGTATGTAGCTGGTACCTGTAAACTACTCTGAGGAGCTTCAGAGTCTTAAAAAGTACTGACAGGATTCTTGAGGAAAGAGAAGAGGCTCACACCTCCGTGCATCCCACGACGCATTTGCAGTCATGCAGTCTGTTTCCCTCAAGCTCTGAAACCTAACATTCGCCTTGTGTTATGTAGCTATGCTTTAAAAATCTTGCTGCCATCCTACGTAAAGCTAAAAAGGAGGCTTAACGTTGTTCAGAGCTCCTGAAGCTTGCTTTAGAGAATACACTAACCGTGTATACACCGCAGAAGAACCTTGATTGCTCCAACCCACTCCTTCTGGAAACAGTACATTTTTTCCCACGAAAATCCAGGATGTACATGTGACGTACAATATTATGTTTCTCTTGCATGGGTATTGATTGTAAAACCTCAGAGGTAGTACAAAGAGTTGTAGAGGAGTTATAAAAAGTTCTGTTTGATTTACAGCCTTTGCACTGTTCTTATTGTTCTTTATTAACTGCTCTTACTCATTTAGTTGGCTGGCCAGCAGGTTCCTATGTCAGCAGGTAATGTGACTTGAAGACTTAAAAGACATCTTATTTACCCCAGTGAACTACAGCAGGTCCTTCCCCAAAAGAGTAAGACTGTTTTAATAGAATAATTCATAGACATTTTTGTACTGTAAATGTCTTAAATCACCCTAATATTGGAGATGACACTTGTGGGCTAACTGCTGTTAATCAGACACCCAGCAGAGAGTTCTCATTGACTGAAACTCTCCATGAGAGATGTAAGTCAGTATGCAGAAAATATGACAGCAGCTCGCTGATGGATATTGAGCAGTAAGGCTATAAATAGATAACAGTCATCAAAAAAAGTTTGAAGAAGAGATCAGAAAGAGAAGAAAATATTAAAATCAGAGCTCCCCCTGAGGGTCTCTATAAATGAAGTGGGTTTTTTCCCACTGTTTCTGGTGCAGGTGTCTCTATACATGCACTGGAGCTGGCATTTTGCTGCTGGCAAACAGGACCTTTGGCTTGTATTCAGGCCCTTCATCAGCAGTGATTAGTGTGCATTGCATCCAGGAGGAAATTAACCCCAAAAGCCTTTCCAGAGTGAAGTGCTGGAGTGCTGCTCTGCTGGAGGCAGTGAATGGATGTTACGACTCTCAATCTGATAATTGGCTGCGGTGTTGCTTTGGTAGCAGTTTGACCCCACTCTTTCTGGTGACTGGCCATGGTCCTTGCTCCTTTGTACAGTGCTGCTTTTAGAGGTGGCTGTGCTTGTGATTCCAGGGGAAGGAGGCCTGCTCTGGGGTGTTTACATGCTCAGCTTGCATTGAGATCGAGAGTACAGGCTGAGTGCTTTTAGCCTTACTGGCTGGACCATTAAATCCTATCAGTGGATGCTGTAAAATAGCCACTGAGCAAATAAACAGCAGTGTTCCTGCTCAACAGCCTTGATTATGTGGCACTGTCACCCACAGACCCTTGGGAATGCAGTGCTTTGGTTGCTCTGCAGGCAACACAGGTAATGGCTGTGCTTTAATTTGTGTTTGGCTACAAGTCTGTTCTCATCTGTTTCCAGCGTGGAAATAGGCGAGAGTGTTCGTGGGGAGGACGTCTACATTGTGCAGAGTGGCTGTGGGGAAATCAATGACAATCTGATGGAGCTCCTCATCATGATAAATGCCTGTAAGATTGCCTCAGCCAGCAGAGTCACAGCTGTCATCCCCTGCTTCCCTTATGCTCGGCAGGACAAAAAGGACAAGGTAAGGGATGTGGTAAAGGTTTCTGCAGGGAAGTTAAATCCATGCCTTGAAAGTCCTGACTGCTGGAGAGGATTTAAATGCAGTTTTGTTGCCTCCTCTGCATATCCAGCCTCTTTTCAGTTCTTTAAACTTCAGGACATTGGACTGCAAAATGATCTTTTCATAAAGTTCTAGTTCTTCTTGAAAATATACTAAAGTCTAATCACTAGCTGATGAAAAGATGCAATGTTAATGAGTGCTCCTTTTAGTAACTGCTTGTGAATCACTGCCTGGAAGCAGAAGGCTGACATCTTGATGAAGGAGCTGAACTTGTCTTATACTGTCTTTTTTTTCCTGTGCTAGAGTCGAGCTCCAATCTCTGCCAAGTTGGTTGCAAACATGCTGTCTGTGGCAGGTGCAGATCATATAATCACCATGGACCTGCATGCATCTCAGATTCAGGTAGGAGCAAAAATCAGGAAAGGACTTAACCAGTTCCAATCTGAGC
This sequence comes from Falcunculus frontatus, assembly GCA_013398115.1. NCBI lineage: Eukaryota > Metazoa > Chordata > Aves > Passeriformes > Falcunculus > Falcunculus frontatus. The sequence continues at coordinate 1,060,475 of VZRV01011014.1, read as the reverse complement.
CTCTTGACTGCTTTGCAAGCTTTCAGTCATTTGCTGTTTTGAGACACAGCAGTGATCAAGAGTTGGGAATTTGGGACCGGATGGGGAGGTGGGTAACAAATTAACCTGTTAATGAAAGTATAGCTGTTCTTGATCAGGCTGAGTGTGTTGAGTCTTGTGTAAATGAGCGAGTAAATGATCACTACAGCTTTGTTGCCACACATTGACACTGTGTATTCTTCACTAGACCTTGGAGGAATGTGAGATGGAGAGTGTTCTTAAATTCTGAGTGGAGCTTTCTGATACTTGGTGTGTTGTGTTGGAGCAGTTAGTTCTGCCCTTAGGTGTCCTGGTACAGCTGCTTTTGTGGGTTTAGCTGACCAGGACAGTGATCTGATAGCTTGCCTCTGGCAAGGCAGGCAATCCCATTTGTATCTATTCAGTGCCACCCTCCCACATAAGTTGGCTTTGGTTCTTTCCCAAGCTTGTGGTGAATTGAAAATCATTCATAGGCTTTGTTGGCTTATGAACAGAATATCTCACAGAGCAACTTAAGTCTTGATCTGGGCTGTGTAAGAAAACTGGCAAGAACATTTGGCAGGGAGAGGAGGGGCTGCAAGCTCTATTTGATTTTGTTTGTCTCCACCCTGAGCAAGTGCTCAAGACCAAGAAACCAACTCAGTGCAACTGAGAGGGCTGTGGCAGAGGGAAGGCTGTCTTTTGTATTGCTGCAAAGGGTAAGGTAGCTACTGCCTGGTGAAGTAAGTGGCTGGCTGTCATTTTAACAGCTGGAAATGCAGTCATTCACACTTCAGTATGATTTGCCCAGAAATACTGTCTCAGATGAGGAAAAAATGTGTGGGGGCACAGCTGAGAAGACTCTCAGAAAGAGCATGAAATAACTGAGCCCAAGGGGGTATCCTTCTCCCTTAAGAGCTTGGAGTTGATGTGTGCCACAGGGCTGACCTTGCACCAGCAGCAGCGGTGAGATTTAATGGGATAATTTGTGCATATGTGCTTCCAGCATCTGGCTGGTTTCAGCCTGGTTCTTGTAGCTGCTGTGTTGCTGAGCACAGAAGGAATGATGGTGAGAAGAGTCTGTTACCCTGTACCTTGGAGCATTCCTCAGGAGTAGCTGCCCCTCACTCTCCTGCCTGTTACTCCAGGGTTAACTTCTGGCATTTAGTGACCTTTGAGGTTTGCCTGGAGAAGTCTGCAGGGTCACTGTAAAGTTATGGAACCAGCTGCATTAGTTTAAGGACAGATGTTACTCAAGCCTATTTTGTAGATGTGAACAGTTTGGGTAATGAGCTTTAAAGACTGACTGTAAACAGGCAGCCAGCTGCTCTGGAAATGAGTGCATTTGATGCAGGCTTTCCGCACCCCCTTAGGACAGAACTAGTTTCATTTTGTGGAGGTGTTAGATATAAAGTGTTATTTATGCTGCTGAACTATTTCTGGCTCTGAAGACTTCTTATATTACTATTCTGTGTATCCCAAAGACTACTGCCCTTACATCAAGGGAAGTAAAAAGGAAAGCTGAAAGCTACGGAAAGGTGATGACTGCATGCCTGATCATATAGAAGGCTTCTTGCAACTGTTTCTGGAATGTGACTTTCAGCTGCATCTGTTCCTGTTGTCTCCTTGCAGGGTTTTTTTGATATCCCTGTTGATAATTTATATGCCGAGCCTGCTGTACTGAAATGGATCAAAGAGAATATTCCAGAGTGGAAGAACTGCACCATTGTTTCACCAGATGCTGGTGGAGCCAAGAGGTGAGCTGTCAGACAGGTAGCTTGAGATGCTGCTTCTGTGTCTACTTCAGTTCCTAAGAATACCTGTGACCCTATTTTTAAAACATGTTCTTTCTGCCAGTCTGCCTTCTCTCAGACAGTCTGGGACAGCTGGTGAAGAGTGGTCAGATATTCTTTCTAGGGAGTGTTTAGAAGGTTTCTTGGGCTGCGTGGAGGATTAAATAGCTTCTGGAATCACAGCTGCATAGGTAGGAATTGCACAACAACTACATCCCTTGGACTAAACCAATTTGTGCAAGAGTATTTATGCCAGTTGAAGGTGGAAATAGTGTAGCTTACAATCCCAGTGCTAAGGAAAGGTTACTGCTGCTGATTCATGATACATTTTTATCCAGGCTGCTTTCTTTGCAGAATTAAGTTTAGTCTGTTGAGGTATTTTCTTACTTTATTACTCTGGATTTGAATATCTAGCTGTGATTTAAGCCTGCTGCTACTCTTCATATTCCCTGAGAGTGAGGAAGATAGAAGGTTCCTTTCAAAAAAGCAGCAGCATATGTTATAGCACATTTCTATTTTGATAGCCTGACAATCTCCCATCTCCCTGCAGACAAACATGCTGGTTTGTGGGCAGCTCAGAATGTTCTCAGGTGCTTTTTAGGAGAAACTAGGCTGTTCCTTGATGCTTCTCCATGTGAGGGCTACATGTGAACAGTGACGGGACACAGATGTATTCTTTAATCCAGGACTGTCACACCAAAATGTTGGTGTGTGCTGATATGATTCACATGCCTCAGAATGTTATAAGTGATGTGTTCCATACAGCCAAGAGACAGACTGTAGTCACTGTATGTCTTCTGTAGCTTTGCTGTGGTCCATGTATTGGGCAAGACCTTCTGTATATTCAGCTATTTCTGTAGCTGGTTGCATAACACAGTATATGAAATGCCAAACCAGCTAGATATAATCTGACTCATGAAAAAATCTGCTCAAAAGCCTCTTATACTGAATTATGTCGATCTTGGCTGGTGCAGTATTTTATGGAGATATGCAAAGCTAAATACTTCAGTTTAGTTTAACAGTCTTGTGTAGGACCCCGAGGATGATAAGTCTGATCTAGTGGGGCTAAGAGTTTACTTAAGTATAGAATTTTTGGGGGCATGTGCATGTTACTCCTTCCACTCTTAATGCTTTTAAACTCTTTACTATTCATCAGTATCAATATATAAAATTAAGATCCCTCTAGTAAGGTTGTTCTGCAGTCACTTTAATGGAAATAAATGTGAGGTGGTGTATTTGCATTTGCTGGATGTGTAATCCTGCCACAATCTGTGCCAGCGGTTGTGTGCATGATGATGATGGAGTGCTTACAAGAGTGAAAGTAGAGCCCTGTCATAGCACTACTTAAGCCTTTCCAGTGTAGTGTTACAAAGAGGCCAACTGTCCAAGTGTTTGGGTCACTTCAGGTTTGCTGACCTTGCTGGTTAAGGTTTGTTTTCAGCTTAAATGCAAATTAGTTTACAGTGATCATGACAAAAGATGAGATCTGTTTGCTGTCACTGAGAGAGATTAGATCACAGATTGCAGCTTAGCTGCTTGAAGGGAAACTAAGGTGGCAGAGTGCCTTTTATTAATTGCTTGGGAACAGTAGCAGATGTGGTGACAGCTCCTCTTAGTGCAGTGTGCTTGATATTGAAAGAGCTTTGATTGAAGCTGCTGTGTGGAGTTAAGTGTTGTTTGGAAACTGTTCTCTCTTCAGAGTGACCTCCATTGCAGATCGGTTGAATGTAGACTTTGCCCTCATTCACAAGGAGCGCAAGAAGGCCAACGAGGTCGATCGCATGGTGCTGGTGGGGGACGTCAAGGACCGAGTGGCCATCCTGGTAGATGACATGGCAGACACGTGTGGCACCATCTGCCACGCTGCAGACAAGTGAGTGGGGCTGACTGCTGCCTTCCTAATCCAGGAACCTGCTCTTAGTGAACACTGAGTAATGAGTTAAGCAGATTATTTGCATGTTGAGTTTCATAAGGTCTCATGCAGTTTCTTGATTATTCACGTCGTACAAAATAAGTAGGAAAACCCAGTTAAAGTTCTTGCAGTGGGAATAGGTAGAAGACCATGGTGTCTTTTTTTTTTTTTTTCAATTTGAAAAATGTCTGTGTTGAAAATGGACCATCACTGACCATGCCAGGTAGAACTAAGTGTTGTCTGGTCCATCAGCTGATTTTGTATTAGAAATAAGCTTTTCAAACTTAGATATCGTTTATGCTTTTTACACTAGAAACACCAACATATGCAAGACTGTTAACTATTAAATACAGTATTAAATATTAGCACAGTATTTCATAGTGTATTAAATACAGTATTAAAGTATTAACACAGCATTAAATATCTGCTACCTTGTGTAGGCAAAAATTACAAAGGTGATTTGTATGATCTGTTCTAAATATTCCAGAGCTAAGAACAATGAGGTTTTTTCAGTGTGTGCTTTGCCTGTGGTGGATTTCATGGGGCTTGTAAAACTGTTTTCTTCCCCCATGTCAACAGAGAGGGGGAATCAAAGGTAGCCTGTCCCCATAGCACATGGTGCTGTCTCTTGCCATGCTTACTGTGGGCCCTGCACTAATGTCAGCTTAATACTTGCTGAGAATTACTCGTCCTTCTCCTTTACTCCCCCCTTGCAGGCTTGTGTCAGCTGGAGCCACCAAAGTTTATGCCATCTTAACTCATGGGATCTTTTCTGGGCCAGCAATTTCCCGGATCAACAATGCCTGTTTTGAGGCAGTTGTAGTCACAAACACAATACCCCAGGAGGACAAGATGAAGCAGTGCCCTAAAATCCAGGTGAGCATCTATTTTCTGTCACTCCTGGGGGGCTGGTAGCCTTGTCTGTTCACCTCTTGGGGGTGAAAACCCCACAATACTGTGTAGTGCTGACAGTGGTTCTGCTGGTACTGCCACCAGTGTTGACTAGTTCTCTTGGCCCTATTGCTGTAGGGTAACAGACATGTTACACTGATACAAAGCAGCTTGTGTTCCATCTCAAACAGTTCATTAAAGGATCTTTTTTTCAGGGCTTGTTTTACCTAAATCAGATGTCTGATTTAATGGGGCCATGATGCAGTCAGGTAGTTGGGTGTGCGCCCTTTGGAGGAGTGATGTGCAATGCTGAAACAGAGGTAGACAGGAACTTCTGATGTTGGTGCTGACAGCTTTGTTGTGTATCTGTCACTTTATGCCCAGCCTTTGCCATCCGTATGAAAGGTAAAAGCTGATCATGAGCCCCTGAATCTGCTGTTCATCCAGTTCTCAATCCACTCATCCAGTGTACACTTCTTGAGTTTGCTTGTGAGGATTTCATGAGAGACAGTGTCAAAAGCCTTGCTGAAGTCGACAATATCCACGGTTCCCCCCTCACCCTTCCAGGCAGCTGTTTCATCCTAGAAGGTGATCAGGTTGGTCAAGCATGATTTACCTTTGCTGAATCCATGCTGACTACTCCTGATCATGTTCTTGTCATCCATGTGTGTAGAGATAGCCTCCAGAATGAAGTGCTCTTTCCAGTGATTGAGGTGAGGCTGACTGGCCAGTAATTCCTGGGTTGTCTTTGCTTTTTTCCAGTCCTCAGGCACCTCTGCTGATCTCCAGGACCTTTCAAAGTTGATCATGAGTGCCTGGGTGTGATGTCTGCCAGTTCTCTCAGTACTCATGGATGTATCCCATCAGGGCCCATGGACGTGTGGATATCAAGTCTGCCCAAGTGTCCTCTAACCCAACCTTCCCTGACTAAGGAAAAGTCCTCCTTCCAGCATTCTCTTACCCTGGTCTCCTGCTTGTCAGTGCAGACTGATGCAAAGAAGGTGCTCACTGACTGCCTTCTCTGCATCCTCCGTCACCAGGGTCCCCCTTCCCTTTAGTAACAGGCCCACATTATTCTTAGGTTTTTCCAAATACATCAATAACAAAAGGAGAACATTCTTGTTGTCCCTGACATCCTTGGCCAGATTTAATTCCAGATGGGCCTTGGCTTCACAGCACAAATATCTAGGACATGGGGATTTGGAGAAGTTCTGGCACTATTCAGATTCAACAAATACTGTGGTGTGAGTGTAGAAGCTTCCCCACTACTGGGCTGCTGGTGAAAGGGAAGCTGAACTGGTTGAAGCTGCAGTTAATTTTAAGCTGCTTTTGGAAATATGTTATAAGCTGATTGCAAGCTACTGTTGGGTTGCATTTCTTTCAGCACTGACTTCTGGATGATACTCCTGCAACATCTAAAACATGTCTGGTGCTTTACCTTGTTTCCAAGCTCCACACTGCAGCTGGTGTAGGCAAAGTGTAAAACTGGCAACCTCTGTGTAAATAGCTGTAGCCAAAGATTGCAGTGGAGCAGTTTTCCAGGCTCTCCTTAAATACCTCACTTTTACACACTGGTGTTTGATGTTGAGGAACACAGAGCTAAAGGATTTGTCACAAGTCACAGGCTTTACTCTGCAGCTTGTTGATTTTTTTTTTCTTCCCTTCAGAGACAAACTTTTCCAGAAGATAAAAAATATTAAGTATGGTTTTCACTTGGTTTCCTTAATGCACCATGAATATGGTGGTTCTTACTAGACTACATATATTGAAATGCTTTAGCTGTGGGGATTCAGAGCTGGGATTTGGCTGAGACTCGACTTTGCCTCCTGGTACCTGTCTGACCCCACCAGATGGAGCCAGCACAGCGCCTGGGAGCTGAGCTGCAGCACAGCAGCTTCATCTCAGGCTGCTGGCAGCAGTGGTAAAACCTCTTGGCTCAAGGGAAGTGATTTCATTTTGATTTAGACGGCCCTAACTTCTCTGCACAAAGTGAATAAGAGTTCTGTGGTAAACAGGCTGAGCCTAGGGAGTCTGAGCAAAGCAAGGCGACAGTAGACTGTAGCTCTGACAGACCAACTACAATATTTTTAGTGCTATTTGTAGAGTATCTTCAGGCTTACATGTAATTAAATCCTAATCCTGTGTAGAAGTAATTTGTCTGCATCTGTCACGTTATAAATGTGGGTGATGAGTTTATTCTTTAGGTTCTCCCTGGCTTCCCAGCCGGTCTTTCAGGCTTGATGCCTTTTCTCAATGGCACTGATGCATCTTTCTTCCCTTCCAGGTGATTGACATCTCAATGATCCTTGCGGAGGCCATCAGGAGGACTCATAATGGGGAATCTGTTTCCTACCTATTCAGCCATGTCCCTTTATAACAACAGATGTCAGCTGCTGCTTGTATGGCTTTTTTTTTTAAAACCAAAAGTTGTTCAGCTTGTTGTAAAGTTCAGTAGAAGACTCTGTTCCAGTGCAGTTCTCCACAGCTCCTGCTTAAGTCAGGCTTACTGACTCTGTTCCCAACACTGGGAGGCTGGAGGGGGAAAGCTCATCTCTGTAACAGCCAACTCCACCAGCACCCCTGTGCATGGAGCTGATCAGTAGCACTGACTCAATTCTGCAGGTCTGTGGAGAGCAGGACTGACACATGGCTAATTGCCACAATTATTTTGAGGGGGGGGAGGGAGAGGGTTTGTCTGTGGGCAGGGTTAGATGATCTGGCATGTGCACCCTAAATTGTTTGGGAAGTAGAGCTCCCTAGGACATGTTGATCAGGATCTACAGCAAGAGCCCAAGAGACTGCTGGCTGTCTTACCACTCTGTACCTGACAGAGCCCTTGGAGAGTGGTGGCAAAGGCTTGTGTCTTGGCCAGGCTTTACCCTTGGTGAAGCTCTGGGGGACACCTAGGAGGTGGTTCTGCTACAGCTTCCTCCCATGAAAGGAGATCAGTGTAGCTTGCAAACTTGAATTCCACTTAATTGTTGATGAAATTAAACGTCCTTTAGTGTGCTACACAGCAAAGTGAGGGTGAGAGCAGCGTCTGTGCAGTGCTGTGTTAGCTTAGGGGGAAGGTGCATCTTGGACAAGTGTTCTTTTCCAAAAACTCTTGACATAGGGAACTTGTGATGGTTGTGTGCTTTGGTTTCTAGTGCAGGCTAAAACCAGCTTCTCAATTTCATGGCTTCCTGTTAGCCTTGCTAGCTAACTAGAGGACTGCTGTCATGTACTGCAGCTGCACCTTGACCTGCTGTGCAACCCCCTGACCCTTTTTTTTTACCAGTACGGTAGTAAACAGAGCCTCTTTATCCAAGAGCAGCAGGGTTGTTGCATCTAGCAAGTGCCTGCTCAGATGCTGGGGTGACCTGAAACACAACAGCTTTGTGTCCAGCTGGCTTAGCCTCTCATTCATTGCCTCTTACAGTCCTGTTATAAGTTACTGACACATCATTTGTCCTGCTCATTGCCTTTCCTTGAGAGCATTGCTTCTTGCAAAATATCTTAAGCCAAGGAGCATGGCAGGTTGCAGGACAACAAAAGCTGAAGGAACCCTTGGAGTGGGTCTGATGCTTCTCTGGAGTGTTTATGGCAATGGGTTGAAGAGGCTGGTGATCCATAGTACTGGAAAAACGGCAGATTTAACACCAACCTGACAGGCCACAAAGTGCCTGAAAGAAAAATACCAAAACTAGAGCTGGCTGAGGCTCTTGGATGTAATAAGTATCATCTGAAACTTGAATACTTGGAAAATATACCAGACAATCGTAAGGTAAACTGCTAAGTCTCTCTTGAACTCTTACGGTTTATAGACCAAACTGTTTTGTTCTGGTTTTGGTTTTGGTTTTTTTTTGGGGTTTTTTTCTAATAAGCACTCCTCTTTTATTTGTTTGTGAGCTGGAGGAAGGGAAAAAGGGAAAAGAAGGAACTTGAAATTATTTTCTACAGTAACCAGCATGGCTTTGAGAGGCTGGGGGCTGGGGTATAAGTGGAACTAACTGAAAGATGTGGTTAAAATCTAGGGAAGTACTTCTTTAGTTGTGCCTTTTACTGAAGACTTCTCTCCCTTCCTAAACTCCTGTCCTGTGGCAACGTTAACACTTCTATTAGTGTAGAGCTTTTCTTTTTGTATAAGAATTGTGTTTGTCTGGAAACTGTGCATCTCTTGCTTCTTTGCTTTGCATCCTGCACTGAGCTCTCCTGAGAGTCTGTGATCCCACCTCCTGTATGGGAGCCCCTGCTGCCATCCTGCTGCTGCTCTGAGAGCCAAAAGCCAGGACATCAGAGCAGCGCTGGGAGGATTTTCAGCAGCATTTGTGTTTAAAGTTAAGACCTGATGAAGGAATTAAACTTTTATTTAAAAACCACGGCCTCTGCCTGTAAATGCTTCTAAATATCTTCAGTGACATGAATCTTCTGAGTTGGGTCATTTTAAGGGCAGATCATGACGTAATTTTATTTGGAAGGAACCTTGGAAGGTCATGTGGTTTAAACCCTTGTGCATGTGGCCAGCTGTGAGGTTCAGCTTGGCTCTGCTCACATTGCATGGAAGGAAAAGCATGGGACCAAGCACTGAGCAATTGCTTTTGTCCATATTTCATTTCCTGGACTTAATTGTTAGAGGTGGTAGTGCAGCTTCTCTTGTACTGTTCAATTATGTATCTGAACAGATTTGTTCACATAATGTTCAGGTGGGGGAAGCTTGAATATTTTAACAAGTACAAATGAAGAATTTGTAAGTGTCTTGCACAAAGCTGATGATCAGAGACAGCAGGATTATGTCCTGAGAAGCACTTGTTCTGACTAAACCCTGATCCTTTCTCATTGTGTGTTGCAGATGGGAGAGTATAAATGAAGTCAGAAGGATGAGATGGCAGGTCTAGAGAAAGGTCTTTGGCATTACAGGTAGATTTCCAGGCCTAGGCTGAACATGACCATGGCCTCAGGCAGATATTTGCTGAGGATCACAATTGTCGTCCATCTGTTAAAATGTCTTGCAGTACTGGCCAGTGAGTAAGTGAAAAAATGGGGGGTTTTTTCCCCCCAAATAGCAGGGTGGGTGCTGTGGGTCTTGTCAGGATGATGTAACAGATTTCACCCTCTTTTGACAGAAAAATAGAACAGAGCTTTACAGCCATTTGTACACAAGAGGCCGTTGCTATAAGTGTATGCAATATTTTCTTAGTTATTTAATTGAACCTGGGGTTCAGGTTGGGAGAGGGCACAGACTTAATATGCTGTATGACATTGTAGCTCTTAAAAAGGGTGGGAGATACCTCCTTGGGACAGTTCTCATACCTGTGTGAAGTTACTCTGCTCTGAAACCTTCAGATAAGAAGGGATGGAGACTTCACCGAAGTCTGGAGGTGAGCTGTGGGGTGCCTTAGGCTTTCCTCAGAGCTGCCTGAGTTCCTACTATAGGAAACAAGTTATTCCCCAGGAGAAAATCTGAACTGAGTCATTTGCAGTGCTCCTGCAGTTGGAGGTCTGGAAGAGCAGGACAGAGCTCCAGCAGCTCCCTCTGCCACAGGCACAGCTGGAGTGTGGCTGCAGGTGTGAGGATGCTGGTATTGGTGCCAGTAGCCATCTCGTGCCTGTCTGCTGCCTGCTCTTTAATTCAGCAGGAACAAGGAACACATCAGTCACTAGTCCTTTATCAGCCCTGCTCACCTGCCTGGGTACCTGAAACTAATGCACAGGGTGGGAGCTGAGCTTACCAGGCGTGCCTTGCAGGTAGCAGGATGTGTCCACCGTTTAAAGCAAAATGAGACACATCTCAATTTGCTGGCAGCTCCCTTCTGCCTTACTGATGTAAGGAGGTCTCCTGGAGTTGCTGTTTCTGTGATCTAAAGAAAGCAGCACCGTATCTTGCTGCTGTTGGGCAAGGGGAAAATGGTGTTAGCAAGCCCTTTTGTAAACTGCAGCAACATCCACAGGAGGAATGAGCCCTGTAAGACACAACAGCCCCAGTATGTTGCTGCCTTCCTGGGGCTGTCTGCTCCTGCCCTAATGGATGTGAAGGGTTGTGGCCGGAGGCTGGGGTAAAAACGGGAGAAAGTGCTCTGGCCCTGTGGAGTGGCTCAGCCTGGCAGCTGTTCTGGTGGTGCCCTTCAGGCAGATGGCTCAGGAGGCTGAGAAAAACGTCTGATCAGAGAAAACTTCCTCCCTCCTTCCTGTACAGGAGAATAAGGCATTCCTGGAAATGGCCATCGGGGAGGCTGTATCAGCCCTGGCAGCCTCGTTCTGTGCGAGATTTAAAACCCATCTAAAATGGCTGGCAGTCTGCGCTATTTCAGGTCAGGGCTGTTTTTGCTTTCTCCCTATCTGTTGATGTCTCAGTTCTTTTGTTATAAATTATTGAAAGCAGAAATGCCAAAAGACGTAAGAAAGAAGCTGGTTGTGCAGTTAAGGGAGGCTTTGCTAATTTGTCAGGGGGAAAAGCTCTTGCTGGGATATAAGCTCCTTTCTTGTTCTTTGTGCACGATGGGTTTTAGCAGCTCCCCAGCAGCAGCCCCACCTCTCCCCTGCTGGCAGCTCACAGGGTTGGCTTTAAAGCTGCTCTGGCCGTGGTTTGTAGAGTATGGTGGTGCCTGTGTGGCTCGAGGAAGGGGGAGCTCCCCTTCCCCTGCCTGCGTGGCCACCGTGGTGGCTTTGTGCCCAGACAAAGACCCGGGGGTTGCAAAGTGCCGCAGCATTAGGAGATGCAACACATTGCCCAGGGGCTGTGCCTCGCCTGTGGCGGGTGCAGCTGGTTCTGCTGAGGGGCTGGGAGGATGGTGACCAGGTTTTTTGGGTGCAGCTGGTGCTGGCGAGGGGCTGTGCACAGGCAGGGTGGGGATCAGGTTCTTTCGCACTCGCTGCTTGCCAGGGACAAAAGCTACGTCAGACTGCAGCATCCACAAAGGAGAAGCATGTGGAGAAAAGGCAAGCAAAGGGGGAAGCTGAGGGGAAGGTGAGCACAGCCAGAGAGTAAACACATGGTAAAACACTTGTCTATTTGAATGAAGGCAAAAAGGATTTCCTGCCTTCATTTTGAAACTGCATAGGTGTTTTGGTTCTTGCTGGCTGTGCAGGAAAGATGAGGCTCACTGGGGCTGGGCTGTGTGATGCAGGCTCTGCAGGGTGGGTTTGAAGGATGCTCGTGAAGGCAGCCCTGCCTGGGCTTGCAGCTCCTGGCTCTGTGGCACTCTCCAAACCTGGCCCTGCCGGGGGCCGTACCACAAAATCAGAGCTGCTCTGGGAGCAGCTTGGCCTGGAGCTTTGCCTGCAGCCTCTCCCTCCCTCCCCCAGGCACAGGGACTGGAGGCTCTTTGCGATCCAGACTCCTCTCGGAGGTGCAACCTGGCCTTAGATCTTGGCCTTTGCCTTTTCAGCATTTGCCAACTCTTGGCGCTTCTTGAATTCAGAGCCCGTATTCTGGCTGGAGCGAGAAGGTGCCTCAGGGCTTGTGGCAAAGGGCCACCTCCGGCCACGACCTGCTGTTGCTGGATAGCACCAGTCCCTCCTGCCAAGACGGCAGTCGTCTTGCTAAAGAACACAAAGCAAGCGTTTCCTCCGGATTGCTGGGGATTTTCTCTGCAAAATCTCCAATAAGCCCTGAGCGAAACCCAGAGGCTGGCAGGCCAGGAGGAGGTGGAGGTGAGAGCTGCTGCAGCACAGCTGCTACGCCTGGTGCTCTGTAATGGGTTCCTGCACACCATGGCACCAAGATCTCCGCAGAAAGGTTTTGGCAAGCCTCATCTGCAGCCAGGATACTTTTTCTTTTGCCTCCCCCCCTTCCCCTCATTCCCTTCAGCACCTACAGGACCCTCCTGGCCCTCTACCCCCTGTCTGTCCTGGTGGCCAGCACGCAGGTGCCCCCCCAGACTGCCACTACCCTTCCTGCTGGGATCAGATAAGCTGCCTGCTTGGCTTTTTCCCACCAAAGGTGTTTCTTCCACTTGCACACCAGCCCATCTGCACAGTTTGGGCTGCTCCCCAGGCTTGCTGCAGCTGAGCAAGAGCCTGTGAGTATGGTCAGCTTCTTGCCCACCCATGCTGCTTCTTTAGTGACCAGATCTCCCGAGGAAGTGCTGTGGCCAAAGACAGTGTAAATATGAGCTGGGCACAGTGGCCAAGCATCTCTCACAGGTGTGAGAATAGGGTGCTGGTTTTAGCCCAAGGCTTGCTTTATTCAAGTTCTGCTTCAGCAGCGGGAGCATCCCCGGACACACGCACGGGTCACAGCTGCCTCCGTTGCTACGGGGCACCTGCTTATGGCGGGTTGGGGCTGAGACAGTGGCTTTGGAGTCATCTGGTCTCATGGGGACCGGTCTCCTGCCCCTCACACCTGGCGCCCAGGTGCATGTGTGCACAGGAGGGGCAGTGTGTGACCGCTGTCCGTGTGTGCTGTGAGGGGGTGTGTGACCCCTGTCCCCGGTGACCCCCTCATTCCTCATCTCCCTCTCTCGCTGACGCCCTCATTCCCCATCTCCCTCTCTCGCTGACGCCCTCATTCCCCATCTCCCTCTCTCTCTGACCCCCTCATTCCCCATCTCCCTCTCTCTCTGACCCCCTCATTCCCCATCTCCCTCTCTCTCTGACCCCCTCATTCCCCGTCTCCCTCTCTCTCTGACCCCCTCATTCCCCATCTCCCTCTCTCTCTGACCCCCTCATTCCCCATCTCCCTCTCTCTCTGACCCCCTCATTCCCCATCTCCCTCTCTCTCTGACCCCCTCATTCCCC
>VZRV01011014.1:1036508-1046687 GCA_013398115.1 Falcunculus frontatus | reverse complement strand
GGCAAAATGTGCGACAAACCAGACCTCTCGGAGGTGGAGAAATTCGACAAGAAGAAGCTGAAGAAAACCAACACGGAGGAGAAGAACACGCTGCCCTCCAAGGAGAGTGAGTGCGGGGCCGGGGGCTGGCGGGGCGGGAGGCACGACCGGCGAGGCAGTGCCCTCGGGGGCCGGTCTCGCCGCCGAGGCATCCGGGGGAGAGGGGCGGTTTGAGGCGTCAGGGCTCTGGCCCCGAGAAAACCACGGGCAGAGGTGTGTGCAGCCTGGGGCAGCGAGTATGGGCACTCGGAGAGGGCTGTTGCGCCAAACTGATGCCTCAGGGCATCACTTTCCTGCGGACGGACGCAGACAGGTGCCCGACTTGCTGCCACGCACGTGTGTGGCTTGTCATCTTCTAACCTGACTGTTAAACCACCCCACCTCGGGTCAAACCACAAAACTGGGCACCAGGGCCTGAATGGATCCTCTGAAACCTCCTCCAGTTCGTGCTTCCACAAAAAAAAAAAAAAAGGCACTAGAGACTAATGGGCCTCTATTCTCTTGCAGCTATTGAGCAGGAGAAGGAATGTGTGAAGTCTTCCTAGAGAGAGATTGCCTGGCAGGAAGAGCACCTACTCAATTATTTTGCTTTGAAATGAATCGTGGGTTTTTTTAAATTTACATCACGTACATGTATAGAAAACAGCTGTATCACCTAACACACTGTCCCACTTTGCTGGCAGCTTTGGCAGGTGGGGGGACAAAGTGTGGTCCTCTCAGTCCATCAATAGCCTGACCCAATGCCATCTCTGCTGCCCAGCTGCCTCCTGTGACAGCACTGATCTTGCTCTGATGCAGTGGGGAGATGAGCAAGGGCCATGGAGGCTTCTGGGGATGGACCCCTTCTGCCTGGGGGAGGGGGGAACCTTTCTGGCCTCACCTCCAGCCTGGGTCTGTCTTGCATATTCTTCACTGACAGTGTTCTGTAGCCTCACTCACAGTTTTTTGTCTTCCTTGGGGGAAAAATGAGACGTTTATTATAAAATAAAAAATTGTAATGATCTACCTATGGCTCGTGGCTTCTTCCCTGGCAGAGGTTCTGGCTGTAGCCCTGGAGGGTGGGGAGGTCTCTGCCTGGTGCTGCAGCAGTGCTGGTTGTTCAGTGTTGCTCAGAGGGTGATGTGGGATGGTTCCCTGCAGGGTGAATCCAGCTTGGTGTTTGCCTGGGGCTCGGTTCCTGGGGGAACTGGGAGCATTGCTGGCGTTCCCGTGGCCACTGTGCCTCCACCACCAATTGTGGTTTTCTTGGTGCATCTCAAAAGTAGAGGCTGACCTGGGCCTTGCTGCCCATGTGAAGGCTGAGCCTCCTGCCTTGGAAAGCTTGGTGTCCCCTGCCTAAAACCTTGTGGAGCCGGGCTGGTGCCTTGTCAGCATGGCTGGAGCTGCTGGCAGTGGGGATGCTGGCCTGGGTCCTGCTGCTGTGGTGGCCAGACCAGCTCTGCCCACACAGTTCTTGGAGCACAGTTCTCCCATCACTGCCTGGCACTGCCCTTCTGTTCCCCTTGAGCCAACCTCCGCCCCTACCCTTGACCGAAAGTGTTTTTTGCAGCCCTGTAAGGATGGGTTTTAATGCAGTAAATCCCTTGGGTACTCTTTGGGCTGATCCCAACCCTGCCTTGCAGGAGTGGAGATCCCTGGGTCCTGCAGTTGGCTGCCAATACAGTGTGGGTGAGCTCTGACAGTGCCTCCAGGTCTATGCTGAGGCTTCCTGGCTACTGCCAGGACTTCCTCACCCCCACGTGGCCTGCAGGGTCACTGAACAGACCAGGCCACTTAGGGAGGAGGTGGAGGCAGACTAGCCAAAACTTGCCAGCTAACAGTTTTGGTCAGTGTTCCTAATGAGCCTGGTCAGCTGGGGACAAACACGGGGCTGTTGCGCCTGTCTGGACATGGTGCCTATCTGCCCAGTGCCTCCACCCACACTGCCTGCCAAGGACTGCAAATAACACTGCCTGTGTGGTTGCCCCTGCCTCCACCCCTTAAAAAGCAGAATTGAAAGAGCTGCAGGTAAGAGTTTGGTGTTTGTGCACTGTCGGGGCAGCATGTGGGGTTTTCCATGGGGTGAGGGCAGTGGGGAGCAATGCAGAGGCCCAGCTGGGGTTGCTGCTATGTTGGGCTGAGCACTGGGGAAGCTCAGCACATGCCAGGGTGGCTGTGCCCCTTCAGCACCCTGATGTCCCCAGGACAGAACCCTATCCTGGATGTGGGAATCTTTTCCCAGTGCCACCTGCCAGGGTGGTTTGTCAGGGTGACAATGTGTCCCTGCTCAGGGGTGGTTTTTCTCATGGAGCAGGGGCAGGCAGGTAAATCCAGCCTGAATCCTTTCCGGATCCCTCAGAGCCAGAGCCTGAGTTGGACCAAGTGAAGCTTTTGGGATGGAAACACAAAGTGGCAGTGCTGATCCCCCCCTCCTCAGTGCTGCTTTTGGGGATAGGGAGGTCTCAGTGGCTGCCCAGAGCACCTTGGCTGCTCCTGACACGCCCCTGTGCCCCTCCCTGCTACGTGCTGCAACGGGCCCCTCTGCGGGCATGGAAAAGCACCGAGGTAAAGCACCAGGGTACTTATCTCTCCCTGAGTCACATGGACGTCTGCAAGGCCACAGCAGGAGTGTCCCCTCCCTGGCACTGCTGTGCTTACAGTAACTTCCCCCTCATCCTGTGCTGTACACACAGGCAGCAGAGCCTGCCAGGGGTGCTGGGCACCCCAGTCCTGTACAGTCCTGTCGCAGTACAGAGGCAGCTGGTTTGCCAGCCAGGGCCAGGGCTGTGGGTTGCTCCACATGGCAGGGTGGCTGGTGCCAGAAGCTGGTGATGCTCCAGCATTGACCCAGAGTCTGTGGAAGCGGCCCTTGGGACCCCCATGCATCCTGAGGAGCTGTAGGGGTGTTGATGCATCTGGGTTTGGGTTGCTTTTTCACTGCAGCCAACCCAGGTGTGTAACTATACAGGTTTAGACATGGGGTTAAGTGCTGGCACAGCCAGGTCTGTGCCCCAAGGAAGCCACCTCGGAGGCTAGCAGTCCCAGCCCAGACCCAGGGACATCAGCTGGAGCTGGGAGCAGCTCCCCAGCCCCAACAAGCACGTCTCCGTATGTTTTATGGCCAATGTGGCTGGGTTCACCTAAAACGAGGGCAGTCCAGGCACTTCTCCCAACCACATCCCTGCCAGAATGGTGCACAGGAAGTACCAGAACAAGCTGCCTAAACGCCCTATCCTCAAGACTGAGGGTAAAGGGTTACCTATTTTACTAACCAGTGTCCAAAATGTCCCTGTTGCCAGCAGAGTGTGAGCCAGTAAGGGGAGAACCATTACAGAAAAGCTTTTTATATCAACACTTTCCCTCCCTACCCAGACCTCCACCTTTTCACCCTGGCACACATGGTCCACAGCTGCCAGTGGTGTGGGAGGCCAGGACACGTGCCAGACTGATGTCCCCTAGAAATGTGGTGGCTTCAGCAGCATGGGCTGTCCCAGCAGCCACCCATGCACAGAAGATGCCATCCCAGGATTTGGGCCTTCCAGGCAGGGCTCTGTGACCCTTCCATCACCGGGCACCAGGTGAGTTACTCATGTCAGCCCCTCTTGGCAATGCCAGGAGAATATAATCCATGCCTCTCTCATCCGGGGCCCATCCCGCTGCTTCTGGGCGGTTTCCTCCCATGCTCAGTGAGACGGTGAGCTGTGGCCTCACTGCAGAGGAGGGAGGAGAAGGCTGAGTCACCATCAGGAGGAATTTGGGCAAATACCTGGTGACCAGCAGCGTGAGGTGAATTCAGATCAGGGCTTGCAGCTGGGATGGGTGTCTGCCCCTGCCACTGCTCCATCCCCTCTGACTCAGACAGGAGAGGATTTGGCCCAACACACATATGTGTGGAGGATGATAATAACCCCATTTCTGGCAAAAGGTGCCCGAGTCAGCCTGTGCGTGGCACTGCACTGGGCTCCCCTGTGCCCCACTGCTCCCTGCCAGTCTGTGGCACCTTCCTCATGTCCCACAGCACCACACCGGTCTGTAGCACAACTCACCCAGGGCAAGGGAGGCTTTTGCACTCTGGCAGCCGGGGTCTTCCCTTTGCCACTCGCCATATGGCAGCCCCCAGAGCTGTGGCAGAAAGTGGTGAGAGCCAGGAGGCGTCAGTGATCAAGGCCTGCGACAACTCCTGCATAGCAGGAAATTGCCAACCTCAACCTGAACCACAGTTGGTCCAAGCAAACCTCACTTGCAAGGTGTGTGTTTGGCACCAGAGCAAACAGGATAAGGTGAAGCCAGGCTGCACAGAAAGGTGGATGCTGCAACTCCCCAGTGGGTGCATCCTGCCCACTCCCACCTCCCTGCTCCTTGCATCCCTGGGGAAAACATGTCACCACCTCTGTGTCACTTGGGTTGGCCTTTCCGTGCCAGGTCTCTGCTGCCTGCATGGACACATTGCCAAGCACAGAGCTCAAACCACCCCATGGTGGCAGGGGTTGAGAGGGGAAGCAAGAGGCAGCAAGCAGGAGCTGCCAGGGAAAACCTCTGCTGGGAGCGCTTGGGGAGGATCTGTGCATGTGTGCATGGGGATAGTTAAAGAGGAAAGCATGTGGCTGTAAAAGAGGAAAGCAGAAGAGAAGGAGCAATAGTGGGGAAATGAAAGTATTGCGTGGCCTAGTGACCATGGTGCTTTGGCAAAGGAGTTGATCGTAGACCACCATGTGGAAGAGTTGTGTGTGATGGGGCCACTTGGTGACACGGGACGGATGGATAGACAAGCTGTCCCCATCCTGTGGTGGGGAGCAGCACTGTGCTGGAGAACCCCCATGGCCATGGGGAGGGAAAGCCACTGTCCCTGATCAGTGGGTGCAAAGGCACCCACAACAGCGAGCCAGGAACCTTTGGACACCTGCACTGAGAAACTGGCCTGTGGGCTGCACACAGCACAACCCAACATCTTCCCCAGCAGTGCAAAAGTTATTGCTGCTCTTGAAATAATGCCCTGGAGGTCAGGTTTACCATCAGGAGCTTACTCATCCCCTGCCAGCGAGGGCTCAGCATGAGTAGTGATGAACCGGGAGCACGCAGAGCTTCCTGCTCAGGACCAGACTCCTGCCAGCACCTGGCTCTAAACAAAGCCGGGAATTCACGCATTGAGCCCCCCTGCAGCCCCGCACTGCCCGCATTTGCCGGGGCTGTCGCCGGCACGAGGCGCAGGTGGCAGCAGCCTGGCTGCGTGCCTTGGCCGGGCGACACTCGCGCTGCTGGCGCCGGGGGTGCCGAGCCCTGCGGGGGCTCCCAGCCCGCTGTTGGCAGCGGCCACAACTCAGTGCTCGCTTCTGGCCCCCGTTTGCATTCTGCAGATTCCCGCGGGCCCGAGGGGCCGTGCCCGGAGGTGCGGCAGCATGTGCTCCTGCGGGAACGCGGCTCCGGTGTCTGCGGCAGCGCCCGCACTTGCACCCGAGCCGGGGCAGCTGACGGAGCAGAGGAGCGCTTTATTTTAGGAAGCAGCTGGCTCACACAGGAGACATTGTTTATCATCTTTCTCGCCTCTGGTGTTTTATTACAAAGGATTATGGCATGAAAAGCCATTTTGTTCCCAATGCATAGCCCCCTCTCCACGATTTATTCCTCTCCACAGGCAACAGCTGGGGTATGACATCCCAGGAAGTGGGGGGTGGAAATAAGGTGGGGGCTCGAACTCACGGCAGTGATGGCAGCAGGGATGTACCCAATGCCCAAGTCATGGCACAGCAGGCAGGAGTTTGCCAGGGGTGCCTGAGACTGCTCATGCACCTTCATGAGGTGACAGGTGGAAAATCAAAATCAAAGCCTTTCCATGGTGGGTAAGGAAATGTCAGCTCTGTCTGGACAAGGCAAAGATCAGTGTCCTCTCCCGGGACACTGCTGTCCCCAAGCCTGTGTGCCCCACTGCCAGTGCTGGTGGCATCCTGTGGTATCACACCCCCAAACCTGCTTAGATGAACCTGGATGGGAATGTCCTGCTTCCCACAGGGAACCTGGGGCCAGGCTGGGTACAGCATGGTGCAGGATACGAGCTGGGCACAGTGGATGGGATGCAGGGTACAAACTGGGGGGTCAGCTTGGGAACATGATCCCTTGCCACTCTCCCCAGGATCACCTTCAGGCCGGGTAGAGGCACCTTCAGAGCCACAGCAGGAGCAGCTTCTCTCTGTCCCTCTGTCCAGGCGCTTTCCTTGCCAAGCGACAGCCAGGGTACCGTATGCCCCCTGTCCCCTTCCTCTGTCCCTGCTGCCGTGTGCCTTTCCTGTGGGTCCCAGAGCAGAGTCCGTGGCAGCACAGGCTGAACTCCCCTCCCCCCCGGCTTCGGGCCAGTGCCTGACAGACTCCTCTGTGGTTTTCCAGGAACCAGCTCCGGAGCTATGGGCAGCAGATAAGCATGTTGCAACAGATGCCTTGTGCTGTCTCCCAAAGGCCCATCCTGTCTGTGCACCTACAGCAGGGTAGAGCTATGTCTGGCGCTGTCTCCTATGGTGCTACTTGCTCTGCCACCTTGTCATTTAACATGTCCCTAAAAACCAGCCAAGGGGTTCTGGGGAAGAGCTGGGGATAGGTGGGGAGGTGAGGGCAGTGGTATGTGGCTCAGCCACTGCCGGGTCTGCGGTTGCACTGAGGCTGGGACAAGCCCCTGCCTGCAGTGTTGTGTCTGAGAGGCAGCTCCACAGCCCAGGCATGTCCCCCTCCCTGCTGCCTCAGACCAGCTCACAAAAACAACACAGGTCACTTCTTTAGGGCAGGTCGAGCTGTGTGGGGTAGAGGGGGATGAATGACGGGGTCTTCCCCGGCTTTGCTCTACCTATGGAGCTCCTTCCTGGGGAGGTAAACGGATGATGGGGTACCTGGCAATCACTGCTCAGAGCTGTATGCTCAGGGCAAATGCAGGTGGCCAAGGCTAGGGGTGGCAGGACTGCCCAGGGGGTTCCTGTGTTGGAAAGTGCTTCAGAGCAGACACCATGGGCTGGAGCTGCTGCTGGGTACATGCCTTGGAGAAGCAGCTGCAGAGCCGTGCACTGGGGCTGGAACAAAGGCAGAGGCCCAAGCCCCAGCTGCAGTATGGGACGTGTGATGAATTAATCGGGGCATGAGCTGGCAGCATTGTGTGACCACAGGCTGGCAGGGGGTCGGAGCTGGATCAGGGCTCCTCACCTTGGCACCAGCTTGCTGTTGTTTGCCATAACTCCCAGAGCTGGCAGTGAGAGCCAAGCAGCCGCACACGTGCTGCAGCCTCTCTGAGCAGGGATGCAGCTGAGCTCAGGGGAGTAAAACCTCTCATGCTGAAGGAGCCCTTTGCCCTGCAGAGTCCCTACCCTGCTGCTCCGGGGCAGCCTCCACAGCCCTGGTACTGCTCACCCAGCACATGGCTCCTGGGCCATGTCCCCATCTCCAAACAAATCTCCCTGGTGCTCAGGACCCACAGGCAAGGTTCCATCCTGCCTGTGGGGCCAGGGCAGTGCTGCTCTCAGCGGGTTCCCACCAGCACAAGGTCATGCCCAGATAAGGCCGTTCCTTAACTTGTGCTAAGTGTGCTTTAGTCACAGTACTTGCAAAGTAGGCAGCTCCTGTTGGGTCACAGTGTTTGTTGGCTGCATTTCTTATCTCTTTACTTTTCTGGGCTTGGGAACATGTTGGTACAAACCATGGCTCTGTGCTTTGTGCTGGCACTGATGGCCTTGGTCTGCCGGGGGAGCTGCCTTGTGGAGAGGATCAGGGAATACATCTTCCTCTTCTTACCCAGGACTGATGTGGGTGGGCATTATTGTGCAGGCTCATGAGGTCCCTGCTCACTCTTACATGGGCTGTTTAAAACTACTAATTAACAACTGAGTGTTTGTGGCAGCAATTTACAGTCTCTGCAGGAAGCTCCTCTCAAGTGTGAGGGCAAGATATCTATTCAGGGAAGATCTTGTGAACTACTCAGGAAAGTGGACCAGCACAGGTGGAGGCATCCAGCACCTGAGAGAATTAAGTGGTGCCAGAGATCACCTACAGCGATCTAGACAATGATGACATCTCCAAAGATCCAGAGGGTGTCTTGTGCACACAGACTGTGTGGAGGAAGGTGATTCAGAGTGCCCCAGTGTCATTCTGACAGCTTGGCAGCAATGTATTGTCCAGATATGAAAACACCAGCTGTGAAGGAAACATCTTCTTTGAAGAAATATCTGTCCCTCCTCATCCCTATAAGCCAGTGCCTTGGCTGTCAGGGGCACCCCAAGAAGTCAATCCCCTCCTACCCTGGTCGGAGGGAGAGTGAGCCTCAGGTGCATGTGGTGCACTGTGGTTCTTCATGCCTGAGCAGAGCAGGACAACAAGCAGTGGGACGGTGAACCCAGCTTTAAGCTGGAAGCCCATGTATGCAATGTGAGAGGGAAGAGAGCTGTTAAGAGGAGGAAATCCCAAGGAGGCTGCCAATATAATTGCTGTAGAGACACAAGAAGGCAACCATCTTTAAAGAGCAACCACTATGAGGGCTTAAGCCCTACTTCCCAGAAAGCAGATGGACATCACCTGCTGATGGGAAGTAGAGAATAAATCCTTTGCTTTCCTTAGCTTCTGCATGCAGCTTTTGCTTTAATAATCTGCCTTTATCTTGACCCACCAGCTCTTTTCCATCTTACTTTCTCCCTGCCCTATCCTGCTGAGGAGGAGAGTGATAAAGCAGCTTGGTGGGTACCTGGTGTCCTCCACAGGTGCCAAACAGGTTGTTGTCCAGCTCAGCAAGACAATCAGACTGTACAGCCACTGGGAGCCAAACCAGACCAGGCACATCCCTGCTCAGGTGGGCAAGCGACTCCAACAGCTGCCAGCACCCACGGATTACCCTGGAGGTACACGGGGGCCCCTCGAGCATGAGCACGGTCAGCTGGGGTCACTGGCCATGTGGTGTCTTTGGCTGAGCTGCAGGGATGTGCTGCCCTCCCTAAACCCTGCACGCAGCATCCCCTGAGGATTAGGTGTCTGCCAGGCCTGACAGGGGTGGTGCAGGAAGGCAGAGCATGGTGCAGTGCTGCAGCAGAGCACCATGCCCCTGTTGCCTTGGCAGGATCTGTCATGGTGACTCTTTCTTGTTCGGGATCAGGGCTCACCCCTTACACGCTAAATCAGATCCCTAATCAATAAATACTGGCATATAACAGGATTGAACGGCTGCCAGGCAAAGGGAACCTGGCAGGGGCAAGTGTGCCATGCTCAGAGGCTCGCTCCTGACAGAGCTGGCATGGGGAACTGGACTGGTTTGGAGGGATCTCCCAGGAGCGGATGGTGCTGGCTGGATCTGCCACTGGTACCAGCAGCAATCCTGTGCTTCTGCCCTGGTACTGCTGTGTTCAATGGTGCCCCAAAGGCACACCCCCAGAGCTCCCCCATTTTCCCCAGGCTCCCTGGTCCCTGACTGCCAACACCCTCGACCTTGGGCCCTTGTGCTGCCCACCCCCTCCTCACCCCCCTAGGCTTCCCTTGTTCCCCATCTCTTCTGACAGATCACCGAGGTCAGTATTAATATAATCCCTGGCTTAATTTAAATCCTCCTCCCAAATCATGCTTTTCCAGGGAGAGAAAGGAACTGGTGCACTTTTGTGGCACCCACTCAGCCCTGGGGCTGATGCGGGATTCAGATGGCCAAAAGCCCCGGGTGTCCATGCAAAGGGTCCCTGCTGTTCCCCCCACCTGGGGAAGGTGTCCAGGGCATGTTGCAGCCCCAGTGAGATGCGTCCCCAGTTTTCAAAGGTGTATCTCGGTGAGCAGCAGGCACTATTAGGAAGAAGATTTGATGATGCCAACCATAGGGGAACACACAAGGAGCTCCTGCTCCTCAAAACCCCTCTGCAGCCACCTGGGGGTCTGGTTTCCCCCTCCCTCTGCCCTCACTGTCTGGGCGAGGCTGGCGCGACCTTGCCACTATTTTCCCCTTCAACTCTCTGTAATGTTTGTATTAGCCATTCTTCCCCAGAAACCTCCTTAAAGATATTCTCGATCCTGATCCCGTGGGCGATTGTGAGGGTGGGGGAGTCTTGCTCTTCGGGCGGGCAGCTGTCACTGAAGTGACAAAGTGGGGACGGGGGGACTGTGAGACGAGTGACAGGGGCAGGCAGCGAGGGGGCACAGGGGGGACTGTGAGGGGAGTGACAG
>VZRV01011014.1:1007413-1036144 GCA_013398115.1 Falcunculus frontatus | reverse complement strand
GCTGAGCGGCACCTGCGCCCCGCGGGCCGGGCGGCGGCGGCGGCCGGAGGGCGGTGAGGGCGAGGTAAGGGCGGGCCCGGAGCCGCCGCCCCCGGCCCGGGCACCCGCGGAGGTTGGGGGGGGCTGGAGAGCCGCCCCTTCACCCCGGCCCCTGCCGACGGGCCGCTCGCGGGTGCCGCTCCTCGGCTTTGGGCACCTCCCTGGCCGCTCCCGTGGGGCGGGAGCGGACCCGCCGGAGGGTCTCGCCTCCGCCGAGCCGGGGCCTGGGGAACGGGGGGGAGTCGGGCCCGGCGTGCCCACCCCGCTGTTGGTACCTGCACGCAGGTGCTGGCGCCCTGCGAGAGCGGGTCGGCCCTGCTGCAGTGGGGTTCAGCCTCCGGAATAGCTTGTAACGGGGCCAGCGATGTCACGGCTGTGTCACGGCTGCCAGCATCATGCTGACCTGCAGGCTCTGGAGCAGCCCGACATAACCTGTTAGTCATTTTTGAAACGAGTCACTTGCTAACAGACCATTTCTAAACAGAAACTCTGCTCGGGGCTGATGGCCTGTGCCAGGAAGGGCTTTGGTGACAGCGACTGCCTTAAACATCCCTCAGGAAGGCTTGGGAAAGGAGCAAGGGTATTGGACAGCTCACCTGCTCACGGAGCAGGAGTTCCCCTAAGCCATGGGGACTTGTGCTGCAGTTCCTGTTTGTCTCTTCTGACATTTGCATTTTGGTCTTTGCTTTAGAACTACTGGGTCATACACTGCTCCTCAAATAGCCCTTCAGGTTAGCTCAGCTCTACTTGGTTTGAGGTGTTTCTGTGCAGGGAAGTGAAATTTGTGAGCCTTTTCTGCAGAAAGTACAGAAACTCACTTAAAGCACAAGTTTCTGCTTTTGGCTTTGTGGTAAGCACTGTTTGAAAGGGCTGCAAAAAGAGCAGAATCGAGATTGAACAGGGCCCCCCGAGGTTAAGGCAGAAAGCAGGGGTTGGCCTGGAAGGAGTGGGAGTGCTGATCTGAGCAGTGCCACACACTCCTGCTTCAATGGGTTGGAGATGTCATCACTAAGCAGCACTACTCATCCACACCTTTCCCGGGAATGTTGGTAGCAGGTGTAAGCAAGCTCTGTCTCTTCATACCAGGCTCTTGCCAGCTGGCTTACACTCCTGGTTAGCAGATTCAGGTGCACATTCAATCCTCAAATCAGATCCAGGGTGTGTGAGTAGGCAGGACAAGCAGATCACGGTTTTTATCATCCCCTGGGTTGAGGGGAGACTCAGGGTGCACAGCCTGTGCACTCGTGTCAGAGCCCCTTCTGTTTGTTCTGTTCTTATCTAGGGTTCAGCATGCACATTGTACTGGCTCTGCCCCGGCTAGAAATGGGCTGTGTTCCATTTCACTCAGGGCAAGGGAAACTCCTCAGTGCACTGTTCTTGCTGTTTTACTCCAGCCATCAGTACTGCACTAGAGCTCTGCTCTTGTCCTTCCATCCTGGATCAGCGTCACAAAATTAAAGACAATGAGGGCAGCTCTGGTAACCTTGATGACTGACGTTTGTTTTTTAGTGATTTATGCTGGAGGAAGGTGTTCCCTGGACAGTCCTGGAGACAAAGCAGGTACAGTACAACAGCCATACAAACCTCTTCCTCCATGTCAGGCCTTTACCTTCGCCTGCAGAGCGTCCCTGGGAGGGGGAGGATGCACTGGCACTTGGCCTTGAGGGTGCTGACTAAGGAACCTGTGGTGTCTGGGTTGTTGCAATGGGAACTTGCAGCTGAGCCCGAGCAAACTGGGCTGTGACAGGCATTGCCAGCAAAGAGCAGCTGGTCCCAGTGCCTGGGAAACCCCTCCCGAGATCACGTGCAGCTCCGATGGCAAGGTGAGTCAGCATCCTCAGGGTGATTAAGAACTGGCTTGACAAATGACTTGTATTGATATTAGACCTGCACATCTATTACATCCTTCCAGTAGAGCAAGTCAGAAAGGAGAAATTATTTAGCTGGTGATGGTACAGTGGAAAGGAAGGCCTAGTGACAGCCACCCCTGGTGATTTTGCTATTTCTGTGACAGCCTCAGGATGCAGGCCCAGAGAGATGGTTAAGTAGTGATGATGTGTTTGGAAAAACTGGACAAGCTTTCTTATGCAGAGTTTTCACCAAATGCGGTGTAATTGATACTAAACTCTCAACAGTTGTTTTCACCTTGCACTTAAAGGGGTCACCTGCTGCATCCATTTTGGACCTGATGGAGGACTTGAGTGCCTGAAAGCTTGTCCAGTTCCCAGCTCTAAACTCTCTAATAAGAGAGATTAGGATAATAAGATCTCTCTAAAAAGAGAGATCACCTCCTATATATGAAACTTCAGAAATGGGCATGGAAATACCATATTCTGTTCTTCTGTGTGTCTTTCTGCAGAACCCACAAGTCAGGTGGCTGTTTTGTACTATTTCTGAACCCTGCGGATTGCCTTGGTGCCCTGCCCCTCCGTCCTGCTGCAATGAGTGGGAAGTCCTTGCTCCTAAAGGTCATTCTCCTTGGAGATGGTGGAGTTGGGAAGAGCTCCCTCATGAATCGGTACGTCACCAACAAGTTTGACTCGCAGGCGTTCCACACGATTGGGGTGGAGTTCTTGAACCGGGACCTGGAGGTGGACGGGCGTTTTGTGACCCTCCAGATTTGGGACACTGCAGGACAGGAGAGGTTCAAGAGCCTGCGGACTCCCTTTTACCGGGGAGCAGACTGCTGCCTGCTGACCTTCAGCGTGGATGACCGGCAGAGCTTTGAGAACCTCAGTAACTGGCAGAAGGAGTTTATCTATTACGCTGATGTGAAGGACCCTGAACACTTCCCATTCGTAGTCCTGGGCAACAAGATAGACAAACTGGAGAGACAGGTGAGCACAGAGGAGGCCCGGGCCTGGTGCATGGAAAACGGTAACTATCCGTACCTGGAGACTAGTGCCAAGGATGACACCAATGTGACAGTGGCCTTTGAGGAAGCCGTGCGACAGGTGCTGGCGGTGGAGGAGCAGCTGGAGCACTGCATGCTGGGCCACACCATTGACCTGCACTCCAGCTCCAAATCGGGGTCTTCCTGTTGTTGAGAGTGGCTGCTGCTTCGGGAACGGCGCTCGAGCCAGCGGCTGGATCGGAACACACCTGGGCAGCCCTGGGGCACTCTGGGGAGAGTGGCCACAAGGACAAGAGGTGGTTTGCTCACTGGGGAGCTGCAGCCTCACCATCTGAATCCTGCCTGGAGTTTTCAGGCACAGAACATGTATCTGCAGGAGGGAGCTGTTAACAGAGCGTGTGAGCATAATCTTGCTTCCATCTCTGCCTGTTTTAGCAGGTTTAAAGGGCTGGGTTAAAGTCCTTTAAATTCACTAAAGACAATAGGGATTTGTTCTGTACCAAGAACTACCTGCAGTGCAAAGCTGAGAGCATCCTAGACACTGAAGTATTTTAGTCCTGAACTAAAAAAATACTAGACCCACTCATGACCATACTGCCAAAGGAAATCCCACTCAGCATACTGAACAAAACCTGTCGTAAAGACTCTGGCCCATGTGACTGTGAGAAAGCCAAATACTGGAGTGGCTGGGATGTGTGTATCTGTTGTTTGGGATAAGTGCATTGTGTCCTGAGGCTGAAATGTAATGAGAATTGTTTAGAGCTCTGACCTGAAGCAACGTATGAAGGAGAGATGGGCCTGTGTTTGAATGTGACAGCATTGTTTCTTCATAGCTGCCTATTTCTGGTCTGGTTTTCCTCACCTCTAACTTTGTCTTGTGTGAGTGTTATTTTTTAGAGAGACTGTCTGCTTGTTGTTCAATACATGTTTCCTTGTGTCTTGTGGAGGCTCAACCTTGAAGCCCTCTGTGAAAAACACCGATGTGGACGCTCGCCGGGTCATGTCAGAGGGTTACTCAGGAGATCTGGAGTGTGAAACTTCAGCTGGTTTCTGTCACAAGTAATCAACTGTGTTCAGGTGATGCGCTCTAGCAGACCAGATGGCAGGTGGGTGGGCTGTCTCCTAGGTGTGCAGGTGGTTGGGGGACTCAAGCGTGGTCAGCTGTTAAACCCACTTGCTGTCTGGCACTGGTGACCACTGTGCCTCGTTAGCTGGCAGATCCATGCCTTCAGTTGCTCTGGCGTGGATGTTCCCATGGGAATGCTGCAGCATGGAACCATTCACCTGCTGTGTCAGGCACAGCGCTGCTGAGCACAGTTAACCTGTGCCATCGTCCTGGCCCTTGATCCCTCGTGGGAAATCCAGGATGTTTTATCTGTAATTCCTATGAGAGACTGGTCAGATTCCTATGAGAGACTGGTCAAGAGTGTCTGCTCAGTTAACTGACTGCGGTTTTCAGTCCAGTGGGGAGAAAGCTGCACCACTTCCTCTGTTCAAGATAGCTGAAAAATGGGCATGGGGGGCCCAAGGAACCTTCCAGAAGGGATGCCAGGCTTTGCTCCCATCTCCTGCTCCCTGCTAGGTGTTAGTCCCAGGCTGTGTAGCAGAGATGAGCTTGCTGACTGCTGTCTTTGCCATTCAGACCTCATGCCCTGCAACCTCCCATGCAAGCATTTGCCCACAGGCACGTAAGAGCCTGCCTTGAGCACGTATCCACTGGCTGCTGGGTGTGATTCCCACTGTGATCAGCTGCTGGATGGTAAATTTTGTAGCTCAAATCAAGCAGCCCTCCCTTAAGCTGTGCTTTAGAGCAGGCCAGTCTCTGCCCTGTGCTGGCAGCTTGTCTCCATCACGGCACAGTCCCTGAGCATGCAGAGCATGAGCATTCCCCCATTTCCTCTGGGCTAACCCAGGGAGATCCTGCCCTTCTCTGCAGGGCAAGGAGTGAATGCTATCTGGGCAGCTCTTGCAGCCTCTGGAAAAACAGGTCTCTTAAGAAGGTTCTGCCCCTGTAGGTGCAAGATTTTACAGGATGTTATTGTTACTGTTTATTTACCTCTCTGACCTCCCGAGGCCTCTAGATTTTTCTTCATTAACACTGCTTGATATTTCCTTCAAGGTCCCAGGCTCTGTGACCTGTGGTTCCAGTTTCCATCCCTGAACAGCCTCATTCCCTGGAGCTGGTTCACACAGGAGCTCGGGGTCAGACCAGACTCAAGCCCCCGTGTGCTGACCAGCTCTGCCAGGGGGGCTGCTGAGGGAGCTCCCTGCAGGTGAAACTGCCACTTCCCCATGGATCTCCTGGGATCTGTGTGAGGACTGGCACCTCCTATGGAAGAGGGCAGAGATTCAGCATGCCACGGTGCAGGAGTCACACGTGTGCATGTCAATGCTGGTAGCTAAAGCTCAAGAGCCTCGTGCACGTGTTACACAGCACCTTTTATTTCTAACAGACATTGGATTGTTGACTTTTTTATATCAAAACCTCCTATTATATTAGGCTTACGTGGTTTTTTAAAAAAGGTATAGTATAATATATTTCAATTGTTAAATTTATTTTAAATTAAACGCACAATTCCCAAAGGAGCCAGGATTTTGAACTCTGTTGCAAGTTCAATGCCAACAGCCGTCCTTTCCCTGTGTCCACTCGTGCTGCTGCGGTTGTTGCTATTGCTACAGAACTGGAATTGTAAAACCAAGATTCTACCTTTATTTAAGCAAATAAAACATGGATGTATTCAAGTGAGTTTGGGAAGTGGCTGCCTTCTTGGTTTATCAGTGTTCAGGTCAGCTTTTTTTCTTCTGAGGACTGGTTAGTTAATAGCATCTGAAGTCACTAAGGGATCAGAGGGGTTGGTTATTCCTTCATGTACCTACCTGGATCAGGAGCTGAAGGATCAGAACTCAACAGCTGAATCCAGTGATCAGTTTTGTCTTTTCAAGAGTATCAGAAAACAGTTTCAGAACAGAAATATTCCACATTGCTTCCTTCTGTCACTACATCTTAAATTCTCAGCCTGGGTTCTCAGCAGCAAATCTGGTACTTTCCTGTGAATTCTTCCGGTGATCTTGGAACTCGTTCCTCAGGCTCCAGGGGGTTTTAACCAGGCATGATTTCCATAGGATGCCCAGAAGGAAATCAGCATATGGGAGCTGTTCTGTTTCACTGTCCTGCCAGGATGGCTGCTTATTTTGGGAGGCTTTCTCTGCATTTGCAGAGCCTGTGCCTGCTGTTTCTTTTGGCAGAACCTTTTAGTTTATTTTCCTCCTAGGTCTGCTTGCCCTATCCGTGATTCCAGGAGGCAGTGTAGGGTTTAAAGTCCTTGGAAACCATGGACTTTTAAATGTGGGCTGGAATATCTGGGGTCCTCCAGGATCTTACTTCAGCCATTTCAAAAGGCAGCTGAAAACAGTCATCACGACCTCGTGGGAGATGGCTCTGGCCTTGGAGCATTGTGGGGTTTGAGGTTGAACAGAAAGAATAATGAGTTAAAAATGCCTTTTAGGAGCCTCTGAACCCTACTCCAGGCTCCAGTTCCAAACAGGGGCTTGGGGGCAGCTCTGACCCTGGGTCACTGGTGTGTTCTGCTCTGTGTTAAGGAGCACTCCACACTGCCCAGGTAGGAGGTGGTGGCAGCTCTGTCAGTGGTTATCTGAAGGTCACAGGTGAGTCAGAGTCCCTTGACAGGGAGATTGGGCTAATCTATGAAGTGATGGATTACCTGCTGAGGCGATTGCTCATGCAAAAGCAATCAGAGATAGACAGAAATATCCCCAGGCCCCAGTGCTTGCCTGGTTGGTGCAGCAGCTCTTTCCTTATGGCTTCATGAAGTCCTTTGGGAGGTGGTGCTCATGGCCACATGCAGGCATAAGACTCCTGGAACAGGTTGCTTGGAGAAGCTGTGGCTGCCCCATCCCTGGAAGTGTTGAAGTCCAGGCTGAATGGAGCTCTGAGCAACCTGGTCTAGTGGAAGTTGTCCCTGCCCATGGCAGGGGTTCGGAACTGGATTATTGTTAAGGTCCCTTTGAACCCAGGCCGTTCTATGATTCTGTAACTTTCCAGTTACTATTCCCTCCCCATCTTCAGACATCCTCCTGGCAGAGCTGGATCGTGCAGAGATGGAGAGAAAGCAGCTGGCTGCCTGACTGGATGCAGGTGAGGACTTTAGCCAGGGCAGGTGGGTGTCAGTGCCATGCCCTGGCCCTGGCAGGCAGAGCTGCTTGCCAGGCATGTCTTATCCAAAACATAGCTCTGTACTAGCCACAGTGAAGAAAACTCTACCCCAGCTGAAACCAGCACATCATCCTACACAGCCTTTCCAGGGCTGAGTCCGAATCCGTGCTAAGTGAGCCTTTGGTGGTGTTTCTGGTGTGTCTGGGCTCTCTGTGTTCCGGAGGCTCGGGGGAGAAGCACCGTCAGCCGGGGCCGGGCAGCGCAGGGACGGGGACCGGGACTGCAGGGGGAACCGGGGACTGCAGGGGGAACCGGGGCCCGCCGCCGCTTGCCTCGCAACCCGAGGAGCCGGCGCTTCGTCCGACGGCCGCGGGGAGGAGCCGCAGGACCGGGGATGCTCACCCGGAGGATCGGGGATGCGCACCCGGAGGATCGGGGATGCGGAGGCGGCCGGGAGCAGCATCAGCCCGGCGGCCCTTCGCCCCTGGGGGCTGCCTGAGCGCTGGGGAACCGTGGTCGTCACCAACACTCTTGGGTGCCGCCATCCCTTCCCCTCTCTTTTCCTCTCCCCAAGGCACACAGGGCCGTCTCCCGGGGCGGCAGGACACAGGAGGGAGGGATGGGAGTCGCCTTCTTGCCAGCAAGCCAGACCACGGGACTTGCTCCAGGGTCCCTTTCTCTGGGGCAGCCTTTGTGGGAGCAAAGTACAGCCACATTTTAGCTGCTAGACAAGGGAAAACAGGTGATTGCACCGGGTCCCCTGCTCAGAGCTCTCCTGATGGGCCAGTTTATAGAGATGTGGTTTGGTACGAGGCAGAGCTTACTCCCTGTCTTTTCTCAGCCAGCTCCTGGAGGGCGCTGGGTGCCCAGGAAAGGAGCTGTGAGGGCAGGTCCCATGTCCCCAGGTGGGGTGACAGCGGAGCACGGCCAAGGGCACACCTGATGAGGCTACATGTATCCTTTGACCCTCGGACTTGCCCGGCACCCTGGCCTTGCTGGCTGCTCTCACACACCACCTCGCACTTGCTGTCCCCAGCCCTCACCCCGGCCGGGGGGGCACCAGTCTCTGCCAGGGGAAAGAGATGGTGTTTTGTTCCCCAGCTCGCTCCTGTCCAGCGGCTGATTGTGCACACACAGGACCCTTTCAGCATGGGGAGAGGAGGGTGATGGCATCTGGGAACGCAGGGAACAAAGGGCCCCATTGATGCTGGCCGCAGCCCCATGGGTTTCTGTCAGCCAGGGCAAGGCCAAGCTGTGCCACTGAGCTGGGGCAGCAGCAGTGCATGAGCTAAACCTCCCCTGGCCAGCGTGCATGGGCAACTTTGCTGCCTGTTTGGAGGAGGCTGAAGCCAGGGAAGAGAGAGGGGAGTGGGATTTGGGCTAGAGTCCCATTTAGGAAGAGCAGTGAAGGTCCAACCCTGCCACTCCTGGGCAAGTGGCTGTGCCTGAAATCTGCAAACAGCAGAATGCAGCTGGGAGCATCCCTCTGTGGCCTCACTCCCTGAAGGCCCCTGAACACAGCCTGGATCTCTCCTGGGGAGATTTCCAAGAGAAACAACACTTGAATATTGAGCAGCTGCTGTGGAAAGAGGCAGCTAAGGAAGGGTTTCTGGGCAGAAAGGCAGGAGCCGATGCCCTCCCACGCACCAGCACCGTGCACATCGTTAACGATCCTGCAGCAAAACGTGGCCACCACGGAGCCCCAGACGGGACATATAGGGCTCTGGGACAGTCCAGTGTGCCCGTGTGCTTGAACAAGACCATCCTGTTCCACACAGGGCTCTCTGCAAGCAAAAGAATCGCCCACCCTGCATGGCTCTGGACATGTTCATCCCACACATGCTCCCTAGTGCCAGCCAGCTTGGCTTGAGCCGTCCTGTTAGTTTTGTTGTGGTTTTGTTGTGCTACATGAGGAGACATAGCAGAGGCTGTCAACACGTGGGCTGAGTGTTAAAGGGCAGCAGCACCACCAAACGCAAGCAGCTGCTACAAGACCCCAGCTTTCCTCAGGGTGGCTGGAGGAAAAACAGAGGTTTTAAGGGCCCCCCAGCTGGGAACAATGATTTTGAAGTCAGAGTTATGAACCTCGTGGCTGGAGTGGGCAGAACCCTGCAGGGGCTGCTGGCCCACACATGGGTCAGCAAGTGCTGCTCCTCTGAGACATTCTCCTCTGCAGCCTCCCCTTCCCTGGAGAGCCTCCCCTTTTTTTTCTGTCGGGGGGATCGAGGTTGGGAAAGCCAGCACAACAAACGGACAGGCAGACGTACACCTTGTTCAGAATGTTCTTAATTTTAATGTATTTTCTTTAATTTTTATAAAATACATCTTGTAAGATAAGTCTTTAAAAACTTGCTCCTTTTTATTGCTGGTTAACAAGTTGAAATTCTAGATCAGAAATGAAGGAAACACTTTCAGTTGATTAACTCTTTTTGCGTGTGTGTGTGTGTGGGTGTGTGTGTGTGCGTGTGTGGGGTCTGGGGACAAGGGTGGGAAGGAGGACCTGGTTATTTTTTGTTAAATGGATATGAAAAATACCCCCAGCAAACCCCCAAGAGAGATAGCATTGATGTGAATTTCCAGATCTTGACTGGTTTCTCCCCACCCTGCCACCCCTCCTGGCATCTCCCCCCTCCCCATCCCATGTGCGTTGGTAGCCTGGCCAACCTATTTCAGCATTCCCGGCGGCAAGGATCCTTCAAATGCACTGCTCAGCAGATCTGCCTCCTTATCCTTGCCCCTGCTGAAACCAGCACTTAAAAAATATATATAACAATAATACAGACACAAAAAAAGAAAAGAAATCCATGCAAGATGGAGCTACAGTCTGCCACTGAAAGTAGTTTCTCCAATAAATAAACGCAAAGATTAGCATTAAGAAGAGAGGCAGGGAGAGCAAAACAAATCACCAGTTGTCAGGGAGGACTAGAAACAGCACTTCTGCAGGTCTGGCTGCACCCATGCTACCCAGCCAGAGGGCTTTCCTCCAGCTGGAGCACAGCCATGGAGGAGAGGTCTCCACCCAACCCCTTGTTCCCCCACCCCTCTCCATGGGAAAAGACAGGCACCAGAAAGGGTCTGGATTGCAGAGACAGGCTGTGTTTGCACCCCGTGACCCCTAAACCGCCACCTTTCCTTCCCTCCTCTATTCCTTCATGGGTTTCACCTGGAAGCGAGATGCTGCCAGTCCCTCCCACCCCAGCAGGCACAAGACAGTTGTCCTGACATGCAGGAAGAAAAGTGAGGGGACGAGTGGGACAGAAGGAGGGGCGGTTACATTTGACACGGGTGAGAAGCGAGCCGAGCTCTCCGGCGCAGCGGAGGTTAGAGAAGCAGACGTCACCCCAGAGAAGAGCACCATTGTGAAGGGCACTGGCAGGGCAGGCAAAGGCACGCGGTCCCGAGGGTTATCCCCTGCCTACGGAGGGATGGCTCTGGCTTTACACTCCCGGGGCTCGGTGCAGAGATGTCCCCTCCTCAGTCAAACCTATTTGCTGCCTCTCTGCTGCCTGGAGGGTAAAGCCAAGAGTCCCCCTTGTCTACAGAGACACCAAACTCCTTTAGGCTTTAATAGGGGCAGCTGGGTTAGGGCTTTATCAGCATTGGGGTCAGCACTCTCTTCTCCACACTGGGAAGATCCTTGCCCTGAACTCCCTTTGCCGTGGCTGCAGCAGGCGATTTAGGTTAAAATCATCTTTCTCTGCTAAGGGAAAAAAAATCCTTCTCTTATTCTCCATCCATGGGTGGTGACAGCAGACAGCTCCAGGAGAGTCTCTAGCAATGGTACCAGGACTGGGCCAACTTCCTTTTCTCTCTAGGTAGCCTCTTGCTACTTATGGAGCAACCTACATGGATTTCTTCCTCCCAGGAGTTTGAAGGCCTTTGCTCATCCCTAGGCAACATTGGGACACTGGAATAAGTCCCTCCTCTTCTCTGGCTGGTTTTGATGGGCTTGGCTCTAGAGCGAACCGGTTACGGACGAGCAACGAGAGAAAAGTGCATGAAGAGGTGTCCATTGGTGGGAAGCTCTCCTTCCTGGTCACGCTCAGCACAATGGATGCGAGGGAGGAAGAGGAGGGGAGTCATCAGCGAAGGCAGAGTTAACGCAGGAGACCTGGTGTCGGGTGGCTGCAGTGTTAAAGCCTCGGGGTTAGACAAAAGAAGGGCGTTTGGTCTGGCTGTGCTCCGCCGCACGGGCTAGAACTTGGTGCCTCGGCCCATCAGCTTGAGGACTGCAAAGTTGTAGGTGGCGGCGATGATGAAGGTGACCTGTGGGGGGGAAGAGAGTGAGCCAGGGGGCAGACCCCAGCCCCACACCCCAGCAGAGCAGTACCCTGCAGAGCCCCACAGCCCCGCTGCACCGTCGGGACACCGCGGTGTCGTGTCACTGGTGTAATGCAAGAAGAGAGCCGGGGAAAGGCAGGGGACTCAGTGCACTGGCAGCAGGATCTCTCCCTGGTGGTCTCCTAAAGCCTCTCCAGATCCCCTCCTGCAGCCACCTCTACCTTATGGCCAGCATTCACCATCTGCACTTACGTGCCAGAAAATGACACGAGCACAGGCTCTGTCCCATCCATGCCCACCACCTTCGCTGTCCTTTTCCCCCACATCTTTGCCAGGCGGAGAAGAACGGCTGGGCAGGGGGAGCACTGACTCACCAGTGAGACCAGCGTGGCAGCTGCCCCCACGAAGGCTGCGATGAAGAGGTGGAAAGTCATCTGGAACTGCAAGGGAAGAGGCGGGTGAGCTCACGGGGTCCCATGTGCCAAGGTCAGCCACTGAGGGGAGCACACGTGGGGTGGCAGGAGTTACTCACCTCGCTGGTCTTGCAGATGGAGAGCAGGTTGGAGCCACACACCTTGCCAGGGAAAGCATTCCAGGGCAGGACACCTGTGGAGATGTGGGAGCCAGGTGAGCAGGGTATGGCTGACAGCTGACTTCCTTGTTCAGCTTCCTGCAGCCGTGTGTGTCACACACACCCCAGCATTTTGGGGCTCTTCAGCAGTTGCCCTGCTTTATCCCAGCCCAGTGCTCCTGGGCCCTGTCCTCCATCCCCCCTCCTCTGCCATGAGCCCTGGCTCCTGGGTGGTGAACCCAGCACTCACCGTACATCCTGGCATCCGCACACAGGGTGCCAATGCTGGCCGAGGTCTTGGTGGGGTTGCCAATGGACTGGCAGGTGGTCCAAGTGTTAAAATAGATGTAGACGGGCACTGCGGAGCAGGCGAACACCAGGAGCCAGATGATGGTCAGGACGTAGGTAATGCCCACAAACTGCAAGGGGCAGGACAAACCCGGGCAGAGCCGTGGTTACCAAGCGGCCAAGGACGCAGACAGGGGAGCGCGAGGTTCCCCAGGCAGGGGAGGGCGTGGGGCAGGTGGGGACTGCCATGCTGCCTGCACCCAGCTCTGCACCACCTGCCAGACCCAGCACGTCCCCAGGCAGGTGGCACAGGACAGCAGCCCGAGCTGGGGGCTCCTGCAGCTCACAGGGCCAGTGCCAGTCCCAGATTCACACCTGGCTGTGTGTGCATGGGGGTGACCAGCAGCAGCAGGATGGCTGCCACATTTTTGGGGGGGGATAACCGTGCCCAGGACCAAGTAGGGTTTGGTCTCTGCAGGAGGGCAGCTGCAAAAGCTGCCTTGGCGTGCCAACGTGGCTCTCCTGCCCTCCCTCCATGGTGCCACCCCAACCAGCCCCTGAGGGAACCACAGCCGTGCCCCTCTGCTCCCCCAGGCCGCAGGATCCCTTTGCCAGCACTCTGTCATGGTTCCCAAGCCCAGTGGAGAGGACGACCCCAGGGGTACTGAGTGCACAGGGCTTCGAGCTGCCAGCGCTGCAGGGATGCTCATGGCTCTCCCTGCCTATGTTTAAACATGAAGTAGTTGTATTACACGTAGCCATGCGGGCTGCTTTGGTCCCCAGGGAATATGGCAGGCCTGGGGGAGGGCAGCCGGGCTGTGCTTCCCTTTGGGATATCCCAAAACCCGGACGGCCGCAGTGTCCTGCCCTTTGGCCACACCGAGCGTGGTGAACCCGCTGGGGCGCGCGCAGGGGTGCCAAACCCCGGTTAAGATCACCTTGTCAGGATGTCCTAGCCACTTTCCCAAACAATGACACACCCGCTGCCACGAGTGAGCTCGCTGGGGGCCTCGCGCTCCCCTCCCTTTCGGGCCCCCAGTTACCGTTGCGCTGAGGCCCTTGCCGCAGATGGTGGTCCTGTAGTCCCCAAAGATTTGCCGGACGGCGCCGGTGGTGTAGAAGCCTTCGGCCAACAGCAGGGCTCCATAGAGGAAGAAGAAGGCAGCTGTGCCATAGATGAAGTACTGAAAACCGTGGATGCTGTAGGGGAGAGGAGTGGGCAGGGATGCTCAGGTGCCAGGGCGGTGCTGGAGAGCTCAGCCCTGTGTGTGGCAGCCCAGCCACTGCCACTTTCCCTCCCCACGCTGTCCCAAGGGGACCAAAACAGAGGGTGAAGCCACAAGAAGAGCAAGCTGGGGCAAAGCTGTGGTGAGCAAGGCTGCCACCGATTCCCCCATGTCCTCCATACCTACCCAGTGCAGAGGTCCAGCTCTACCCAGGACACCTAGCGAGGGTCAGATAAAAACTGGTGTGAAACGAAAACAAGTGACCACTCGGACCCTGTCATGGAGCCATGAGCAAAGGCAGCTTGGAGTGTCCCTGGTGCCTGGGTGAGAGCCTGGCCTTGGCCAGCCCAGCCAGACACCTCAGCCTGGCACAGAGCAGGACGAAGCTATGAGGGGGATGCTCTGCAGCGGGGTACTTACACATCGATGAGAAACTCATAGTCCTGGTAGTTTTTGGAGAAGTAGGTCTCAATGAGCTGCTCGGTGCCTGTGAGGGCTTCGTGCCCACAGCCACAAAACAGCGCTACCCCAAAGAAGCACAGGCCAGTGGCAACCAAGGAAGCAAAGGGTGCCCCGATGAGACATCTGGCACAGCACTCGAGTAAACCTATGGAGAAAAGAGGTGAGGTGGGACGGGACTGCCAGGACCAGGACTGTTTGGAGCCTACAGCTCAGGAGCACAAGCGCAGTGGGAGAAAGGTGCCTGGCAGGAGGAGTAAAAGAGGTTGAAGGAAAACCCCAGAAATAACTCATGGCAGTGCTGGAGAGACAAACCCAGCAGCTTCCCTCAGAGCTCTCTAAGCAGCCTCACAGGAGCCCACCCAAAGGTGCCCAGGGCCGGTGGCAGGGTGGGGCACAGGGGCCGTGAGGAGCTGAGGCGAGCCAGCCAGGCTGACCTGTGACAAACAGACGGAAATAGAGCGTGATGTAGCGTAATGCCAGTGGGACCTGGCAAACAAGCTGCTAATGGGCTCCCCACTGCCACCACAGCCCGGCTGCGGGCAGCAGTCACATCAGCTGCCTGCAGTCCTATTTTGCCACCAAAGATGGAGGCAAACCCAGCACCTCCACAGAGACAAACCCCAGGGAAGATCCAGCAAGGTGGCCCTGCTTGGGGCAGCACAGTAGGAGCCAGCACGCGCCCCAAGCACTCTGGACTTGCAGGTGGCACCCTGGGCACTCGTCCCTTGCCTGGCACCCTGCAGGCAGCTCAGGCTGCAGCCGCCCCTTTATGGAGGCAGACGCACTTACAGGAAGGAGCCGTATAAGTTCCACAAATGACAGCACTTGTGTAATAGGTTTAGTCCTCCAGGACCTGTGTGTGGGCAGGGAAAGCGAGGACACACGGCAGTGTGCTGCTTGGAGTGCCTAAATGTTGTGTTTTTTCAGCAGTGAGGCCATGGGCACCTGCTCCTTCTGCACGTCGGGGCTCTAACATGCAGGAGTGTTGGCTCAGTCTCCCGATGGGCTGGGTTTGGAGGTGCCCAGGCAGCTGCTCTCCTGCCTGCTTTGGGGGCAGGCAGCCAGGTGGGTTTGCACCCACCAGCATCTGGCTCCGGTTTGGCTCCAGCTAAGCTGGGACAAGCTGCTGCCCCGGCTGTGTGACACCGGCACAGAGTGAAGCTGCTCCCTTTCCCCAAGACGTGGGCTCTGGCACCCCAGGGCACAGCGGCTGCCTGCACACATCCCATCTGGGCATAGCATTTCTGCCCTGAATGCCAGAAAGGCACCCACACCAAACCCACGCTCCCTCCACGAATCCCACAGCGCTTATCTCCTCCCCAAAAGGACAAGAAAGCCGTGGGGTCCCGGCCAGTTCTCCCCTCCCCACTGGGAGCAAGGTTGCGCAGTGGCATCGAGGACAATGGGGGATTGTCCTGGCGCTGCCACCCCAGTGGCTGCCCCATGCCAAGAGCAAACAGGGAACAAAGGCAGCGCTATAGGGGAGT
This sequence comes from Falcunculus frontatus, assembly GCA_013398115.1. NCBI lineage: Eukaryota > Metazoa > Chordata > Aves > Passeriformes > Falcunculus > Falcunculus frontatus. The sequence continues at coordinate 1,020,762 of VZRV01011014.1, read as the reverse complement.
GCTGGGACCCCTCCCTCTTGTTTGCCTTGGACGCAGCAGGTCCAGGGCGAGTCTCGTTCATCCTGGCCAGAGCTGCTCCCAATCTCGCTGGGACCCACTGGGACGGCCCTGTGCGCCCAGCAGGGCGCTGGACCAAACTTGCCTTTTCTAGTTTTAATTTTGGCCACCTGGGAGGTGGCTCGGAGGCGCCCACTGTGGGGCAGTGAACAGCTCCGTTCCGAGGAGACTGCGAGTCCCGGGATGCAGCAGGGCCTGGCAGGCTCCCTGCCACAGCCCCTCGCGCTTTGGGAAGCTGCAGTGGGGAAGCCTGGGGAGGGCAAAGGAGGGGAGAAAGAGCCCTTGTGCCACACAATCCTGAGCCTTGTAGCCGGGCTCCGCTGCTGCCAGCGCCGAACAATGTGCTGCAGACAGGAGGAGGAGGCAGGGGGCCAGCAGCACAAGGCACCCCTGGGAACAGAGCACCCCCAGGAACAGAGCACCCCGATATCCCAGGGGTACACTGCTAAGTATTAGCTCTGCCGCACCAGTAGGGAAACTGAGGCACAAGGCGTGCCTCCGTTTTCCCAAGGCTGCTGGCACACAAGTGGACCTCGCAGCTCCTGCCAGCCCCAGGCAGGAGCTCTCACCTCTCCAGTCCATGTGGTTTGGGCTCGGGAGGGACAGGCTGTGGGGATGGCATCTGCTCCCACAGACAGCACACGGGGACAGAGAACTGCCTTGGGAAAGAAAACGTCACCCCTGCCACGCCAAGGCATCCTCCCTCGGCTGGCATGGGCACACCGGGGTCCGCAGGACCTCACCGGTGCCAGAGGAGAGTTTCAGTGGGCTCTGCTCTGGGATAAGGACCCCAGAGACACCGGCAACAGCCCCCACCCTCACCCCATACTCACCCATGGTGCTGGACTTGGTCAACTCCCCCGACCGCCCGCTCTGCTGCTTCGGCGCTGTGTGCGGAGCCCTCCCCTGCCAGGCGGTCCCACGCCCTGTATTTCCCCCTCTGGGTGCCTGTCCGGCTCTCCAGCAAAGAAAAGGGCTCTCTGAGTGACAGCCACCCCCCTTAAAGGGAGCGGGCCCGCCCTCCCCCGGCCCCCCCAGCACCCCTTGGCTGCCAGCTCCTGGGTGCCCGGCGGCTGCTGGACAGAGCTGCCCAATGGCCCCGCTCAGGGCTCTGCGGGTAAAAGGCTTTTGCAAAAGCAAGAGAGCAGTCTAGGGACAGGGGAGGGGGTTGTTCCCCTTCATTGATGGCTCTGGGGACATCCCCCGGGGCCATTAGGCAGTGTTCGTCCCAGCTTCCCACCGTGGCAGTGTGGGAGTCTGGCCCCATGGGACAGCAGTGGTGTCCCCCTGTCACCTCCCTGACTCCCAGCATCTGTCGGTAGGGAACAGGGGTTCCCCATGCCAGGGATCTGCTTTCAGCTTTGGGGGCTCCACACTGGAAGCTTTCCCCCTTCTGACGGGAACCCTGCAGTGACTTTCCCCAGCCCCGTGACCCCCATGGGGGAATGGCATCCTGGAGGGGACACTCGTGGGTCCCCATGGCCTCAGGGCTGGAGCAGGTGGAGCCTGGTCCCTTGGGTGCCCCATGTCCCCCACAGTTCCCATGGGTGCCCGTGGTCCCCTGCAGCTGTGGAGCCAGCACAGGGCCAAGGGAGCCTGCAGAGGGCAACCGGCCCCTTCCTGGCAGGCACAGGGTGGACAAAGCCCTGCTGTGTCCCTCAATGCCCCACTTTGTGCCAGGCAGCGAGGTGGCAGGGCCTGGCTGTCCCTGGGCTTGGGGACACTGGTGGGCTGGGGAGTCTCAGGCCAGGATCAGGGTGGGCCACCCTGTGGGGACCCTTCCCCTTCCCTACCCACCCAAACTGCCACCTGGGGGGGAAACACCACTTGGGCATCTGTGCAAGTGCTTCCAGGGCTTTGTGGTGGCCAACTGCACCCCACATCAGCGGGACACAGCTCCTGACCCCCAGCACTGCTCCCTGCCTCAGTTTCCCACTGCAAGGCAGGATGGCAGAGGGGCTGCCTGGTGTCCTCAGCCAGGAGTGGGATGGGAAGGGACAACAGAGCAGGAGGAACCTCTGCCACCACTGTGGGCAGCATCCTTGGGCAACTCCCTGAGCTCCCAAGGTGGCACCCAGGTGGCCTGGCAGCGATGTCACCTGGCCATGATCTCCTCATAATGGCCATGGGAAGGTGACAGACTTGAAAGAGCATTTTGGAAATAGCCATAACCCCTCCAGCCACTGGAAAGCAGCAGAGCCCTGCCTGCATCCCAGGGAAGCCCAGAGGGATCCCCAGACACCAGGAGGAAAAAGAATTACATTAAAAGTCCCCCATAAATAAAACATGTAAAATGCAACATAACAGGAAAAGAATAAAATACGACATGGGGGGAGAAAAATATCAGCCCCTCTTTTTGTTTCCACAGAAATTCCAGGCTTGCTGACTCTGACATTTCTGAACACCCTGGAGGGAAGTGGGAGTTTTACCTCATTGGGCTCAAGGTGAGCAGCTAAGAGGGACTGTGATTTCTGCACCAAGTGCAGAAATTCTGGCAAAAAAATCTTGGCTATTGGGCACTTTTTGTCAGCAGGTGTTTCCCTCCCGGGATGGAAACCCCTTGGCCCTGTCATTAGTGGCAGTAGGGACCAGCCCACCACCTCCTGGCAGTGCTCCATGGATGCTCCAGAGCAGGGCTGCAAGACAGGGAAAAGGGAGAAATCCCCTCCCTGCATTTCTAAGGCTTGAGGGAGAAGAAAATGTGCAGGGAAGTGTTTGGCGTTGCCTTTCCCTGCCCCAAGCAGCAGCGTGGGCAGCCCAGAGCCCACCCCAAACACTGGCCCGTGCCTGCACCACAGGGGCCAGAGCTCCTGGGGCACCTGTGGCCGTGAGGATGCTGGAAATCCCTTATTGCACCCTTTTCCCTTTGCATTTCAGCTGGAGAGTTTGTGAGAGCCTCTGCTGCAAACCCTCAGTGCACAACCGCACACTTGTGCACGCTTGGAGCAATCCTGCAGCTCAGCCCCTTCCCGGATGAGGCCCCAGGGGAGCTGCAGGGAGCCTGCCAGCCCACATCAAAGTTCTCTCGCTGGCTCGTCCCTGCCAGAGAAAACACTGCTGTTTCCCAGGTGGGGAAGGGAGGACGCATCCCTGTTTGCCAGCCAGGAGGGGAACACGCCAGGCTGGTAAAAATAAACGTGCTTATAAATCAATATGGATCACCTTGCGATTTGTTCTGACCCTTGAGCAGTGACCAATTACGTCCAAAACCACCCCCACTCCTCCCCAGGGAAATGAAAGGTTTAGCTATGAGCCCTCATTAATAGAGCCTGGGACTTCCACACTTTGCCCCCTGTGAGATGTGCTGGGGGCTGGCAGGGGGGAGGCTTGGAAGGGGTTTTCCTTCCCCAGCCACCCCCAGTCTGCACTGAGATGCTGCAAAGGGCTGCACCAAAATGAAGTATTTGGATGGGCACACACACATCTCTAAATACGCTCCCTGTGTGGAAAGGACTCTGGAATTTTTGTGGGTTTTTCTCTTCACAGCTGCAGCTCAGACTCAGACTTCCCCTGGGCAGCAAACTCGGGGCTGGGGGGACAAGCAAGGGACATCAATGGCAAAGGGACAGCCACACAGGCACCACTGGTTCATGCCACTCCACTACTTTAGGGCAAAGAAGTGGGATGGAAAAGCAAGCAGGGGCATGTGGGACAGAGGACCAAAGCGTGCTCCCTGTCCCTACGTGCAGCCGCCTCATCCACAATCACCACTGTCACACTTGTCCCATCACTCTGGTGGCACAGGGCAGCCCCGTGCTTGTCGTGTGCCCTCTCAGCACACGCTGGGCATGCAGGCAGCCCTCCCCAGGGTGAGGCAGGAGGCAGCAGGGAGGCCAGCTGGGAGAAGGCGGTTTCCTGCAGTTTCAGGGAGGATTTGTATTCCCTGCTAATTGATTTCTTTGCTTACAGCCCCACAGGGGCTGCACTCCCTGCACTCCTCATTTTCTGCACTCCCCTGGGCACGGGGCCGGGTTTTCAAAGTGGCCAAAATCAGTGTGTGCTGACCCTGCAAAACGCAGACAGCCCCTCCACTGTGCTCCCCAAAATGCAGGCACAGCCCTGGGTACACCCAGGAGGCGCCAGCAGCGGCACGTGAAGTGCCCTTATCCATTATACATCTGTCAGCAGGAGAAATCCCAGCGTATCTTGTCACAGCTGAGAACCTTGCTGCTATTTTTAGGCACTCGCTTCCCCGATCGGGATGAATTTCTTGTCATCCGCTGCTGATTTTAACTCTCTTCCTTCACCCACCTCCCTGCCCTGCTTCACCCACCAGCAGGGTGAAACCACCCCGGCCGGGGAAGCCGAGCAGAAGGGATTTTCCTGCCGTGCAAAATCTCCTGTTTTCCCAGGTGGCCCCGACCAAACCAAGAGGAGACAGTGCCCGTGGTGGGAAGGTTGTGGTGGCTCCAGCAGCATCTGTCCAGCTGCCTCCTCCCGGGATGCCAAGGACTCCCTCCGGAGCCAGCCCCGCTCCCGCTGCCCGGCCCTGGCTGTCCTCACTGTCCTATTTGTATTCCCGGGTTGCTGCACGGCTGCAAAATGTGCTAATAAAAATTAAATTAAAACAAGAAGAAGCTGGTAGAGGCTGTCAGAGGACAGGGGAGGCGTGCTGAAGGACAGACAGACAGGCCAGCGTTGCAGGATGACAGAGGAAGGGCAGGGGCTGCTCCGGAGAGGAGAGGCTGAAACCCTTGTGAGGCTCAGCCAAGGGCTGGGCAGAGGGTGCCAGCCTTGGGTGTGGGGTCCAGCAGCAGCAGGACCCTGCACCCTGAGCCCCTCAGGGATGCTGTGGGGCTCTCAGGACCCTCCCCAGCAAGCAGGGTTGCAGGCAGTGCAACAAAGCCCTGCTGGATAACCCGGGGACAGAGCTCTTCTCCCTGGCACCAGCACTCATCTCTTGCCTGTCCAGCCTTCATCTGGGACCACAGAGGCAGCCAGGAGGTGCTGGCCAGCAGGGATGGCACCGAGATGAACTCACCTCCCACGCAGTCACCCTTCAGAGAAGATGAGCAGATGTCTGCCCTTCTGTTTTGGTGTGGCTGGCTGATGTTTCCCTCTGCAGGAGCCTGACTTTTTAAACCTACCAAGTTTTTAAGTCTGGGAGATCTTGTCCAGCCTGTGCACTGTGCTTGGGCTCACTGCTGGGGGGCAGAGGGGAGCACCAGCTCCCCAGCCATGCTCGGGGCAGGGTGCCTGCCATCCTGGAGGTGACACATGCAGGAGCCTCACTGCTGTCCCCACACCTTTCACAGGCTGTGTCACCCAGGTGAGTGCAGGTGTTCAGGCTGTGTTTGTTCCTGGGGGTGATCAGGGGCTCAGGCAGCTGCTGGCAGCAGAACCCAGGGTACACCCAAGAGGTGCCAGCAGTGGCACGTGCAGTGCCCTTACCCAGGGCCCAGCTGATGGGAGGGCAGCCCAGGCACTGGAAGGCTTCCTGGCTGCTCACTACTCCTTTTATCCACCAAACAGCCCCGTTATTTACTGCAGAAGTAGGGGGTAATACACTGGTACAAACAACTTCCTTATTCTGGTTTCTAATTTCCAAAAGAAATTCCCACCAAGCTTCTCACCCGGTGCAATGAGTCCCTCAGATTAATTACAGGTTTGTGGAGAAGGTGATTTCTTTTCCCCCGGCTCCTTTTCCAGCAGATTTGCCTTTCACATCCACTGCCTTTCTCCTTGATTTTCTTCCTGCTGGAGGGTAAACAGATGCCTCACTCTGATGTTCTCTGGGCTGTTCATTACTCTCTCGCTCTGCCGTTCATGGGGTCATATTCTTGAACTGTTCTCATTTACTTTTCAGAAAATCCTGGAAGGGAAAGACAAATGTCATCCTGCCTCCTTGGAGGGGATGGTATATGAGAACAGCAAATACAGCCCAGGATCACTGTGTCTTTGTGAAGCTGGAGTGGGCTCTGTAGAGGGAGGGTGCAGGCAATGCCAGCACCGGGCTCAGTTCTGGGGTGTCCCCATTTATTTCTTGCTGCCCAGGGGACACATTTTAAAAGGCTCAGGTGAATTCATGTGCTTCCAAACAGCCAAGGAAATGTTAGCTTGTCCCACACCTTCCCTGAGCTCACTGGAGGTCCAGTGATGCTGAGGGAGGTCCTGGGTCAGTCAGAACAGCCCTTGAGCAGTGGGGGTTGTACCTGCAGTGTTCAGTCTTGGATTCCTACACAGAGTGAGAGCCTGTCCCTGTACTTCCCTCTAGAGCCCAGGGAGATGTCTCATGCTGTCCCCGTGCCAGCCCCAGTCCCCACACGTGCCAGGGTGATGCCCCTCTCAGGGACCAGGGGACAGGGTCTGACCTGGCCACTCTCAGCCCTCTCCCCAGGCTGGCAGGATGCCCAGCAGGTGCCAGGAGCAGCAGGGCCCTCCTGAAGGATGAGCACGTGGGCACTGGGAGGTGATGGCCGGGCTGGACAGCAAAAGGACAGCAGTGACAGCCCCCAGGGTGGCATTACTGTCACAGCTCCTTGTGCCTGAGCCACAGAGATGATGCTGTGGCGTTTCCTGGAGAGCAAACCCAACGGTAGGAGCAGGAGGTGGGTGTGAGAGATGCAGACATTCCCCACCTGGCACCCACTGCCTCTCCCCAGAGCTGCAGACACAGGCAGCTCTCAGAGACTGGGCTGGGGACAGCGGCCATACAACCCTCCTGTGCCCCCCTCCAGCTGGGAACAACCCACAGACACCAGGGTTTTTTCTCTCCCAGGGTGGCTCTGGAGACCATTTGTGGCTCCAGGCATCACCTTTCCCGAGGTGATGTCCCTGTGCAGCCCTTCCGTGCCAGCAGCTGCATGGGGAATCAGCCTCAGCCCCAAGGCATGGCAAGGTGGTGACATGGGGACAGAGGATGTGCCAGGATGCCACTTGCAGCAGGGACCCCAGAACAGACAGCACAGAGCCCATAGCAGTGGGAGGCAGAGGATGGGGCAGGGATGGATCTGGGATCACAGTAGGCTTCTCACAGCATCAGCCACTGGACCAACACCACCCAAGTGGCACTCAGCATGCTGTCCCCTCCCAGCCATGGCTTCTCTGGCACAGTGGCACCTACCAGCTCTGTGGGATGCAGGTGCCACCGTGGCAGCTCCACACAGTGACTCACACAGTCAATATTCCCCCTGGAACCAGCTGCTTCCTGACCTGCTGCTGTTTTATCTGCACAGAAGTGGGAGGATTTGCCATCTGAATAAATCCTCCATCTCTGGGGGTGGAGGGGAGCAGCAGGGGCACAGGGCAGGGGGCACAGGAATTGTTTTCTTATCCCTTCTTCCCTACAGTTGCCATCTGATGTGTAATATTCCATTTTCTGAACTTGTCCCTCCCGGGGGTCTCCAGTTGAAGAAAAAATAAATCCCATCCAGTGAAGTGGGGGCAGGCAGCCCACACAGAATGGCATACAGCATGACCCCCTGGTCTGCTCCTGGTGATCTCCTTCTGCTTTCCTGCTTGGAGACTGCTGGGGCTGAGGGCAGGAGAGCTGTGGAAACCAGAACAGTGAACAGAGCTCTTCAAAGCCCAGTGCTCCTGCCGCAGGGAGAGATGTGCATCACCATGGCAACCGTGGCCAAGGATGTACAGAGCTGGGTACCCCAAATGGGGAGGAGACTGGGGGACCACACTGACCCTGTCCCCACTCCCCCACTGCCACCTCTTAGGCCAGCACTTGCTGAGGCATTGATTTGGCACAGCAGCTCCTCCCCTCCCATGCTCAGGGCGAAGAGCTGCAGGGGGTGAGGGGAAGGCAGAGGTTAGGGCTGAGGGGTCTTGCAGTGCCAAAGTCCAGTAGATTTTCTCCACAGTCATTGGAAATGCTGTAGGCAGCCAGAGCAGGGGTCAGGCCAGCACCCTGGGGAAGTGAGGTGTTCTCTGAGGGGTTTGGAATCTGCGCCAGGCTTTGCTGCTGTCCCCAAAAGTCTTGCTTGACACTTATCTAAATTAAATCTCCCTGTTCATCCTGCCGGCTTGCCAAGGTCACAGGATCAGGCAGTACCATCGCTCCAGCCTTCCCTCTGTCTGCAGTTCCCTCCTCGCTTGCTCCATCTACAAATACAACCCACACAGTTCACCCAAAGCAGAGCACCACCAGCGCCAGGAGACACAAGGTCTGCAGCCCGTGGACAAAGGAAAGTTTGGACCATCCAGTCTATGTCTTCAGGCCAGGGTGGCAGTGCCTTGGTTGGAGATGGTGGGTGGGATGTACACAAAATAGTTCCTTGAGAACCTGCCATAAAATATCAGAAATAAGTTAGACAGATGAGGAGAAGCACCTGTTGCTGAGGGGGTGGTTTTGAAGAACAAGCACTGGACTCTCTTTTCTTTGATGGCTTTCAGAGCAACAGCTGAAACACCTCCCAACCTGCAGGGCACGTGCCCAGGGGCTCCAGGATTCTCTGAGTGATCTGCTTGGAAGGGCAGAGAGGAGCAGGGCTGAACTGCTCCCCATGGCCAGGAGGGCACTGAAGTGGGGTGGGGCTGGCCCAGCTGGGTCCTGCCACGCTGGGATTGCATCCAAGCCTCGGAGAGGCTCATCAACCCTGCCCCCTCCAGCCATCCATTCCGGTGTCCCAAACCCAGCTCCCCAGCAGCTCGGACACACAGGGACAGGTAAGTGCCCTCTCAGCCCAGTGATGTCCCCCCACAGCTGTATGGAGGGTCTGGGGGCACATTTCCTTAGCACGTGCAGCAGCCCCACAACCACAGTGATGAGCTGAGTCCTCAGGCCTCACTGTGCCTCGTTAGGAAAATGAGCCCTGTTGTAACATCCCACCCCCTGAGGAGCTCCCAGATGAGCCTAAGTGACCCTCTGGGATCAGCAAAGAACCCAGTGCTGGGCTGAAATGCAGCTCAGAGCTCTCACTGAGGATGCTCTGTCCCCACACACGGTATTTTGGGGACTGATGGATGAGCAGCTGCATCTGGCACAGCCCTGGAGAGAGGTGCCAGGTCATCTGGAGCGAGAGAAGAGGTGACCTCTGCGCCTGGCTGCTCATGGAGCAGGAGGGGCAGCCCCATGGCTGCTGGCAGGGCCACCCCAGCCTGATGGTCCAGCTGCCCTTGGCCAGTCCCGCAGCACAGAGTGTCCCTTCACAGCCACTGCACGCAGAGCCCACCCCCAGCACCAACATCAGGGGTATTTTTAGCCTGGAAAAGTGCCACAAAATCATAGAGCAACATTTGCTGGAGTTGGGACCGATGTCTCAGTTCACCTTGCAATCCTCTCTGGGTCACCCTGCCCGGCTTGGTGAGGCACCGGGTCCTGCTGGCACTGCTGCAGAAACACCAAGCCCTCACTGGGGTCCCCTGTGCCACCTGTCCCCTCCTCCCATTCCATGGTGCCACCTTCCTTTAGGAGCAGCTCCAAATTCCTCCGTAACCCATGACCTTCCCAGGCCCCTGAAGGGGACATCCTGTCCTGTCCCTCTGGTAGCTACACCCAAATCCAGTGCCTGTTCACCGTGCTAAAAAATGGGGAGATGTTTGGGCTCTCTGCCCATGCTCTGGTGCCAGTGAGGCCACAATCCCCCCACCAAAGCACCACCACAGTTACTCATCCCTTCGCCATTTATTGCAATGAGATGATTTTTGCTCCTGCTGGGAAAGGAAAGCACCCAGAGCCTATTATACAGCTTCTCCAGGGAAAGGCAGGGACCAGCACGACACTGGAGAAACAGTGACATTACGTGACAACGCAGTGTCCAAACTGGGCTCACGCTGGGCAGCCATGGAGAGCCTCGGGCTGGCAGCAGGGCACAGCCACCCAGGAGAATGTGTTTTCTCCAGCATTAATTTCACACCCCATTAAATGCCTCAAAACGTTTGCTTTGGGGGACTCTGCCTCCGTGTCCCCCCCAGGGTGGAGGGGATGTCCTCTCCCTGAGTGCAGGCACGTGGGGTTTTCCTGTTCGTTTTGTTGCTTTCCTTAGAAACAGTGATGAGACTGTGCCTGCTCTCCCTCACTTTCACTGGTCAGAGGATTAAAAAAGGGAAAGGAGAGCTGACATAGCCCTAAACTGAAGGCACAGAGAACTTGAATCTTTCACAAGGAGTGCTTTGCTCTCCAGGGCTCATTAAGCATTTAAGCAGCTGGTCCAGGGAAGAAGTGCACCGCAGCACTTGCATGTTGGATGGTTGGCAGAGCCCTCTGCACGCAGCAGCTCTATTTCACACCTTGCTTTCTGCAAAAGAAAATCCCAGTCCTGGGACAAAAGAGGCAGGAAGATGTCCAGAGCTGGCTGGGCACCTTGGGAGAGGCAAATGAAATCAGGAGAGAATTAGGAGACAGGATGGAGGTGCCTGTGATGTGGTGCTTTCTGATTACAATAAGCACAGTCTCCCAGAACATCAGTGCCTGATGAATTGCAGAGTTGTTACCCTGTCCTGGCCCATGTGCCAGCCCTTCACCGGGTCTGGGGCTGAAAGATGCAGAGCGAGCACTGCCCCCAAAACAGGAGCTGCCTCTAAGCTGCTACCGAGCCCTCCCCAGAGGAAGTGACCCTCCAAGCCTGCTGGAGGGGTGCTGAAGCAGATTGCTCAAAGCCCACCACAAACCTGTGCCCAGCTGAAGATTCTTTCCCTCCTGATGCTTCAGGTCTTCCTGGCTCCAGGGCAAAGGTAAATCTCTGTGCTGACTCCAAAGGAGAGACCAAGGATGAGCAGGAAGAAGCAGAGTGATTTTGTGGTCCTACATGAAGAGCAAAGTGCACCCCTTTGCCTGCTGTCCTTCCTCTCCCTCACCCCTCAGCACAAATAGCACAGAGCTGATCTTTATCCTGAAACTAAGCTCAAGCACCTGAACCTTTTCTCTGGAAAAAAGCCTGAACCTGTTTTCAAGGGGTTGAATGACTCACTCCCACCTTGTAATTGTGTTGTCTGTGAATACACTTCAGGGTTTCATTTTTCAGGCAGGATTAAATCTATAGATGTGGCAATGCAGGGCTGAGCAGCAGAGAGGGGTTGGGGTACAGGCAGTGTGGACTGGCACAGCCTTTCTCCAGGCTCTGGAGCCAGGCAGATTTGGGGCAGGGGAATGTCTGGCCTCAAAGAAGCAGTTTGATGTGAACTTGGAGAAAGTGGAGTGAAAGGGAAAAAAGATATCCCACTTTTCTCCCCATCAGAGCAAACCCAGTCTCGGTTGCCTGTTTGTCTCCTATCAGCAGAGCCTGGCACTGTGATAGGGACAGCTTTGGGGCAGGAACACGGGGATCCCCCTGGGGACTGCACCAGGCTGGCAGCCACCGGATCAGACTGTGGTCTTTGCCCCCTGCCCCCTGCCCAGTCTTGCTGCCTCTGGGGAGAGCAGCCACAGGGCAACCTGGTGGTGGATGCCTGTCTCTGGGAGCCCAACGCTGACAGCTGCCGGCTGGCTGGAATCTTGGCTGTTTACAGAAAAACCACCTCATGCTTTGATTTGAGGGACACAGGGGATAAGCCTATTCTTGTCGCTCCCAAAAATCCCCTGGTCGGGATAAGGCACAATCCTGGGATGCCTTGGGCACTGCTGGGGCTCTGGTTGTGCAGCTCCTGCTCCATCCCCTCGACCCAGCCAGCAACAGATCAGCTCTGCCTTCGCCCTCCTGATGGGATGCTCGCTGCCTTCATTTTCTCAAAGCTTATTTTCAGCACTGCTTCACTCCTCGCAGTGCTGGCTGCCTGCAGAGCTGCCAGGCGGGCAGGAGGGCTGTGGCTGCAACATCCCCCACAGTGCTGCCCATCAGGGAGCCACACTGCCTTCACCGGCCTCTCCAAGAGCCTTGTTAGCTCGCTCCCAGCGCCCTGCTGACCACAGCATGTGCAGTCACGGCTTGTAGCTGGTTTTCTTGAGCTCTCATGCTCATGGCCACCTGACACACTGGCCCCACAGCTGCTCTGAGCATCCTCAGGCCCCTCAGCTGATGCAGGGACACCATGGCAGTGCCTCAGTTTCCCCAGAGAGCAGAGAGGATGCACTGGCTCCCCTCCTCCCGACGGTGTCAGGTCCGCTTAGCTCGGACAGTGTCTGGAAGAGGAGCTGTCACACAGTGTGCGTTTGCTCTGCTCCCTGGGGCTCCAGATCGTGCCTTGCGCCTCCCAGCACCGTGGCCCCGTAAACATTAATGGCAACGGTAATCAGAGCAGACTTCTCCCAGCTCCTGGTGCTGGGAGAGCCGATGAGTGGGGATGAAGACTCCTGCACGCTGCCTCGAGCTAAGTGCCCGCTGGCTACAGCCTCCAGCCCCCTCTGCCCTGCTCTGGACCAGGCAACCCCAGGCTCGGCAGTCACACAGCCAGCCCTCATTCACACCGCCTTCCTGCAGCAAATCCACTGGGGAGCTCTCAAAGTCCTGTGCAGCCCCTCACTCGCCCTGGGGACAGCAGGCACAGGGGCACCGTGCTCTCCTCCTCCGCTGAGATCCTCCTCTGTGGACCCCTGCAGCAATGGCTTTGTACAGCAGCTCCCAGCCATTACCAAACTGCAATTAATATAAATAAACGAGATGAGCCAGCCACAGCAGAGTGAACAGAAACCTGACTGACATATCTGCCAGGAATCATTTATTCTGCACTTTTATCTTTTTTTTAATATTATTTACTTCCTTGCAAATTAATCACAGATTGCCTTGGACCAGAGGCGACTCTGCGGCTTGGCCGGGTGGCCCCAGGGGACAGGGCAAAGGCAGCCGAGCAGCCCGAGTCCCAGCCCTGCCTCTGGTTAACAGGCAGCTCCCCTCCCTCTGCCTTGGTTTCCCTCTTTCCCTCTCCCTGGCAGCCGCTGCAGCTCCCGCATCACGCAGACATGACTGTCCATCTTGTGTTCTCCAAGGAGCTCACCCACGACAGTCTTGTCCATCCGCTGAGCCTCTGGGAAAGTCAAGGAGGGCTGAGCCCCCCGGCCCTGAGCTGCGGCCCCAAGGCCAGGCAGAAGGATTTAGGAGCTCGGTTTTCCCCAGCCGCTCCCCAGCATCCGACGGGCAGGTCCTCTGGGACATCCCTCAGCCCCTGCACATCCTTCAGCCCCGCACGTCCTCTGATCCCAGTCCGCTTCTCGTCCTCGGAGCATCCCTTGCACAGCCATCAGCGCTGCCACATTCCTAAACCCCGGCGCATCCCTCGACCCTTCCAGCCCCGACCCCGGTGCGCCCCGGGACCCTCCCAAACCCCGCAGGGTTCCCTCCCTCCCCGCGCCGAGGAACCCCCACGGGGGACGCGGGCTCCGGGACAGCCCGGGCTGGGCGGCAGAGGGCCCCGAGGGGACGGGGAGGAGGCGGGCCGGGAGCCCCCCACAGCCGTGCCCGCCTCCTCCC
>VZRV01011014.1:991703-1007354 GCA_013398115.1 Falcunculus frontatus | reverse complement strand
GCCCTCGCCTTCCTCCTCCTCCTCCTCCTCGGCTGCCTCCTGCCCCGGCGCGGCCCGCTCAGGTGAGCGCACGGCGCGGATGCTCGGTGCTGCGCGGGGCTGCGGGACCGCTGCTCTCCGAGCCGCTCCCCCGGCACCCGGACCCCATCCCTCGGGAGCCGCGATTCCCCTCCGGCACCCGGGTATCACCCCCTCTCGGAGACAGATCTGTCCTGCGGGACCTGGGCATCCCCTTTCAGACCCGGACGAGCTCCGGAACCCCTACCCCGACCCCCGATCCGGACCTGTCTCCGGGGCCTGATGCCTCCAGACAGAACGCTCCCAGCTCCTATCTGGACCTCCCCCAATCTGGCCTCGCTCCCCATTCCCCAGGACCCTGACCCAGCACCCCGGGGGACCCACCAGACCTTCCCCCTCCATTCCCTCACCGCACACAGCCAGACCCCGCCGGTCCCCAGCAGTCCCTGAGGGTTCCCCTGGCCCCCGGCCAGCGGGAGAGTCTTGCCACCGTGGGAGAAAGGGCGAGCTGAGCCAGGTGATAGCCCAGGCAGCTCCTTCTCCGGTGCTGCAAAGCCCCTGAGATGTCCAGATCCTCTCCTGGCTCATGGTGTTTGAGGGGAGGAGAGCTCAGGACAGTCCCTGACCCAGACCCTGGGTCACTCGGGACAGTGGGTGGGTGCCTCAGGTCCCATGGGTGCAGGAACAACTCTTGGCCCACTTGGGTGGAAAATCTAAAGCCCCCAGGTCCCTTTTTCCATCTCTGTCCACCTTGGGTGCTATCTGGGACAAGGTGGGATGCAGGGGAGAGCGGGCCAGGAAGGGAGGGGATGGGGGGCTGCAGGACTCCTGGGCTGAGCCTGCTCCCAGTCCCTCTCCCAGCACTCGGCCAGTATGGCTGGAACAGCATGGGGGGATTTGCAACATTTACGGCAGGGCGGGGTGAAATAGAATTGCTTCACGTGCAGAAACTGCTTGTTCCAGGGCAGCGTTTTTAGGCAGACATCAGCATTTTCCAGCCCTACCATGCACTCGCTCCACAGAGGTGCTGAGCTCCGGGGCCCTGCGGTGCCCAGCCCAGGGTCGGGGCAGAGGCCCCAGGGCAGGCAGTGCCCGAAGTGGGGAGCTGCCGGCAGGGGCTGTGCCCAAGGGCTGCGTTCCAGCACGGCCCTGCCAGGGATGCCGTAGGAAGTGGCTGCACTCTGGGCATTTTGGCATCCCCCACGCAGGTCTGAGCATCACCGGGGCTGCAGATGCGCTGTGGCTCAGCCAGTTATCTGAGCCTCTTCAAGGAGCTACCTGCCAAGGAAGCCCGGGAGCCTCCCTCCCACGTGCTCCAGGGGAGAACCCTCAGTGTTACTCTCCAGCTGAGGAGGACATGGTTCACAGCTATGTGGCAGGCAGAAGCCTCGCTTAACTCCTCGTTAGCCTGGCCTCTTGCAGCCCTCCTCCCAAAGGCACCACACCTTGCTCGTGCAGCTGCTGGTGGGGAATTTCTCCCAGCTTTTTGCTCTTGGTCAGGATGAGTCTCAGGTACTCTCTGCTGCCCTTCTCCAATTGCAGGAAAACCTGCCCCACTGGAACATTTTGGGATGGCTGTTGTGGCCATTTCTAGCTGGCAAGGATGCACATAAGCCCCTCTAGGATGAATTTCACCCCCTTGAAAAGAGATAGGAACAAGGTGTATTGGCAGGAATAAGGAGGTAGGAAGAAGGACCACAAGGTTCCCAGCATCATCCTCTTCTTGTAGTGATGGGGTTGTAGCTCCAAGCAGGAGTAAGATCCACCTGGACATAGACCTGGTGGAGTTAAAAGGCAGCATGCAGCAGCACCAGCAGCATGCTGAAAGCTCCTTTTGTGTCCAGAGATCTCTGGCTAATTCCTCTCCATCACAGCCACATGCCTGGCAATGTGGTGAGTGAACATCTCTCACATTGTTCCTTGAAATTATCATTATAGACTGACGGGAGGAGAGAAACTGGCAGGCTAAGATGCATTCACAAAAATATCCCTTCCAGAGTCAGTTTAAATAAATCTCCATCATCATTCAGAGCGCTGTGTGGGAGAGCTCATCACCATGGCTGGTGTGGAGGTGGGCTTTGCTGCTCCTCTCCTGCCACATCTCCTTGGCCCCTGGCAAGGTGTCAGAAGCCAGCTGTGCTCTGGACACCTCCTCACGCAGGCAGGGCTGTTGTGTCCCCCAGCCTCTCCAAGCCATGAGTCCATGACAGGCAGTGTGAGATTGTTTGCTCAGCAGCTCAAGCTGGAGCTGTAGGTGGAACCTGAGAGGGAGCCTCCCTGCTTTCCCTGTCCAGCACTGGCACAGAGCCTGGCACAGAGCACAAGGCACGGCCTGCTGTGCCCTGTCCCCACCACAGCCCTCGAGCCAGGAGGCACTGGCCCCAACCCCATACCAAGGGATGTGGTGAGCAGGGGCTTTGCTGGAGCAGGGACAGGCAAAATGTGGGGGTGAGGGGAAAAGCCACCAGGATCCCAGGAGAAGGAAGGGATCCCCCCAACATGCTGGCAGGGCACTGGAGTGGATGCAGCGCAGGCACAGCCGCCTGCCCCAGCAGCTCTCTGTCCCCAGGGGGTGCCAAAATGTGCCTGCAGACCCCTGGTGCCAGCAGGCAGCAGCTAACCCACCTCCCCTGCCCCGCAGGCTGGTCTCAGGGCGGGAGGAGATTAAAGCCGCTTCCCGAAGCTCACCCCAGCCCATGTCACCCTCTGATTTCCTGGACAAGCTTATGGGACGAACCTCAGGGTATGACGCCCGCATTCGACCCAACTTCAAAGGTAAGAGGGAAGACGTGAGGGTTCCAAACCTGGCAGATCCACGCTTACAGCTGCCCAAACCCAGGGGCTTTGGGGCAGGACCCCGACCCACATCCCTCTGTCCCAACACCCTCCTCAGAGTCCCGGCCACTCCTACCGGCACTGTGTGCTCGCTTTGCCTGACAGCATGGATGGCTGCAGGGCGTGCTGGGGTTCACCCCACACCCCGGGGGTGGCCCCAGCAGGCAGGGGATGTCTGTGTGCGTTCAGCCACGCAGCGTGTGCCAGAGCCGGTGTCCCCACGTGTGCCCGCACAGCGCGCGTGTCTCAGCAGCCGGCGGCAAGAGGAGGCTTCACGCTGTTTTCCAGGTCCACCCGTCAACGTGACGTGCAACATCTTCATCAACAGCTTTGGCTCTGTCACCGAGACCACCATGGTGAGGGTTTTGCTGGTGTGTTGGGCTCTCCTCTCCCAGAGCCTTGGGGCTGGCAGCGGCTGTGCAAGGGAGCGTGTGGGTCCCAGTGCCCATGGCTGTGCCCACAGGGGCTCCTGTGACCCCTTCCCTGGAGCCATCCCTGGCACCACAGTGGGAACATGCAAAGCTATAGCACATGGCTGTGGCTTTTTTGGGGTCAGCTAACACAAGCTTGCCTGTGTGGGTCACATTCCCTGTGCCTGAGCTGGAAGAAAGACCCCCAAAGGGTCACAGTGGAGCAGCTGGATGTAGCCCCCTGCCATCCTGAATCTCCTCGGCTGCATGAGGAGCTCCTCTGAGGAAGTCCCAGGGCTAAAAATTTCCTATTTGTGCTTCTGCAAAGCCTTAATACTATCAACAGTCCCACAGAGCCACATGCAGACTGCTGCAGGCAGCACTTACTGATCTTCCACCTCCTCCTCCTTCTCTCAGCTGCCGTGCCTTGGCTTTTTAATTTCCCCTGGCTGCCAACAGCATGGGAAGGCTCCGTGCTTGATTAGTGACCAGCACGCAGCAACAGCAGGGCTAAGCCTCGAGAGAGGGAGCCCCTTCCACCTCCTCCTCCATCCCTTCCTCCTCCTCCTTCCTGGGCACCACGAGGTGCTCGCAGCTGATGCGGTGCCCCCTGTCCCAGGACTACCGGGTGAACGTGTTCCTGCGGCAGCAGTGGAATGACCCCCGCCTGGCTTACCGGGAGTACCCCGACGACTCCCTCGACCTCGACCCCTCCATGCTCGACTCCATCTGGAAGCCAGACTTGTTCTTTGCCAATGAGAAAGGGGCCAATTTCCACGAGGTCACCACTGACAACAAGCTCCTGCGCATCTTCAAGAATGGCAATGTGCTCTACAGCATTAGGTAGAACCTTCCCTTCTGGTGCAATGCCTGAGTGGGGAGGCAAAGTTTTGCTCTTGCCTTCTGTGGGGCAATTTTTCCCCACTGACTGCCCCAGCCCAAACAACTCTCTCCTTTCCTTTGCCTCCTTCAGGCTGACACTGATCCTGTCCTGCCCCATGGACCTCAAGAACTTCCCCATGGACATCCAGACATGCACCATGCAGCTGGAGAGTTGTGAGTACCTCGGGAGTTTCAAGCTGTGCTTCATTCCCCTCTTCCCATCCCATCCCCTCCCATTCCATGCCATCCCAAAAGCTGGCAGCTCACTTTTTCTGAGGGACATAAGCAGGAAAAAGCAGTTGTTCAGGGTGGGGTTGAACAGGGTACATGTCCCCATCCCATGACTCCCTACATCCCCTCCAGTTGGCTACACTATGAACGACCTCATCTTCGAGTGGCTGGAGGAGCAGGAGGCCGTGCAGGTGGCAGAGGGCTTGACACTCCCACAGTTCATCCTCAGGGATGAGAAGGACCTGGGCTATTGCACCAAGTACTACAACACAGGTGAGCACCCCAGGGACCTGCTGCCACCCCCTGACCACGGCCCAGGGGTCCCTCTCATCCATCAGGGCCGTCTTCCCCTACAGGCAAGTTCACCTGCATCGAGGTAAAGTTCCACCTGGAGAGGCAGATGGGTTACTACCTGATCCAGATGTACATCCCCAGCCTACTCATTGTCATCCTCTCCTGGGTCTCCTTCTGGATCAACATGGACGCGGCGCCAGCCCGGGTGGGCTTGGGCATCACCACGGTGCTCACCATGACCACGCAGAGCGCCGGCTCCCGCGCCTCCCTGCCCAAGGTCAGTGCTGGCTCCATGCTGGGCTCCCCCACTGCAGTGCCCCAGGGGCAGGGGCAGCCTTTCCTTGGGAATGGCTTGGCTTTGGAGCCTCATCAGCTGTGCTGAGGGGAAACACAGGCTGCTCTGGCCCATGTGCCCAGGCTGAGAGGGCTCCCGTACTTCTTGGCAGCAGGATGAAGCTGGCAGTGGGGGGGACGAGCAAGGTGGGGGGCAGTGGGTCCCTGAGCCCCCTCTGACCCCGGCAGGTGTCCTATGTGAAGGCCATTGACATCTGGATGGCCGTGTGCCTGCTCTTCGTCTTCGCCGCCTTGCTGGAGTACGCAGCCGTCAACTTTGTCTCCCGCCAGCACAAGGAGTTCATGCGCCTGCGCCGCCGCCAGCGACGGCAGAGGATGGTGAGTCCCCCCCTCTCTCATGACATCTGCCCATCTCAGCCCCTGAGGGGACATCTCAGGGCTGCAGGCCCAGATTCTCAGCAGGCCCCAGGGCAGGGCTGCTTTCCATTGCCCCAGATGGCTCCTCTGGCACCCCGGGGACCCACGGGCACCGCAGCACAGTGCACAGCACCCATGGGTGCTCCAGGCCCTGCTTAGGGTGCTGTCCTTCTCCTGCTGGGACATCCTCAGGCTCTGCTTCCTCTAAAAATGCAGAAAAATAAACAGTGAGGGTGGGGAAAAACCAGACTTTCCCCTTGCCTGCAGCCCCAAACCCAGGCTCCTTGCTGTGCCGTAAGCGGTGACAGGGACTCACTGCTGTGTCAGGGACCTGGTGGCACCCAGGGACAGGTTTGGGCTGCAGATGCGAGCACAGCAGGATCTAGAGAGGCAGGATCCCTCACTCATGGAAATACTCCTCCCCTCTGTCAAGCCTGCAAGAAGCCTGGGGTAGGCACGTGGCTGCCCCACTCTCATTTTCTTGCTATAAACACACCATGAGGCACCAGCTCTCCACACAAGACACGAGTACACACACATACACACCACACAGGCTCACAGCGTCCTGTGCAACCAAATCCCTTTGGCACACACTGAAGACAGATCCCAGTGCCAGGACACACTGGGGGGACTTTATCCCCCCACACAGAGCCCCCATGTCCCCACCATCCCCATCCTGGCACCCAGAGCCACTGCCCCGGGGCCGGGGTAGAGCCCTCGGTCACCCGCTGTCCTGTTTCTGTTTGGTGCACACTGCTGGATGCCAAAAGGGCCTGAGCAGCGGGACGGCCAGCCTGGAGTCCCTGCGGCAGCTGAGCAGCCGGCACAGCAGCGAGCACACCTACGCGACGCTCTCGCAGCTCTCCAGCTCCCGGGTAAAGCACGACCCTCCGGCAGCCCCCCCCGTGCTTCCCCAGCCAGCCTCACCCTCCCCTCCCCAAAAACGAGCCCCCTGGGGGGCCACAGCAAGGGCCTGTGGAAGGAGCAGGCTGGTGATTCGCACAGAGTATGTGCCCGTAGGATGGAGCTGCCAATTCCTGGGCTCAAAAGTTTTGAGAGAGGGATGGGAATGGAGCAGATTTCCCTGTAGGCATCCCCACTCCATGCCTTGGGTTCCCGCTCGTAAAGCAGCAGCGGCACAGTCCCCTCTGCTGAGGGTGAGTGATGCTGAGGCTGACTGATGGCTGCTCCTGGGCTGCTGCCCAGCTCCCCAGGCTGTGCCCACACCTCTGTCAGGGTGAGGGCTCCGAGGCACTCCCGGCTGCCTGTAGTCACTCCAGCATGGGCAGCTGCTCAGGGCACACGGGCACTTTTGCAGCTTGAGGCATAGGGAGAAGTAAGGGGCAAGCCAAGCTCCCAGGATGGTGGGGAGATGCAGGGGGTTGACCACAGCTCCAGGGAGGAGATCAGGCCTGGTCACCCTCACCTCCTCTACACCATCATCAGTGCTTGGATGCCAGGAGAGGCATCTTTCCTCTCTGCCTTTCACAGATGACTCCTGGAGATCAACACTCACCCAGCCAGGGCAGGGAGGGGGAGGCTCTGTCCAACCCAAGGACCATCTGCTGGCTTAGAACTGAACAAAGTGCAGCTGCCCTGAGGTGGAGGCTGCAGAGCCACCCCGGGGTGCTGCTGGCACAGCACTGGATGCAGCCAGGAGCACTCTGGGGTGCTGGTCCATCAGAGACCGGAGCAGAGCCCCACAGCTCCCGTGCCTGACAAAGCAAAGCCCGGGTTTCACACCCTGAAGGCAAATCCCTCCCACAGACCGCCCAAATCTAGGCTCAGGAACAGGCTGGGCCTGCTGGCTCCCCGGGCTGGGGGAGTAGCTGCTGGTCTCCAGGGCACACAGAGCACCCCAGCTCCCCCCACCCAGGGTGGCTGCAGGCACTCAGCCTGAGGCAGGGAAATAAAACTGTACTCAAATGAGAACTAACCTCAGCAATTTGAGCCACTGCTGCTCTTCCCATTGGAAAATCTTGCTTAGCCTGTGGGTTGCTGAGTTAAATAAAGATGCCAGGGTACAAAATCTCTGCATGAGAGCCCCCGTGCTGGCCGAGCACCTGCAGCAGCTGACCTCAGCGAGCAGCCTCTGTGTCCTGGAGGGCAGTGCCGGCCAGAGATGGTGTTTGGGATCCCAAACAGCACCCAGACATCAAGTGAGGCACTGGCCTGCAGCAGGCCCTGGAAGAAAGGACCCACCGCAGCCAGATACAGCACCAGCAAAGGCAGAGGGGAGATGAGCCACAGAGACCAAATGAGTCCAGGGGCTCAGCAAAAAGCCACATGTGCAGCCTGTGCTTGCACATGCCCATCCCTCATCAAATCTTTGCACACATAACCCTCTCCAAGGCTAAAAGAGCAGGACAAGGCGAGTGGCTAACAGTGCACAGCTGTTGATGGGGAGGAGTACAGGCAGTGCTGGCCAGCCCCTGAGGCACCCAATCAGTGCCCTGAACAATGGCAGTGGGCTGCGACCAGAGACTCTCACGGCTGTTTTGCAGCCTTGATCATGAACATGCAACTCCATGGGCACATTGCCCTCTCTGTAGCCCTCTGCCAGCACGGGGAGAGAGGGTGAGCAAGGGCAGAGAGACCAGCAAGGAGTCCAGCTCTCTCAGCCTCCCTCCTCTGCTGCACCAGGCAGCCTCTGCCAAGCAGACATGGGGAGAAATGAGGGCCTGGGTTCTTGGAGGGACTGGGGTGCCCTGCAAGCCTTGGTGGTAGCCAGGTTCCTGCGTCCCTGCCCAGCTCTGCCCCAGCAAGCTGCCCTTCCCCTCCAATTCACCATCACAGTCACACTTCCACCCCATAGCAAACACAGCCACCACAGCAGTGCCTGCACACCTCAGCTCCCTGCACCCGATGCACCCTGCACCCCCATGTACCCCTTCCACCAGTTCACCTCCCATCCCTCTGGCTGCCAGAGTCAGGCTTCCCAAGCCCCCAAGCTGGAGCTGGGAGGAAGCTGGGGGGAAGTGCGTCGGGCTGCCAGGGTCGGGTTGCCTTTGGATGCACCCTAAAACACACGCTGGATGAGAAGGCAGAGGCTCAGTGCTCACCCCATACCCTGTGCACAGCACTGCTGGCCCCGTGCTCCTGCCTGCATGGTTGGGGCTCTATGACAGAGCTCCCAGCCTCGCACCAGGCACTCATCACCAGCACCGCAGGGTGTGTAGGACACACAGCCTCAGCCCTGCAGCAACAGCACCCGCGGGTGCCCTGGCTGATGGCCTTTCCCTTCGCCAGGAGGAAGAGCTCAGCCGTGAGAGCCGCTTCTACCTGCGAGGCTACGGGCTGGGCCACTGCCTGCAGCCAAAGGAGGGGGCTGGGGAGGGCCCCGGCGTGTACAGCCCCCCGCCAGCCAGCGCGGTGCTGCGGGAAGGGGAGAGCCTCCGCAGGCGCTACATCGACCGCGCCAAGCGCATCGACACCATCTCCCGGGCCGTCTTCCCCTTCACCTTCCTGGTCTTCAATATCTTCTACTGGGTCGTTTACAAAGTGCTGCGCTCAGAGGACATCCACTTGGTGCCCTGAGGCTGGGAAAGTATGACTGCCTCTCGGTGTGACCCCCACAGTGTGCCCAGGTGCCACAAGCTCAGCCAGAACTACATTTCCCTCTGTCCCGGAGTGGTGGCACAGCTGGGCTGGGCTTCAGAGCCTGGACATGTGGCAGCCCCCGTGCCCCACTGGATCCCAGGGCACAAAGTGGGGGGATCAACAACCACAGGTCCCCATGGTCAGCTGGAGAGAGGGACCCCTCCTGCTTCCTGCATGGTGTCACCCCCCAGGTACCCCGGGATGCTGTGCTGTCAGGGCACAGGGAAACAACCACTCTCCAGGAATGCTGTGCTGCTGGGGGCAGCCCTGGGTATCCAGGGGCACAGGAGAGCCCCAGGTACTTTGGCACAGCCAGTGGCCAGAGAACATCACCTTCCAGAAAAACACCCTCCACCTCTCCACACCTACCATGTTAGGCTGCTGCTTCTCCAGCCTGCATCACTGAGCTGTGTGCCCTGAGCAGCCAGGGAAGATGCTGCAGTCCTCTCTCCTCTGGCCTGGAGCTTGGTTGCAGGAAAGAGCAGGCAGCACCCCTGCCTGCATCTGGACTGTACAGGGTGCTGGCTATGGCCCCATAGTCCCCTGCCCAGCAATGGAGAGGGCTCCTCCAGCCCCAGCCAGCTCCAACTCACAGCAGAGCAGCAGGTCAGGGATGCTTCCCTCCCTGCAGAGCTCAGAGCTGCCCATGATGCCCAGGGCTGCAGGCAGGACTGTGGCAGGGACACCGGGCACGAGGCTCTGTTTGCTCCAAGGAACACCAGCCCTGAGGCAGGCAGCAGGCAAGCTCAGTCCTACTGAAGGGGCACAGATGGCCACTGCAGTTGCAGATGGGAGTCACTTGGCACTGGGGAGATGGCACTGCATTATCCGCAGGGTAGGGCCCCCAGCCCATCTTCCAAGGGAAATTTTTCAGGATGAAAGCAGTGGGGAAAGCTTGGCCAATCCTTTTGGAGGAGCAGAGTGAGTGGTGGCATCCCCGGACTGCTGCGTTCCTGCAGCACCACAGTGCCAGAAGAGAAATGGAGATGAAAACTGCCCCATTCCCCAGCCCAGCACCCGGGCGCATCATCCCCTGGGCAGGTTCATCCCTAATACTCCTCCACTGGAGAGGAGAGCAACTGGAACTTCAAC
The DNA here is from genome assembly GCA_013398115.1 of Falcunculus frontatus. Lineage (NCBI taxonomy): Eukaryota > Metazoa > Chordata > Aves > Passeriformes > Falcunculus > Falcunculus frontatus. The sequence goes on along the minus strand of VZRV01011014.1, from coordinate 997,281 downwards.
AGGACAAGCTCAGCAAGGCTTCCAGCCCTCCAGACCTGGATACCCTCCATGCTTTGCAGGAAATAAAAGCAGCAGGTGATGTTTAAGTCCTACAGAGAGGAGTGTGGTGATGCTCTCCTTTCCCTCTGCCCACAGTCAGCCTGGAGGAGGTTGCAGCCCAGCAGGCTCCATGGCCCTGCGTGCAGGAGAGGGCCCAGAGTCTTCCAGGAAGGGCATGGAAATAGGGTTCACCCCTTCCCTTGAAGGCTGTGGTGCCCCCATGGCACAGCGAGTGCTCTGGTGACCCACCTGCCATGGCAGAGTGGACCCTGCAGGGCAGGGGGACATGGGCAGGAGGCCAGCACTGCCTTCTGAAACCAGACCCAGGCAGAAACCCCTGATGTGATCCCTGGCCTGGCTCCCCAGGCACTACTCTTCACCCTCTTCCTCGTAGGACTGACTGGCAGCATCGTCCAGCCCCTCTCAGCCCCCTGAGCCCCACAGAGTGCTCAGCCACATGCACCCATTTCACAGATGGGGCAAGCAGAGAACTGGCCCCAGGCCACCCCCCGAGGGGACTGAGGGACCCACGAGGACAGGCTGAGCAGCTCCATCCCACTGCCAGCACTGTGCATGCCTCCTCCTCCACAGGGCCCTACCGTGTGTCCAGGCCAGACTTGCTTTTGGGGAGGCCCCATTTGGAAGCACCCTCAGCTCCCCCAGCACCCTTGGCAGTGCCAAACGGGGAGGTGCCAGTGTCTGAGCAGCACCCACAGGCACTGGGTGGCCATGCCAACCTCCAGCAGTGGTGGGTTTTTAAACAGCATCGATCTTCCTACGCAAATAAAGCTTTCTGGGATTTTCAGTGGTGTGTGCTGGGGATTTGTCTCTGCCAAGAACACTGCAGCCAGCTCCCACTCACAGTGTGGGGAGGGGACAAGAGCACAAGTGCCCTGTTGGGACAGGAGCCCTGACCCACCATTATACCCTGGTATCATTAACCTCTCCACGGGTGATTTTTCTGACATAACTGATGACTGTCACATTTAACGCCCACAAGGGAGATGCCAGGAGGGCTGGGCAGGAGCCCCCTGCAAGCCCTCAGCCCCAAACCTCATCACTTTCTCTCCCCACCCAGCTCTGTGGGGTGCACCCCACAGTCACCCCAGCCCCTTTCCACCCATCCAGGCTTGGCCAGGGGACAGGACCCAAGATGAGGCAGAGGTGGGGCAGGGGGGGTTCCAGCTCTGCGGTGGAGCTCAGACACCCGAGCATGTGCAGCACCCCGAGTGCAAACCTCCCTGCGTGGCCCCTCGGCCCCTTCACTCTGGCTCGCTGGGCAGGCGCCAACCTTACAGAGCTGCCAGCTGTCCTGGGGGGCTTACGCCAGCCCTGCAGTGCCACCCGGGGCCGGGGCTTTTGTCCCCAGCTGGTGCAGGGGCGGGCAGAGCCTGCAGCTGAGGGCTGAGCGCCCAAGCAAACATCAATCTCCCTCTGTGCTCCCGGCCAAGTTTCACAGACCAGCTCTGTTGGTACCTCGCAGCCCCATCGCCCGCCCGGCCCCACCGAGGGCCTTCTGAGGCAGGGAGGAGAGAAAGCAAGCTGCACCCACGCCGGTTTGGTGCTGGGGTTGTTCTTTAGATGGGACAAATGAAGCTTCCCCAGGGTCTTGCTGCTGTCCTCACCTCAAACCGAGAGAGCACACGGCCAAGGGGAGAGCTATGAGGTATTTCACACCAGTACAGTGTGCCCGCTTCTTCCACTCCTTGCTCTGGAGTCAGGACATCAGGTCTTGGCACTCAGTGTCTGTCTGGAGACAAACACTGCAGTCAGCCCTGAGCCATTCAGCTCCAGGAACCAGCACATCCCAGAAAAAATGAAAAATGTGAAAATCCAACACATCCCCCTGCAAGCCAAAGCCCCGAGGTCCCACGCACTGCTCACAGCAAGGTGGACAGCTCATTTCTGGCATCACATTTGCAAAGGCATAAGGGGATCACTGCCCCATGGCCCTGCAGGTACTTGTGGTTCTGGTGTCCCTGGGGGCAGTTTCAGGGTCAGGAGCAGCACTCAGGCCCTGCCCCTGGTCCTCCCAGGAGCCCAGTTTGAACTGGGAGTCACTGGGACACCCTCACAGCTGCAGGGCTGCCGCTGCCCTCCAGCACAGAGCTCCAGTGGGTCCCTCACATCTTGGGGATGGGGGTGCTGAGCCCCATGTCCTCTCGCAGCATGGCCAGGGACCAGCCCAGGTGGCTCAGTTCCCCAGCAAAGCCCACGGTCTTTGGATGGAATCCGTTTTTCATTCCCTTTTCAAGGCTGTGCATTGGCCAGTGCATCCCAGCCACCACAGAAAGCAGCTGTGGGCACAGGACCAACAGCCATGGCCAAGTTAATTGCTGGTTTAAAAGAAAGTTAATGAAGTTAACACCAGGTTAATGGGACTCCCAGACAGTAAAATGAGCATCATCAGCACTGGCAGCTTCCCAACTCCTGCCAGCAGCATGCCCAGGGCCAGGAGCACACAGGATGGGGACAGCACAGCCCCTTGCCAGCCCCAAGGGCTCCTTGGGGGGCCCGTGTGGGGCCAAGGAAATGTGCCTTTGGCCAGGCACTGCAGTGATGTGCCAGCCAGGTCCCTGCCCCACCAACCACAGAGGGCCTGACCCTGCTGTCCCTGAGCTCTGCTGCTGTGCCTGGCAGCCTCAGGGTGCCAGACCTTCCCTTCTTCCCCCTCTCCCACATCCACAGCCTGGAGCTCCCGTGGGGCAACTCCAACTGCCAGAGGTTCAGCAAAGCATCCTGTGCAGACAAAGCAGTGCCTGCAGGACAGCCTGTCCCACACTGATCCCGACTCCAGAGCCAGGGCAGTGCAAGGCTGCAGGAACAGGTGACAGCTCTGCTGGGGCTCTGAGCAACCTCTGCACATTGCTTGAGCACAGAATTCTTTTAAAGAAAATATCAACCTACAAAAGTCAGCCAGGCAGTCTTGAGCAGGCCAGGGCTGCCCCTTACAAGTGGGGAAATGGACACAAGAGGAAAGCACCAGGAGCTGGACTGGCAGTGTGCCCTGCTGGGATCGGCCATGCCACAGGAACAGGGCCCTCACAGGACCCCAACCCCAGGGGGACAGGAACCTTCTGGCACAGGGAAGGTCCAGGTCCAGGGTGCTCTGGCAGCTTGGCTCTGCCAGCACCCCAGCCCTCAGCACAGCCCTGCCAGTGCTGTCCCCCTTAACAGAGGAGTCCCAGTGCACCCCCTGCCACCTAAGCTGTGGCATCACACCACAGCCTGTCACCTTCACCTGCTCAGAGAGGCTGCACCAGGGCCCTGCCAAACCACACACCACCATGGCCACATCCACCCCCCAGCGTGGCTTTGGGACCAGCCTGCACCACTCTGGGGACACCAGCCAGCACATGCAGCCCACAGGGCACCCCACAGCTCCCATCCTGAGCGGTGTGGGTGTGCCAGGTACTCCTGGGGGCAGGCAGGACACCTGGGAAGCAACAGTGAGGGAGTGCTGGAACACAGAGACAAGCAAGGATCAGCCCTGCAGCACTCCCAAATGATGAGAATAGGGGATAACTGCCCAGCTCTGGACTGTCGTTTGGCACAAGAGAGAACAAAGCCATGAGGTTTTCTAGCCCCTAGAGTGTCTTGTTTTGTCCGACTTTGAGAAATCTCCGCGCTTCAGCTCCCCAAGGGACAGGGGGAGGACCCCAGCACTGAAACAAGGAGTGATTATCAGCCCACGGGCTCTGAAGAGCTTTTGTTCCCTGGAAGCGCCAGAGCAGGGATCGGAGGACACCTAGCGAGATGCCTCGATGGCACCCAGAGCCCTGTGCCTTGATGGCCACAGCCCTGCCGTGGTCCCATCCAGCCCCCCTCCTCCTGCTGTGGTGGGGCCCGTGACAAGAGCTCCAGTGGGGCTGCAGGGCTGGTCCAGCCCTGGGGGAGAGGCACAGGGGAGAACTGGCTCCTCACATCCCATTTCCCACTGCTGCCTTGGCAGTGGGAGCCTCCGAGTCTCCTTGACAGGCCACACATGCTACCAATGCTGACCCCCCCAGCAGTGCTCACGGCTGTGTGACTCCTGCAAAAGCAGGGATTAAATCCAGGGCTCACCTCAGAGATGCTGACTGGCACACAGGTGCCCTTTACAGCTCTCCAGGTCCTGCTGACACCAGCACTGCCCATTCCCAGGGGTTCTCATCTCAACTGCCAGTCAGATGTAATTGGTGCAAACGGGGTGACGCTCAGTGACCATGACTTATTCTTGTGGCTGAATTTGTTGAAGAGAGACCAAAATCTTTGAGTGCAAAGATCTGGATGGGCCCAAGCACCTGGATCCAGCATCACAGAGTCCACACACGCAGGCAGAGAGGCAGCAAACAGCCTGGACATAATCCACACTCTGGATCAGGCTGAATCTGACAGAAGATCACAGTGGGGAGGTGCTCAGGAAGAAGGCTCATTCAGGAGTTTCTCACAGAGTTTTTGAGGCAGGGCTGAAAGCCCAGAGCCAAAACCAAATCCCGAGCCCATGGGGTACAATCCCCCCTTCCCCAGGACCCTGTGCTGGCACACAGAGCACACACAGACCCACACCCTGCACTCACAGCACCCCCAGCCCCTCGAGCAGCCCCGGCACTGCTGAGCACACAGAATCATTAAGGTTGAAAAAGACCTCTGAGATCGAGTTTAACCTAGCACCACCTTGCCAACCAGACCACGGCACTGTCATGTCCAGTCCTTGAACACCTCCAGGGACAGTGACTCCACTTCACTGGGCAGCCCATTCCAATGTCTAATCACCTTTTCTGTGAAGAAATTACACCTGATATGCAACCTAAACCTCCCCTGCTACAGCTTGAGGTTATGTCCTCTGATCCTGTCCCTTGTTCCCTGGGAGCAGAGCCTGACCCCCACCCGGCTGCAGCCTCCTGTCAGGGAGTCGTAGAGTGATAAGGACACCCCTGAGCCTCCTTTTCTCCAGGCTGAGCCCCCACACCTCCCTCAGCCTCTCCTCATGGGACTTGTGCTCCAGACCTTTCCCCAGCTTTATCACTTCAGTAGCTCAATGTCCTTGCCGAACTGAGGGGCCCAGAACTGAACACAGCACTCGAGGTGTGGCCTCAGCAGTGCCCAGCACAGGGGAACAATCACTGCCCTGCTCCTGCTGGCCCCACTACTGCTGTACCGGCCAGGTGCCATTGGTCTCTCGGCCAGCTGTGCAGGCTGCTGGCGGGCACACGGACGGTGCCGCCCCGGGCGCGGCTCCCCCGGCGCCTCCCGGCAGTGGCGGCACAGCCCGACCCGGCCGCCATGGGCTCGTCCGCCTCACTCACGTGACACCGCCCCACGTGCCCCGCGCTTGGAGGCGGGCCAATGTGCGCCTCGCTGCCTGGGATTGGCGGCGAGGTGGGCGGTACCGCACGGCGATTGGCTGCGGGGCCAGCCCCGCCCAACAAGCCCCCCCCGAAGATTGGGCGGCCGGGCTGTCAATCACGCGGAGGTCCCGCGGTGCGGCGGGGCGATGGCGGCGGCGCGGCGGGTGCTGCGCTGGGTCGTGGCGGCGGCGGCCGCGGTGGCGGCGGCG
>VZRV01011014.1:969591-991662 GCA_013398115.1 Falcunculus frontatus | reverse complement strand
CAGGTACCGCTGCAGGGCACGGGTATCCGGGGAGCGCTGGGCAGCCCAGGTACCGGACAGCCGGCCCGGTGCTCTGGCACCCGCTGTGCCTTCACCGCGCCGGGCCGGAGGGCCAGGCTCCCCTCCCCCCGCTCCCCTGTGTGCCCCCTGCCCGCCCAGCCCCGTGGCTGTGCCGGTGGTAGACATCAGATGTTCTCCGCTTTGTTTCCCGGTCGTGCGCCCTGCCCGTGCCCAGCGAGCAGCTGTTCGTGGAGATGGCTGACAGGATGGTTGCCGACGGCTGGAGGGACGCCGGCTACGAGTTCATCTGCATTGACGACTGCTGGATGGCCCCGACGCGGGACAAGGAGGGCAGGCTCCAGGCGGACCCGAAACGGTTCCCCGGTGGGATCCGCAAGCTGGCCGATTACGTGAGTGCCACCACGGCACGGTGGTGACCCAGCCTGGGAGCAAGGGAGGGCAGCGACGGCCGGGTGGCTATGGCTGCATCACTGCTGAGATAAGGCCCTCCTGCCAGAGTGGGGTTTTGCTTGCCTTGCTGCCCCAAATCCTCTTCCTCCTGCCTTGTGGCTGCCCCATCCCAGGGTCTGTTTCTGTCTGCACGCACAGGTGCACTCCAAAGGTCTGAAGCTGGGAATCTACAGCGATGTGGGGAACAAGACGTGTGCTGGCTTCCCTGGCAGCTACGACCACTACGACCTGGATGCCCAAACATTTGCTTCCTGGGGTGTGGACCTGCTCAAGTTTGATGGCTGCAACTCTGACTCACTGGAGCTGCTGGCAGAAGGTAGGCATGGGCTGCTATTCCCAAGGGTGGGAGTATTCTGCAGGCAGCAGCAATTCTAGACCCAGCATAAGGCTCCAGGGACTTGCTTTTCCCTGAGCATACTCATTTAAGGGACTTGCTTACAAAAGCAAATCTGAGGCTCTGTTCCCAAGCCCAAGGTGCTGAGTGTTGCTGGGTTAAGTGTTTTTACGTGCTCAGTCTCCTGAAGCTCTCCTTCAAGCACAGCTTGGAAAAGGAGCTTTTTCACCCCAGAGCCCGGATCACGCCGAGCACAGACACATCAGCTGTGTGCTCTGGGGGCTGGCTGTGCAGGCTGCTACCTCAGCTATTAACTCAGCCCAGGCTTTGCCCTTCTGCAGTGCCTGTACTGGAGAGCCCAGAGCGTTTCACACACTTAACCCTTAATCCCTGTGGTGGGGCCTTGTCAACGTGAATCAGCCTGAAGCTAGAACAGCTTGTGTCAGCCATGAAAGGAGCAGTTAGGAGGGCTTTTAACAGATAAAAAATGAAGGGAATTATGGCATAAAAATCCTACTGGGGTTTTCCTTTTAAAGCACACCAGTGTAAATACCACTTCAGAAGTTATTTGCACAAAGGCTGGCGAGCCAGCAGCTGAAAGCTCAGCAGCTCCCTGTGCTGAGGAGACTTGGCTACAGACTCTTGTGAAGCACAGGCAAATCCCAGTGCCACAGGAGTAGATTTGTGGGAAGAACACTTTTACCTTGGAAAGCTTTTTTCTCTTGACTGGGCTCTCTGGCTGCTGGCACAGTCAGCAGCACCATGTTTGGCAGCAGGAGTCCTGCACCAAGTCCTGTCTTTTGCCTGGCAGGGAGAACCTGCCCAAGTGACAATCCCATTGAAGCCAGATGGTGGGGCATATGCCAACTGCCACAGACAGGAGCACAGCTCAGCACCCTGAGTGACAGCTGAGCTGAGAGCTCCTGTTGGATCATATGTGTAACCCAGATACAATCCAGTTGTACTGAAGCAGTTCCAGAGGAGAGAGCAGACTTTTCATTTCCTCTCTGCCAATTGGAAGGGACTTCACAGGGCTGTGTGGGGACAAGGACAGGAAAAACTAGAGCTTTTGCATTCCTGCCCAGTCCATATGGCGCAAGTGCCTCATGAAAACGTACATCTCCCAGCAAAGCTGCACTGCTTGATAGATACTGACTTGTGTTTCCTGGTTATCTAGAGGAAAAATGCCATACAGGAAAGCTTTTAACCTCTTCCCCTGGCTATATGTACAAAGGGATCAGCAGTCTTGGAGCGACAGCCTGCCCAAGCAAAGCTCCTGTCCTTGGGAGGCAGGTGACCAGCTGAAGACTTTTAAGTTCCCCTGTCCTCCCTTTTGTCCAACCACAAAAATGTGGTCAATCTTAATTTTGCAAGAGTTGAACTGAAACCTGAACCTGTGACATTGGATTAGTTCTGCTGTGTGACCAAGGAGGTTGTGTAACCTCTGTCTGTTCTCTTCCTTCAGGATACAGGCACATGTCTCTGGCCCTGAACAAGACTGGAAGGAGCATTGTGTACTCCTGTGAGTGGCCTTTCTACTTGAGGCCCGTGCAGCAGGTAAGAAATGCCTCTCAAGGTTTATCCTTGGGCTCAAGTGGGAAGAAGAGAAAAACATTAAGATTGCAAAACAGCATCCTAAGAAACCTGCTGCTCTCTGTTCTGACAGAGAACAAGGCTGTAAAATGGAGGAAAAAATCTTTTTCTTCCAGAGCCCCGAAGCATACCAAAATCATTGCTCTGATTCAATAGGATCCTGCAGCATGAAGGCACAGCCCAGATGGAGCGTGCCTAAAAAACCACAGCATCCATCTGCTTCCTGTCTCCAAGGAGCCAAGCAGCAAACCATTGGCAGTGCAGACACAGAGCCTAGCAGATAGCTCAGTGTTACCCCTCATGGACACAGAGTGCTGCAGACTCAGCCTTACAGTCAGCTCTGGGGACCACGAGAGAGGCTTTGTGACATTCTCCACATTGTTCAGTGACAGATTTCTGCCAGCCAGGGTCTGTGACTGACACATTGCCCTCCACCCACTGCTGGCTTCCCCTGTGCCACCGTGACAGGATGGTGCCATTCCCTCCCACTGGAATTAAATGTATTACTCACCAAAGGGTGTAAACCCAAGAAATAGCAATAATTACTGGGATGTTACAGTTCAATCCCACTGGCCTTGTCACACCTCCAGTAAAATTGTGAAGGAATTTTCTAACAGAGGTGGTGGTCACAACTGTTCTCCCAAGGAGAGCAATAGTGTTGTCTAGAACATGTCAGAGTAGAGTTACTGAGCACAAAGCATTCAAGAGAATCAACATGCACTAGATCATCCACAGAGCTGGTGATGGAAGGTGTAACCCTGGTTCTCCCCCAAGCTACCCTTGGTCCAGTCTAGCCTTGTTTACACTCTTGTTGTACAGCCAGGTGCTCTGGCTAATCACACTCATCGTTCTGGCAGCCCAATTACACAGAGATCAAACAGTACTGCAATCACTGGAGGAACTTCTATGATGTCTATGACTCCTGGAGCAGCATCAAGAGTATCTTAGACTGGACAGCACTTCACCAGGACATCATTGTGAAGATAGCTGGGCCAGGGGGCTGGAATGATCCTGACATGGCAAGTACAGCAACACCCACCCCACTTGAAGCATCAGCAAAAAAAGCCTTCCCTCAGCTGCAGGCTACGAACGGGAAGGGAGAGAATTGGGGGAGAAACAGTGAGGGGACGGGCTCTGATGGGACCCTAGGATCAGGATCTTGATGAGAGGGTCCAGGGTGGAAAGGGAAAGAGAACTGCAGCTATGGACAGTAGCAAGGAAGCACCATCTTTGTGTCATGCAGCCTCCACAAGCAGTACCAGTTCAGAACACAGGTGTGGCATTGGGGGACAATATCCAAAGTGCTGTCACACCAGAGCAAAAACCCCTGGGTGCCAGCACTGAAAGGATCTGAATCCAAAAGCATTCTTAAACACGGCCTAGCCATTTAAAGAACTTTTTTTCGCCTCCACCAGGGACTTATCCTAAATTGCCACGCAGTCATGCCTTGCTTTTCCCAACGAGCTGGTCCTGCTCCTGGAACTCAGCCTATCTAGCCAGGCTCCAAAGAGAGGTCCCACCCTGTGATTTCCTGGGACTGGTGGCCCAGTTTCTCCTCAGCAAGCAGCGTTACCAGGCACTTTTTGTTTGCTTGTCACAGCTAGTGATTGGAAACTTTGGGTTGAGCTGGGACCAGTCGGTGACTCAGATGGCCATGTGGGCCATTATGGCAGCTCCTCTGTTCATGTCCAACGACCTGAGGCACATCAGTCCTGAGGCCAAGTGTCTGCTCCAGAACAAAGAGGTGATCGCCATCAACCAGGATCCGCTGGGCAAGCAGGGATACCAGCTTGCCAAGGTACAGCAGGAGAGGGATGGGGGTGCAGTGTGGGGCACAGGAGGGATGGGGAGATGGCTCAGGGTTTGGGAACAGGAGCCCAGTGAGCCCATTTGTTCCTGAAGCCTGATGGAACAGGCAGGCGTGAAGACCATCACTTCAGCCTCCCTCAACCTAAGCCCTGGGTTTGTTTTCTCTTTGGCAGGACAAGAACTTCCAGCTGTGGGAGCGGCCCCTGTCTGGCCGAGCCTACGCTGTGGCAGTGCTGAACCAGCAGGAGATTGGGGGACCCCAGAAATTCACCTTCTCCCTCACCTTCCTCGGCAATGGGCTGGCCTGCAACCCAGCCTGCTCCATCCAACAGGTGCTGCCAGCCAGCAGAGACTGGGGCGTTTACAGCTGGATCTCCTCCCTGAGCGTGGAGGTGAACCCCACAGGCACTGTGCTGCTTAAAGTCCTGCCACTATAGGAGGGAGGCACAAAGACAATCTTTTCCTAAGCCTCAGGCTCTGTCTAAACTTGTGGCAGGAAACTCATCTCCTTCTTCCAAGCATGTGCCTTTTTTCTCAGGCATTCATTATTTGAACCTTCGGTCTAAGGTGACAAATACCCATCACTCCATCACCAGAAGGTAACAGAGAAAGGGTGAACAGCAGAGCAGTGTCCCTTTCTCTGGCATCTCACCCAACTCCTCCTCCAAAGGGCTGGAAGGGCTCCAGCAGGGCAGCAACCCCTGTTTACACCCACTGCCACTACCAAGCAAGGAAAGGCAGGGGATGCACACGCAGCATCTTACAGCTGTCCTTGAGCATTTCAGGGACAATAGGGAAACACACCCTGGCCACCTTGCTCTCTTTTTCCAGACGGGGGCACACAGTCTAAGAAAAGCTGCTCTTACCCCGCTGGACAAACCCAACACTTTACTCAGAGCATGAACATGTACTTCCATCTTTTGACAACTCAGGGACTGACATGAACCATTGCACTTCTTAGCAACTTTCTTGACAGCTGCTGTAATGCCTTAGGAGTCAAGTTTTTGAGGGTTTCCCCTCACTCCAGGAATTTCTCACCAGTGGCTGTCACTCCCCTTTAGATGACAACTCCCTCTCCACCCTTCATGTGGCCACTGGAGTCCCCTTTCTCCATGAATCCTGCCTCCCAGAAATCCCTGAGTGCTTGCTTCCCACTGCTGGCAGCAGCCTTTAGACTGAATGATACAGGCTCTCCAAGACAGGAGATCAATAATCACTTATGCAACCATCATGTGCAAATATGTTCTCTTCTGACTACAATACAATCAGGATTTCTTGATTTGTTCTTCCGTGATTAAGCACTTTGATTAAAATCCCTTTAAAAGCCTAAGCTTTTTCTTACTTGCAGTCTACAGGAATAGAGCATGGTATCTGAAATTAAATCATGGTTTAGAAAACAGGCCAGTTTGTTCTAGTCATTTAAGTTTTTGTGAAATTTGTCATGATTACTAGAAACAGCACTCTGAAGCTGACATGATACAGCCATACAGTCCATCCCACAGGCCAAAGCCACCACTGCCTACACAAACCTGAAAATGCCATCCCATCAGCCAATATTTAATAACAAAAACACAAATTCTCCTACAATTCAGTAACTGAGTGCTCTCAGTCATTATGAAGATGTGAAGAGGCATCTCTCCATCCTCCAGCTCCATTTCCACTACAGGAAAATTGCCCTTAAGGGTGAACTCTGCATTGCATTCCCAGCACCTGCTAACAGCAGACTTCCTACTCACAGATGGTCCTCTCCAAGGGGAAGCTGTCCTGGAAGCTGTCCCTACCATCTACCACACTCCTGGTTGTTGCCCATTTGAAACTTCACTGCTGTGCTTGGCCTTTTTCGTTCAAGGAAAATGCAAAGAGGAGCTAAGAGCAGTTGGGCACAGGGGAAGGCAGCTGAGGCCTGTTACACTGTGTGGCAGGAGTGACCAAAGATGGAGCTGTCCCTCACCTCTCTGAGCTGCCATAGCTAATGGCACCCGCCTAATTACCTAATTAGGCACCTGCCTAATGGTGCAGGTACCAAACCCAGTGGCTGCTCTGAGGCCTTTGCTCCTTAGGCAGTAAAGCTGTTTGTAAAAAGGGGCCTACAGCCAAGTGCAAGGGCTGTTCAGGGGAGTTCATAAACAAGCCTGCACCATGTTCATGCAGAGAAGTCACTGGTACCCATTACAAAACACCTCTTGGACACACAGTAAAGAGATCCCAGCCATTGGCAGAGATTTTTTAAAAGCCAGGTTAAAAACTGTTCTCTTAAGTGGTTCTGCAACCAACACCTCCCTGCTGAGTTGACGTACTCACAGCTCGCACCCCAAGAGAAAACACATTTTAAAAAGCAAGGGATCAATCTAATTACTTTAATACGGTCCGTAACAATGAGTAGGATGATGCTCAGAACTGGATCACCTGGCCCTGTAAGAAGCAAGAGGCAAGAGACAAGAGTGAGTTTATTCACCACTGAATACTGCCCCCCTTTCTCAGCCACTCACAGAATACAAACCCACCTTTCTCTTCTTGTCTCCTCCCAGCTCAAAGTGCTTGCACCTCTTAATTGCCAGCATTCTCTTGGACCTGCAGTTGGGCTCCACACACTCCAGTCTCAGCACAATCTTCTTGGTGGTCTTGGCCTGGGAGGAGGAGTAGAATGTTATCAGGGAACCACACATCCCCAAGGAGACAAACTTGCTCTCAGGAAGAGTTTGTTCCCTGCACTCCTGAACATTAAGTTTGTTCCCAAAGTGTAAACAGAGAGACTACCAACACAGTTAGGCTCCCTCCACTGAAAACAAGAAGGCACCTTGTGGATCTGTACCATCACAAAAAAAGCAAAAGCATTCAGTGGGGCGGGGCTGGTCCCTGGAGGGATCAGCCACTCTGGAAACTGCTGTGCCAGTGAACACAGCAACAAACTTGCACTTTTTACAGTATGGGAAAACAGACCAGCAGTGCTCAGGAGAAATCCAGCAGAAAACTGGGCAAAAGAAACACCTGGAAGCAACACAACTGGCAAACTTTCTCTGGAAAGAGCAGTGACACAACAGGCTCAATGCAGACCTGCAGCCACTCAGAAGTTGGATGAAACCTGAAAGACTGCAGAGGGAAGAATCCAAAGCTGAGAGGCTGCTGTAGCAGCTGGACAGGGCTGTAACCACCAGCTAAAAACCTCAGCCAATCATCCATACAATGCTGACTGGGAAAAAACAGAAAAGGGGATTGCAGTGTACAGGTGGAGAGTGCCAGCAATGCAGCTGCTTGGTGTACCCTGCTTGCAGAAGCATTTTCTGTGAGGTCTCCCCACTTCCTGGCACAAAGTCAACTTGAAAACCTGCTGCCTCATTTTTTTCCTCTTGCTGGAAGGCTTCCTGTACATCTCCAGCCGGACACCAGGGCTTCCCAGCAACAAACCAAGCAGCTCTGTGAGCGTAACTAAACAATTCACACAAAGTAACAAACCCACCCACTGGGTTTTCTTCCCTGCTGTAAATACCACACCAAGCAAGTAGCCAGCTCCTTTCCCTTTGCCAAGCCCTTCCCCTTGGGAAGTGAAGGAAATATTCCTTTCACTGCAAATATCTTTCCCAGCAAGACCCCACTCCCCTGCAACATCAAAGCTGAAAACTTGCTCTGCAAACACAGCCCGAGTCACCCTGCAAATGAAGGAGCATCTCCATGAGACAGGACAGCAAGGAGATGAGCCGTGTATCTGAAGGGAGCCTACAAGGGAGATGGAGAATGACTGCTTACAAGAGCATGGAGTAACAGGGCAGTGGGAAATGGCTTCACACTGACAGAGATCTAGATCAGAGATTAGGAAAAAATTCTTTCCTGGGAGGGTGCTCAGGCCCTGGCACAGGTTGCCCAGAGAAGCTGTGGCTGCCTCATCCCTGCAAGTGTCCAAGGCCAGGCTGGACAGGCCTTGGAGCAACCTGGGATAGTGGAAGGTGGCCCTGATCATGGCAGGGGATTGGACCAAGATGTCCTTTAAGGTCCTTTCCAACCCGTTCTGTGATGTGGAGGGGAAGCCTGCACTGCCAGCACAGAGCTGCCCTAACACAGCCAGAGCAGAGCACTGAGGAATCCTCCCTCAGGTTGCCAAGGAAGTTTCCTGTCTCAGGAGCAACACTCACCTTTTTACGGAAGATGGGCTTTGTCTGGCCCCCATACCCACTCTGCTTCCGATCGTAGCGCCTCTTTCCTGGGGGAAAAAATGGCTCTGGTCAGGCAACAACCTAAGAGATGCTACAAGCACAACTGGCACTTCCTAAATCCCAGCAGAGCTCAGCCTGTCCCTGCACAGCCCACCAGAACCAGTGCCTCCCTCCTCCAGCAGCCTCGTGCTCGGCCCATGGCCATGACCCTTGTGCTGTCCCCAAAAGTGGAACCTTTCCCTTGCTGTGCAGCCACACAAGGTCAAGGGACTTGATTTATTCAGAGTTCTGTGCAGAGAGGGGTGGTGCATGGTAAATCCTCAAACCCAGCACACAAAGGGCCAAAAATATTTATACAGTCCTGTTCAGGTGACATTTGCATCATTAATCCACATCACTACTGGGAGAGCTGCCATTGGATTCACTTTCTTTCACCTCGATTTGAAGGTCCAGCACATTTTAAACTCACAGCCCATGCTCAGTGGGCAGGGCTCTCCCTCGAACTGGGCAGCCTGGGCTCCAGAGTTGTGCTGTCACATTACAGCCAGCGAGGTTCACCCGGAGCACATTTCCTAATTAAACATTTCTATATGACAACCATCCGAAACGAGTTTGGGCTGACACGTCCTTAGTCTTTTTGCCTTTATCTTATATTTATAGTTCCCTTTATTGCGCGCCACATCCTTCAGGTCAAGCTGTCCTCCCCCGTCATACAAATATTGCGGATCTACACCACCCGTGCAGGGCACACGACACTCGGACCGCACGCAGCTCCCCTGGGCCGCGCTCCGGAGCGAGCCCGTCCTCACCCTGCGCGTAGAGCGAGTCCTTCCCCTTCTTGTACTGCGTGACCTTGTGCGGCTGGTGCTTCCCGCATTTCTTGCAGTACGTCCGGCGAGTTTTCGGCACGTTCACCTGGAGAAGAAGGAGAGAAGCCGCTCAGGGCCGCTGCGCATACGCCACACCCCGCTCCGACGGCCCCGCTCCCGCCCTTTCCCCTCCGCTCGGGCCCTGCGCTGCCATCCGGGGATGAGGAAGCCCCCGCGCCAGCCTGGCCGCCCACCGCAGCGGAGGGAGCCCGGGCCAGCGCAGCCCGGGGGCGGATGGCGGCGGATGGAGCCCGGAGCAGCACCAGCACTCACCATCTTGGCGGAGGCGGCCCAGAGAGGAGGCGCTGACCGGAAGCGGAAGTGAGTCTGAGCCGGAGACCATAGAGAGGAGCGTGCAGGGAGGGCATGGGCACGGCGTCTCCTGGCGGTGGGAGGAGCAGGGCGGCAGCCATGGGACGGAGGCTGGGCCCGGGACTGGGGGTGTGACTGGGGTGGGGTCCTGTGGGATCTGCCGGGTGCAGGTGATGTCCAGGTGTTGGAAAGACAAATTATGTGTCCATAGAATTGCTTTGTTACGGTTTAGGGCTCGACATGTTTCAGCGATCGCAGATCTGGGTGGAAGTTAACAAGGCTTGGGAAGAAGGATGGTACCCACTGATAGTGGGCACAGCGAATGCAGAGTTTAGGACCACGAGAACAGCTGGCAGAACTCTCAAGACACGGATGTAACTAGCAAAGCTAACTCAGCACCTGTGCTGACTCAGCTCTGAGAGAGATTCCAGCATGGGAGGATCATAACACCAACTCACAGACCAGCGACCCAAGAAACACACTGACCCAAATGAAGAGAAAGACTGAATATGTGGACTAATTAACAGAAGAAGTGAGGGAATAATTTAACGCTACAAGACAGAACACTAATGAATGATGTAACCTGTAGCCAATGAAGATTAATGTTTTCTTTTGCTAAAATCTATAAACAATGAAAAGTTTTGATAGTCGCCGTGCTGGCTTTGTGAATTTGCCACCAAGATTTCTTTCCGCACAGAACTGTAAATAAAGCAAATACCTCAGTTCTGTGTGGGGATCAGCCCTGTGCACATCAGGTGAAAGAACCCATTTTGGGACAACATAGGGACAGTCAGCCAACTCGGCCAACACCTGGCACTGCCCACAGCCCGGGCCAGGCTCTGGCCACAGCCAATGGTGACCCCAAGGCAATGGCCCAGCTGTCTGCAGGAGGAAACTCAAATGCTGCCTTTGAGTCAGAAACCTAAAAAAGGGGAACCGAAAGGGTGGGGTTGGCCGGCCCCGTCCTTCCTCCCTGCGCACCCTGCCGTCTCTCCCCGTCCCTGCTGCCACAGCCACCCCAACCCGCCGGGGTGGGCGCGGGCAGCGGCACGGCGGGACCCCGGCTGGCCGGAGGAGCAGAGGGAGGGCTCCGTGAGTATGGAGCCCTGGGAGCCATGGCATGGGGCAGCACGGGGCTGTGGGGTCCTGGGCACCAGCGGGGCCCCGCTGATGTGGCTGAGGGACAGACGGGGTGGCGGGAGGCTCCATGTGGCCTGTACTGGTGGCCTCACACCTCTGCTGGGCTTCTTGGGGGCAGGAGAGCCATGCTGGGCACAGGACACATGGTGTGGGTGAGCCAAGCTGGGAGGGCTCTGCCTTGTCCCACAGGCTGACCAGTTCCGAGCGGGTGGCATCTGACCCCGGGCACCTGGCCATGGGGTGCAGCATGGCAGAGAGGTGGGCTGAGGGTGCCAGGGGCTGCAGGCTGTGCTGGAGAAGGGAATCACAGTGGTGGGTGGGTACCAGGGACAGCAGGGGTGCTCAAGAGCACGGGTTGGGGTTCTGAAAATGTCTCTGTCCTTTCCTCACCCGTGCTTTTTGCAGTGGATACTGCCGGGGTGTAGCTCTGGGTTTGCTCACGAGTCTCTCCCATGCAGGAGGTTTCCTCCTCTGTCCCTCCCACCCATCATTTTTGACACCCTCTGGGCTCAACCTGAAACATGGGGGCTGCGAAGTTCGTCACTCACAGACACCCTGTCACCCTTCCCTCTGGTCCCTGCCAGCCCCACATCAGCCAGCAGTGGCTCAGCTCCTTAGCAGGAATCAGGCAGCGGCCAGAGCTGGCCTGTGGAGGAGGGATGGCCCCGGGACCATGGTGGGACACAGTGTCCAGTGGCATGAGGCTAGCAGCGTGTGCCAGGCCTGGTGGTGGTCTCAGAGCACGCTGGGCTGAGGCGTGAGCATGGCAGGAAGTCACAATAGCTGGAGGTGGGGGCACAGGACATGCTTCCACCCACCTACTCGTCACTCTGCTGTCACAGCACGGCAGTGGTGGCTGTGGGGGTGAGCCCCGTGGGGCACCCACCATGCCAAGGATGGGCAGGGACAGAGCGGGTCTGGTGGCAGTGCTGGGGACAGGGAGGCTGTGCCATGATGGGGCACAACAGCCCTCTGAGACACTCACTGTCCTTTCCCCTCTGGCAGTTCCATCCAGAGGACACGGTGAGGACGTGTCCCACCTGCCTGGCACTGTTGGCCATGACCCCGCTGCTGTGACTCCAGGTAAAGCTCCAGTGAGCTGGCACTGCAGCTGGGATGGGCTGGAGCCCAGGGCTGCTCTGCTCAGCCCCTGTGTCTGTGCCAGGGAGGGCAGTGGGAACCCTCCTGCTCTTGGGATGCAGCACCAGCAGCCACACTTTAAAAGTAGGGAAAATGAGGCACAGGGCTACAGGGTGGTCCCAGGGTCACTCTGGGCTCATCTACCACCCTGCCAGCAGTCTGGGGGTCAGGGGCCGCACCAGCCACCTGCAGGGACCCCAGCTCCCTCCTCCTGAGGCCTCAATCAGCCCACTCAGACTGCTGTTTTTTCCAAAAGACTCTGATGACTAATTTTTTTTAAGCTGGGGGTTTTTGACCACCCAAACAAGTTGAAAAGGTCTGAACCATAAGGGCCACAAGGAGGGGAGAGGGAAGCCTGGGAGAGGGGAATCCTGCTTGTCCCCAGGCTCTCTGGGGACAGTGGGGCAGGGTAAATACTGCAGGGTCTGTGCTGGGAGGGTCTGGGCATTGCCAGCAGATGGGAGGACACCTCTGCTCCTGTCCCCAGGCTGGGGAATGCCCTGGAGAGAGGCACAGTGTATGGGACTGGGTCCTGGCATCTTTGTTCCCCACCTGACCCTGTTGTGAGTGAGCCAATGCCCATCTCCTGTGTGGGGAGAGTTGATGGAATACTCACCTGAGGAATGAGGGGCTGAACCCCTGTCTCTGGCCCACCTCTGAGCCTCCCCCCCCGAGGAGACAGGCTGTGGGGGGCAGGGGAGAAAACCAGCTTCTCCCAGGTCGCTTTCCAAAGCTGTGCTTACAGGAGGAAAAAAGGGAACAAGGTGTGGGTGAAGGGGAAGCAGGGACTGTAGGTGGTCAGGCAGGAGACACGGAGCCGGGCTCCAGGGGATCACAGCTCAGCAGTGGCTCCACACAGCTCTCTCATCAGCTCCCCAGACTGCAGTCAGGTGCTGGTCACAGCCCACAGCTCCAGCCACGTGGCTCTGGGGGCTGCTGGACCCACCTGGGGGTCACAGTTCCTGGGTACAGCATGGAGAGATGAGGTGAGATGCACAGACTGCTCCAAGAGATGGGCCAGGGCGATTTCCAGCTCCTAAAGTCTGGGCAGCAGTGAGATGCAGGGCTCTCAAGTGAGCCCTTTCCTGACCTGCCCTTCCCCGGAGAGGCTCAGGAGAGCTTCGCTGAGGGCTGGGGGAGGATTTAAGCCCCCTGGCTGCTGGATGGAGGCAGCCCTTCAAGCCTGGCCACTGACAAGTGCTGCTCACAGGGGAGGAAGGAGGGTTGAGCTTTGTCCCTGCACTCCTGCAGGCTCCACGGACACACGGGGCAAGGATGACTTTGGGGTTACTCCGTGCTCTCGGCAGCACTGCACCGTGACTTTTCAGGGCCAGGACCTACCCACGGCTTTTTAGGGACTGGCCTCCCTTGGCCACCCCTTGCACGCTGCCAAGTCAGCACGTCCCCAGCATGAAGTGGCTGCGGTGGGGCAGGAGGAAACAGCCCACACAGGCTCACATGCACAGAGCTGGAGGGGAGGAGCGCCTGCGGGGTGTCACAGCTGGCTCCCCGCTCCTCCCTGGGGCTCCAAGCTTCCCCCGTCTCCCTCTTTCTCCAGCTCTCTGTCCATCTGGATATCCTGGGGGCCTCTTCAGCAGGAGTAGGAGCCCATCTGGGTGGTGGCTTGGGCTGCAGCCTGGTGTGGGAGAGGGGCCAGGAGAGGTCACGTCGCAAACAACCCACGCTGACACCTCTGCGGCCGGTTCCCCCTGCCGTGGGGATCCCAGTACCCCCTGTCTGCCCTTGGGGCAAGGGGGAGAGGGCACCTGAGCGAGGTCCAGCACGTTTTGGGCTGAGTGAGCACCACGGCGGCGTTGTCTTGTCCACAGCAACCTGGTGAGCACGGCACGGGGGAGACCAGGGGGTTGACATGGCCAGTGTCATCCTGGAGAGCATCTTCTTGAAGCGTTCACAGCAGAAGAAGAAAACATCTCCCCTCAACTTCAAGAAGCGGCTGTTCCTGCTGACGGAGAGCAAGCTGTCCTACTACGAGTATGACTTTGAGCGGGGGGTGAGTCTGCAGCCACAGGGGCTGTGCTGTGGCAGTGCCCGGGGGTCACCAGCTGTCTGTCCCCTGCCAGCACATAGCCCAAGAGGTGGTTGGACAGGGACAGGGGTTGGTTTGAGTCTCTTCAGGTCTCCCCTTGGTGACCATTTGAACCAAGACTGTCTCTTGCAGCGCCGGGGCAGTAAGAAGGGCTCTGTGGACATTGAGAAGATCACCTGTGTGGAGATAGTGGCACCTGAAAACAACCCTCCCCCTGAGCGACAGGTCCCGGTGAGGAGGGTCCCAGGGTCCCTGCATCTGTCCCCTTGTGTCCTTGCTGGGGGAGTAGGGAGAGTCCCTGGGGTGGTGGCAGTGGGGGACAGCCCTGCTTGGCATGGGGAGCTCTGTCCATACCATACCAGGGCTCCAGCTTTATGCAGAGCAGGGGGATGCCAAAAGCCCTGGGCTTGCTCCATGGGAGATGCCAGCAGCTGAGCAGGGGGGATGCCAGCATCCATCTCTGCCTCTCTCTTCCAGAGGAAAGGGGAGGATTACAACAACATGGAGCAGATCTCAATCATCGAACGGTTCCCCTACCCCTTCCAGGTGAGTCTTCAGTGCACCCTCTTTGCTGGTCCTCTCTGCCTGGTGGCAGGTCCTGAGGGGAGGACCCCACAGGGGCCTGAGGTCAAACATGGCATCACTGCCCCAGTGCCAGGTGTCACTCAGCAGCTTGGGGACACTGCTGCTGTCCACACTGCATGGGACAGCCAGGTGAGCCTCTTTGAGCCCCGAGGCAGCTCTGTTTAAGATGGAAACCTGCTTCTGAGCTCTGTCCTGCCCCTTTCAGTCCCCTGGCTGATGCTGGAGGGGTGCTGGCTGCTCACTCAGCCCCCGGCCCAGCTGCCTGCCCTGCTGGCACCCAGTGCACCCCCGGCACACCGAAAGTCAGAGAAGGAAGTGGAAAGTCTCGGGGGAGGGGGCTTATTTTTAACCTCTTTGTCATGGTCCCTCGAGCACCGTGCGGGGCCAGCAGACACCGGCAGGGCTTGCTCGGGGTGGCCACAAGGCTCGGCTCCCCCCGTGCCCATCGTGAGAGCCCTGCCCACGGTGCTGAGGTGCCTGGTCCTGCAGGTGGTCTATGACGAGGGGCCCCTCTACATCTTCTCCCCGACGGAGGAGCTGCGCAAGCGCTGGATCCATCAGCTGAAGAGCGGTGAGTGTGGGGGCTCTGCAGCTCCCCCAAGAAGCCAACACGGGCACTCAGCTGTGCCTGTGCCTGGCCCACAGTGCCAGGCTGCCAGGGGCTCGCTGGCTCATGGTTACATACCCCATGTCTGAAGAAGAGCGAGCTGCTCCTGCCAGGGGAAGGTGGACATGATCACCCTCTGTGGCACCACAGCTACCTCGGCTGAGGCTCCTTGCCCTCTCACAAACCTGCTCCAAAGTAGCTCAAGCAGGCTCAGAAATCGTTGAGGGCAAAAGGAAATAGCAGATGTGGCCATACAGCTGTGCTGCCTTGGCGTGTGAGGGTTGAGTGCCCAGTGCTTTAGGAAACATGGACAACAAGCCTGCTGGGAGCCAGAGAGCATCTTTCCCAAACCACCCCAAGCCTTGCTCGGTGATGCTGAGCTAATGCTCAGCTGTGTGGCTGCTCCCTCCTCGAGCTGGGAGTGTGTTGCAGCAGCACTGTGCCAAGGGGCTCGGGCTGCCCAAAATCTGCTGGAGCCGCCTGTATGTGCCTCCTGGTGCATGTATGTGTGTCTTGCTGTGGCTTTGTGCTGGCAGGGTGAGATTAGCTGCTCGAGTTGACACGGGGAAGTTGGCTCGAGCGAGGCGGAAGAGGGGCAGGCTGATAACGGGGAAGTTGGTTATCTCACGAGAGCCCCGCTGCTCTGCCCCGACAGGCAGCCAGTCCTCTCTCTCCCCACTTCCCTGCTGAGGGAGGAGGGTTGCTGTGGCAGCTCAAGCCGGTGTAGAATCCACAGGGAAAGAAGAGAAAATGCTGGCTTTTTGCTGCTGGGATGTCTTCCTCTTACTCCACCAGAGAAGGGGCTCCCTACACCCCGTGCCGCTGCTGGGGGCCAGCCCCAGGCTGTGGCAGTGTTTAGGCACATCCAGTTGTCCCTCTAACTTGGGGAGAAGTATGAAGAAGCTGGTCAGCCTGCCTGGCAAGGGAATATTCTCCCTGCAAGGGAAGTCTCTGGGCAGGCTCAGAGTGGTGACAGTGCCCTCCTCTCGCTGTGGAAAAGCCAGGCACAGCACTGGCCTCCCTCCCCACTTCTGAAAAGAAAAAGGGCTCAAAAGAGCTGTGAACCATGGGCCAGAGCAGCCTGGATATTTTGGGTGGCAGGAGGGCCAGGTCCTTCTGTGACTGTCTCCATGCTCATGCCCCTTTGCAGAGCTGCTCAAGAGCTTAGATCAGATCTGAGAGCCAAGCCTGGCCTTTCCCTGTGGCACAGGGATCACACGGCCACAGCACTGAAACAAGAGCAGTGAGCTGAGGGAAGACTGAACATCAGGGGACAGTAGCACAGCTGAGAGGAAATGATTTAATGCAGCTGACCACCTGCACTCAGGGAGCAGAGAGCTCTTGCAGCAGGCTGGGGACGCAGCCCTGGGTCACACACATCTTCCCTCCTCTGCCACAGTGATTCGCTACAACAGCGACCTGGTCCAGAAGTACCACCCCTGCTTCTGGATCGACGGCCAGTACCTGTGCTGCTCCCAGACGGCCAAGAACGCCATGGGCTGCCAGATTCTGGAGAGCAGGAATGGCAGTAAGACACCAGGCACCCTCCCACCGCCTCACCCCCTGCCCCGGGGACCACTGCAGCACAGAGCCAGGGATCTTTGCTCACCTTAGTTCCTCCTCTGTTCTGAAGGTTTAAAAGTCGGGCGGTCGCATCGCAAGACAAAGAAGCCCCTTCCCCCAACTCCTGAGGAGGACCAGGTAAAAGCCAACATCAGGGTTTGCTCTGAGGTGTTGGAGAAAAGGTCTACCTGGAAAAAGCCAACATATTCAAAGACTGCTCAGAGATGTACAGGCCAGGACTCTGCTCTGGGGTGGGGATGTCAAGATGGTGACCTAAGAGAGAAGAAGCTTGAAGCAGGGGAGGGAACCCAAAGGCCTATAGGAAAGTCAAATTATCTCAACCTTGAGGTTTCCCAGGGCAGCTGAGAGATTAGAGCCCTAATGTAGGCTGGAGGAGTCACAGGTTAAGGCAAAAGGTAAAGAGAAAACATTTACCTTTTGTGGAGATGGGGAAAAATGTTTTGATAAAAAGTCCTGGGAGAGGAAATTGGTGTTCTGGTAGAGATACATGTGGAGGCTGAGACAATTGACCTTGCCTGAGACCACGGCCCTGCCAGGCCTGGGAAGGGTCTCATGTGGTGTGTGTGCAAGCCTGACCTTGTCCCACACTCTCCCTCCCCCTGTGGAAAGATGGTGATGAAGCCTCTGCCTCCCGAGCCAGCCCCCAGCACAGCAGGGGAGATGAAGAAGGTGGTGGCCCTCTACAACTACGAGCCGATGAACGCACAGGACCTGCAGCTGCAGAAGGGCGAGGAGTACTTCATCCTGGAGGAGAGCCACCTGCCCTGGTGGAAAGCCCTTGACAAGAACGGGTGAGAGCTCCCACTGCCCGTGGCCGTGGCTCTGCAGTGGTGCCCTGCCCTGGTGCTCAGGCACTGGTGGGCAAACACACCCCTCTGGCACCCTGAGGGTAAGGACAGGCTGCCTGCCCACCTGTGGGCTGCCCTGGTGAGGAGGGGGAGGAGGCTGAAACGGGCTGTGGTGTCAGCCCTCCCCAGATGGGTTTGCACCAAAGTTTTTGAGCCCGTTTCTACTCAGCCTCCTGGGCTGGGAACATCCTTTTCCCCCTGGCCTCCATCGGTGTGTGACCAGCCCCTTTTCTCCTGCAGGAGGGAAGGATACATCCCCAGCAACTACGTCACCGAAACCAGAAATTCTCTGGAGATCTTTGAGTAAGAGAGGGCACAGGGACCTGGCAAGTTGCACTTGGTTGGAGATGTTTTCCATTTGGCTCTGTTACCCTACACAGCCCTGGAGCCCAGCTGGCTGGGTCACTCTCCCTCTTCCACATCCTCTGGCAGCCTCCAGCCCCAGCAGCCATCCCTGCCCTGCTATCTGCACCACCTGTCCTGGCTGGGCCAGGGTCAGACCGGGCTGGGGACAGAGGTGGCTGTGGAGATCTCCCTGATGGCTGTGTCCCTGTTCCAGGTGGTACTCAAAGAACATCACTCGGAGCCAAGCGGAACAACTGCTGAAACAGGAGGTAAGTGTTGGCTCCTGAGGCTGGGTCTGTTCTACACACAAACCCTCCATGGGCTGTCCTCACACTGTGTCCAGCACAGGACCGACCGTGGCTTGTGCTGGGAGGGGAGTGTTGCACCAACAGCCCCAGGAACATTCTCTATCCCAATGGGAGCTCCTCCAGGCAGCCACTTAAAGAGGTGGCCTCCCAGGCAGGGAGTGGAAATAGGACTCGTCTGATCCACTGCATCCTCTCCAGCCATGCTGTGATCTTCACTCACTCTAAGTTTTGCCTGTCACAGTCACACACAGTCCCCACAACCACCCAGCGCCCTTTGCCCTTTCTGTTTTAGGGTAAGGAAGGGGGCTTCATTGTCCGAGATTCCACCAGCAAGACAGGGAAATACACTGTCTCCGTCTTTGCCAAGTCCTCTGTGTAAGTGGCTCTAAGAGCAGCTTGTTTCTCCCTCAGAGGGCCCCTGCAGGCACCCCTCACCCTCTGTCTCTCCTCCCCATGGCACTGACCCCATGTTCTCCCTCTCCAGAGACCCCCAAGGCACGATCCGCCACTATGTTGTCTGCTGTACCCCCCAGAACCAGTATTACCTGGCAGAAAAACACCTGTTCAACAGCATTCCAGAGCTTATTACCTACCACCAGCACAACTCTGCAGGTCAGTGGTCGGGAGACAGAGTGAAGCCAGCAGTGTTTTCACTGGCACCATGGTATCCCCACCTTCCTGTGCCGAAGGCAGGAGGCTTGTGCTCCCTGCTGGAACGTGGAAGGGAAGCCTGGAGTGGCAATCTCTGCTGCTGTGTTTCAGGGCTCATATCCAGACTGAAGTACCCCGTGTCTCAGCACAAGAAAAGTGCTCCTTCCACAGCTGGCCTTGGCTATGGTAAGCCAGCCCGGGCTACCTCACAGTTCCCTGGTTGCAGGGTTTGTTTCTGCTGGCAGCAACTGTCCCAGGCTGGGATCCCGGCTGTCCCATGGCTCATAGCCTTCCCAGGAACCACTTCCCAACTGCCCTCTGGTGACAGTATTGACCAAAAGACTCCACAAGCTACCTTGCTCCCGTCCCCTGGAGGAACAGGTCTCAGATTTTGTGGGGTTTGTGGATGATTTTTCAGGCAGCAAATGCTTGTGAGCTTTTCTTGGGCTTGCTAGATCTGGGAGCACCGTGCAGGGAGGTCACCTGCACCCACATTACACTCACACTCTCTGTCCTAGGGTCATGGGAGATCGACCCCAAGGATCTGACCTTCCTGAAGGAACTCGGGACGGGGCAGTTTGGCGTGGTGAAGTACGGGAAATGGAGAGGCCAGTACAACGTTGCTATCAAGATGATCAGGGAGGGCTCCATGTCAGAGGATGAGTTTATTGACGAAGCCAAAGTCATGATGTAAGTGGTGAGCACCGTGCAGGTCAGTGCTGGATGCTCCTTGCCAGAATGGCTGCACTCCTGGGAGGTGTGGAGGAACAGTCTTGGGCAGTCCCATACTCTGCAAAATGCACCCAAGATCCCACTGATTTTGTGCAGATTCCTTGGTGAGGTTTTCCACCGTCAG
Organism: Falcunculus frontatus; assembly: GCA_013398115.1. Taxonomy (NCBI): domain Eukaryota; kingdom Metazoa; phylum Chordata; class Aves; order Passeriformes; genus Falcunculus; species Falcunculus frontatus. The sequence goes on along the minus strand of VZRV01011014.1, from coordinate 972,015 downwards.
CTGGGCCAGAAGCATCTTCCCTTCCCAAACTCTCCTTATTCACAGGTGCTTCCTTTGCTGCCTGGCTTTCTAGATGCTCAGAATTGCCTTTGTCCCCAACACAGGAACCTGTCTCATGAGAAGCTGGTGCAGCTCTACGGGGTCTGCACTAAGCAACGTCCCATCTTCATCATCACCGAGTACATGGCCAACGGCTGCCTCCTGAACTTCCTGAGGGAAACACGGCAGCGGTTCCAGCCTGCCGAGCTGCTGGAGATGTGCAAGGATGTCTGTGAAGCTATGGAGTACCTGGAATCCAAGCAGTTCCTGCACAGAGACCTGGTAGGGCTGTGGCTGCTTTGTTCAGGCAAAATCCCACCAGGGAAATCGCCCCTTCATAGATAAACAGGATGCTTGGAGGGCTCTGTTGCTCTCTTTGCTGAGGACTTTGTAGCTTGCCCCAGTCCAGGTGAACTTGCAGGACAAAGTGAGGTGAAGTGTTAGGTGGGTGGGGATGAGATGAAGTTCACCTGCTACAGGGGGATGGGAAAGGCAAGAGCAGGTAGAAGTAACTGCCTCCATCTCTCCATTCACAGGCTGCTCGAAACTGTTTGGTGAATGACCAAGGAATTGTGAAAGTGTCAGATTTTGGTCTTTCCAGGTCTGGTAGATGTGTCTGTGTCACTTTCCTGTCTCAGTACCCCATCTCCTACTTCCATCAATTCTACATTTTAGTGTTTGTCCCCACCACCCTCCAGCTCTGCTTTCCTATTGTCTTCCCATTTCATCAGCCTGGCTCAACCTTCTGCCTCTCCACTTTCCACCATCCCTTTCTTACTTCCCCTGGCCCTTTCCCCCCTCTCTTTGCATCTTCTTTCCCCCACCTCTGGTCTCCTGGCTGCAGCTTGCTCTCCACATCGCCTTCTTCCTTTGCTTCCATGTCAGCCAATCCCTTCCGCAACCCTGACTAACCCACACTTACTGCTGAAACCCATGCAGAGCTGCAACCTCTGCTCATTCAGAGCCACCCATTCCTTTTGGGCTCGGTCAGTTGTGTGGAGGAGCAAAATGTGAAATCCAAGTGAGGCACCCTGATCCATTTCCCTGCTGCAGGTACGTGCTAGATGATGAGTACACAAGCTCCATGGGGTCCAAGTTTCCAGTGCGGTGGTCTCCTCCTGAAGTGCTGCTGTACAGCAAGTTCAGCAGCAAGTCTGACGTCTGGTCCTTTGGTAAGAGCACAGCATTGATGACTTGGAGGTTGGGAACTCCTCTACAAACCTCTACAGGTGCAGGCACAGGTGCTCCCATGCCATGAGCTCTTCCTGCTGTTCCCCCCAACAGGCGTCCTGATGTGGGAAGTTTACTCCTTGGGAAAGATGCCTTACGAGAGGTTTAATAACAGCGAGACAACTGAGCACGTCATCCAAGGCCTGCGCCTGTACCGGCCGCAGGCGGCCTCGGAGCGGGTCTACGCCATCATGTACAGCTGCTGGCACGAGGTGAGTGACGTTCACCCCTGGTGACACCTCCGGCCACCCTGGTGGGGTGACGGGGCTCCCTGGGGCATGGCTGGGGCAGACACGGGCTCCAGCCAGGCTCCCCTCTTGCCCGGCAGAAGCCTGAGGAGCGTCCCACCTTCACCACGCTGCTGGGAAGCATCCTGGACATGGCCGATGAGGAGTGCTGACCGCGGGTATTGCCCGCTGACCCCTGCCCAGCGCTGCCGCTGCCTACAGGGACAGACCTGCACACCAGGCGGTGCCATGGCACAGTTGTCATGGACATGGCACGGGCGAGCAGGAGCCTGGGGGACCCCCATGGCCGCGCCCACATCTCCATCACATGCTCAGAGTTTCATCACATCCCTGGAGCTCTATCATCCCCGGAGCTCCATCACATCTCCAGAACTCCATCACGGCCCTGCAGCTCCATCACCATCCCGGGGCTCCATCACCACCCTGGAGCTCCATCACATCCTTGGAACTCCATCACTGCCCTGGAGCTCCATCACTGCCCTGGAGCTCCATCACCGTCCCGGGGCTCCATCGCATCCCAGAGCTCCATCACTGCCCTGGAACTCCATCACATCCCCGGAGCTCCATCACCATCCCGGAGCTCCATCACATCCCCGGAACTCCATCGCTGCCCTGGAACTCCATCACATCCCCGGAGCTCCATCACCGCCCTGGAGCTCCATCACCATCCCAGAGCTCCATCACATCCCCGGAGCTCCATACCATCCTGAAGCTCCATCACCGCCCTGGAGCTCCATCACATCCCCGGAGCTCCATCACATCCCCGGAACTCCATCACATCCCCGGAGCTCCATCACCGCCCCGGGGCTCCATCACACCCCAGGACGCTCCCGATCCCGGACAATAAAACCCTCCCACGGCCTCCCCGGCTGCGGCCGCTCCGCCCCGCCGGCAGGGAGCGCGCGGC
>VZRV01011014.1:882893-969510 GCA_013398115.1 Falcunculus frontatus | reverse complement strand
CTTCCAGCAGCTGGTGCACCAGATGACCGAGCTCTGCTGGGTACGGGCGGCGGGCAGGGCCGCCGGCTCCGGTGACCCGGTCGCGATGGTGGGGCAAGGCGGGCTGGGAGGCCGCGCAGACCTTTGTCCCCGGGGGGAGGAGGCTGATGGGGACAAAATGGAGCCGCCGCGGGAGCAGCCCCAGCTCCGGTGAGCACAGAGCGGGAGGGGGCGGCTCTCCGGGAACGGCGGGGCGGGGAGAGCCACGCGTGGGGAGGGGTCGGGTGCGCCCGAGGGGATGAGGGTCCCGAGGGGATCAGGGTCCCGAGGTGGGGGGAGACGCCACCGTGTCCGAGGGCTGGAGATGCCCAGAGGCACGGCCGTGGGGTGGGAGGGGGTCGGGCTGCGGTGCCCCCGGCACCAACGGGACCCCGCTGTGTGCAGGAGAAGTGCATGGACAAGCCGGGCCCGAAGCTGGACAGCCGGGCTGAGACGTGCTTCGTGAACTGCGTGGAGCGCTTCATCGACACGAGCCAGTTCATCCTGAACCGGCTGGAGCAAACGCAGAAGTCCAAGTCGGCCTTCTCGGAGAGCCTGTCCGACTGAGCCGGACCCAGCCCCCGCCAGGCCAGGCCCTCGCCCATGCCCACTCCCGGTCACTCCGCTGCCCGAAGGAGCCAGGATCAGCTCGGGGGGTGGTTAGGATTTAATTAAATGCCAGTCTCGGGGAAGTTGCAGCCAGATGAGAGCCCACAACAGACACACGGACGCTCCACGCCGGGGTGATGTGCTGCTCCCGGCCCCGCGGGCCGGCGGCCGCCTTTGTGCCGGGACCCCGGTGCCATGCAGGGAGCATTTGGAATGTGCCCCCTCGGCTGAGCAGAGGGGTGCTGATGCTCGTTCCACGGGTGCTCCCAGCGCTGATGGGAAGCTCGGCTCTGGGTGAGGCCAGCCCGCGGTCGCTGCCTTAAACAGTGCTGCACAAACCAGCCCTGCTGGGCACATCCTCACCTGCCCCCGGGCACCATCGCAGGCCGGGACAAGGCACCCTGAGTAAGAAGAGCATGTTGGGAACAGTGATCATCCCAGGCAGTGCCACTGCTGGAAAATACGTTCAGGCTTCCGTAGGTAAATCATTCATATGGCCAAGTGACCAATTTTCACACTGCAGCACAACTCTGTCGATGCTGACTTGCTCCATTAACTGCTTTCCCTGGGTAAATGTAATAAATATTAACTGGGTCAATTTTTAATATGAGATTCTCCTTTGTTCAGGTAGATCACTGCTGAGAATGGAAAATATGGCCTTCTTGTCACTCCCTCTCCTCCCCAGTGATCCTATTTATGGCAAAATTAGTAGGAAGGGGGCATAACTCTTCCGGCTAGAAGGCCTTTTCTGAATTCTGATTTGTTGCTCAATTGATCTGGTCCCATGAATCAAACTTGTTTCTGAGAGAGGCTGTGGCCTTTCCTCCTCTTACCCAAAAGGTTAACAGCTCCTGCTGTCCTGGAGAGTCATTTCTTTAGAGAGACTAAATGCAAGAAATAACTAACCACCTTTACAATCTCGTGCACCTTTACCTGTGGAGGTCACTGGCAGGAGGCCTGTGGGTGTGTCTTCTGGACCTCTGCCCCCAGGACACAAAGAGGAGCTTCAAACTGGAAAAACAACCAACTACTGATCGGCTCTGTGGGAAGGCAGCAGCATTTCAGCAGTGTTCATATGCTGCAGGGCTCTGGAAAGCCTGGAGTGACACTGACAGTGGTCTGGAGCTCTACACAGGAGCCTGGTAAAGCAGTTCTGCACATAACCCTTTGCAGGGGCTGCTGGACAGAGCGTGTGAGCTCCTGACATGGGTGGCTTGTAGCCAGCTGCCTTCCTGGGAACAAACTCAGGATGTGTTCAACAGCTATGCAGGTGTAAACCCATGTCAGTGGGGACACAGCTGTCTAGTGATCTTTCAGAAACTTACCTCAGTAGCTAAGGACTAGGTTCCCAAAGTAGGTGATTCCCTCTCCTGTCCTAAGCTGAGTTTCCCTGGAGCACTCACAGAGTTGTTCCTACCCCTGTGATCCTCCATGCCTTCCAGTGGTGGCCCAGCTCTTGGTATAAATGTATCACTCACCACTTGGTAACTGAACAGATCAGTTTTTAATAGAATACAGGAAGCTTCATCAACCTGCACAGCAGACATTGCATGAAGAGGTTGGTTCCTCTGTAAGAGCCACAGCAGCGTGTGGCAGCACCATTGAAGTTTCCCAGTTTGGGCTGTATTCTGTTCTTGGATGTGAATCTGTAAATAAATTCTAGCAGAGTGAGCAAAAACAAGTACTTGACAGAGGAATTTTTGCATTAATACTCTCTGTATGTCACCTTTAAAGCCAGACATCTGTCTTCTCTCTGCGTAACTTTAGCACCATGTTAGATCATTTTGTAACTGTTAATTCTGGTTTTAAAAAACAGTGTGAGCCTCCCCAAATGTGTGATCTGCCACGGAGTCAGGGTTAGCACTGTGTTAGTGCTGCAGGCCTCTCTCTGCACAGCTGAGGTCTGGGTCCTGATGAAGGCAGATCAATTCTTCACATAGAAGAACAGTGAAGAAGCACAGGATGCCAGGAACTGGGCAGTTCCCAGGGCTCCTGTCCATAGCCATGGGAGGCTGCTGGCCCTGTCAGCCTCCTGTCAGTGTGGTGGTGCTTGGGGCAGGCAGAGGGTAATTCACAGCTCCTGCTCCTGCAGCAGCAGGTTCAGCCTTGCAGTGGGAGCAGGAAGCCAGCAGTTCAGACACTTCCTCACCTGCTTTCACTTCTCCTCTTCCTCCTCCTCCTCCTCCTCTGCACTCTGAGAGCCCTTGTCCTCCGAGGGCAGCAGAGGCTGGTGCTGACAGGACTGATGTCTGTCTGCACTGCTCCAGAGGGGGTGTGGGTCAGCCCTGCCTGGCTGCAGGAAGAGGGGCAGGAGGTTGGGGGTGAAGGGCATGTCCCTGAAGGCGTGCAGGAGGAAGATGCCGGACACGATGGTGAGGAAGCCGCTGATGGAGCCGATGATGTTGTCCAGCACCATGTGCTGCCACTCCTTGAAGAGGATGGCTGAGCACATCATGACTGCTGTGGTGAACAGCACGTAGTAAATGGGTGTGACCACAGAGGCGTTGAAAATGTCCAAGGCTTTGTTCAGGTAGTTGATCTGGATGCTGATGCAGATCACCAGGCACACCAGGAGCACCCAGCCCAGGGGTTCTTTCAGGACTGGCTTCCCAGAGAACAGTTCTTTCAGGGCAATCCCCAGGCCTTTGACGCAGGATACGGACAGTGAGCCAATGGCAGAGCAGACCAAAACATAAACCAGGACGTTGCTCTGTCCATAACGGGGTCCAGCCACAAAGATGAGCAGAAGGGAGCTCACCAGGACACACACAGCAAATACAATGAATCCTTGGGGAAAGAAAAATTCAAGAGCTCCATCAGAACACAGCAGCACCAGTGACAGATGTGAATGAACAGCAAGTAGAGGACAGGCAGGTAATTGCCCTATCAGCCTTTCTGGCCTCCATATGAAGGGACCAGTGTTGGAAAGCCTGAGCAAAGCTGCAGTGACAGCAACAGCTCATTACAGTGTGATCACAATCAGGCTGTTGGGGATACAACCTGTGCTGGGAGGGGCAGGGGGACAGCCAGGGGCAGGGGCACAGCCAGGCTCCACAGTACTAAAAGAGGTGGGGGGCTTTTGAGTTCAGCAGGAGGCCCAGGAGGGTGGCAGAAGGCTTGGGAAGCTGTAGCTGAACTCTGCTACATAAAAAGGATAAAAAGGCAAGTGCCACGTCGCAGGAATGCCCTGCCAGTGCTCCCCCTAATGAGCAGCAACATCTACTCTGCTTTGCTCTTCTCCTTGTGCTTCCTTCTTCCATCTCTTGTGGCTTATCCTGCCATTTGTGCCATTCCCACACTATATCCTTGCAACCTGATTCATCCTCTAACATAAATACCAGGACTACCTGATCTTGGGCATAACTCCTTGAAGCACTCGTTTATCTGCCCAAATTTCCTCCTCTGTCTTCTCTCAGTCACACCACTGCCACCCTTGTGTACAGGAATTCCTTCTGCAATTCCTGGCACTGCCACAGACCAATCCCTTGGGCTGACAGCTGCACCTCATTCCCCTGCTCCTAACTTTTTGCATCTATACCTCACAGACAGTAAAAAAACCAGCCCCCTTGGTAACTGTTAATGATTCCAGTGGGGTGTGCAGAAAAACAAACAGCTCAATTACCATTTAGTTCAGTCCTTTCCAATCTATCCAAGTTGTATCTCACCTTCTACTGTCATTAGCCTGAAGTCAACAGGAAACCTTTTATTTTAGTACCTGGATCTTTCAGCTTCTCTGCCATTGACTCCAGGCTGGAAACCTCTTCTTCCTGTGGAGCATGGATCACCATGACAGTGGAGCCCAGGATACTCAGGATGCAGCCAGTCTTCCCATGAATATTTAACTGCTCATTCAGGAAGATGGAAGACAGAACTGCACTGAAAGAGAGCAAAAAAAAAAAAAAAATCAAAAAAAAAAGCCCCAAACCCATCCAAAACCAATTAGGACAAGAAATGGACACCTGAGGGAAGAGAGCAGAGCAACTGCTTTCATCACTAAGGGCTGGTAGGTGAAGTGAGGGTGTTTCTGAGGCTGCTTACCTAACAAGGACACTTAGAGCACCCAGTGGAGTTACCAGTGTTGCAGGGGCAAAGGCATAGGCAGCGAAATTTGCGGCTTCTCCAACTCCCACTGCAAGAAAAACTCCTGTGAGCATCAAAGTAGGAGCAATTCAGCATAATACAAGTTTGAGTGTGGTCAGAAAAGCCTCAGTTTCCTCCTGAGCATCCTGTTTCTCTGAGGTATGTTGAGCAACCAGGGAAGAACAGCACCAGCAAGAACTAGCAGAAGCCCCACACAGGTTCTCTTGGGAAGAGAAGGCTCAGTGTTATGCACAGTGATCCTTAGTCACATGTGCCTCTACAGTGAGCAGCAATACAGGAAAGTATTTCCATAATTTCCACAAAGCTGAAAGGCATCTGTCCTCCTGGAACAGCTTTTACAGCTTTTTAAAGGGTAAATCCAGTACAGTTGGTTCTTAACATTGAAAAGTGTAAAGTAAAGCTGCTGAAATTGCTGTAGCACTAAACCCACGGTGCTGGATGTCCCTTTATCATTACATCCTCAGGGCAGGCCACTTCAGAAGCACTTAACCCAACCCAGCTAACCAGCTCCTCAGCTCCTCCTTAGCAGAGAAACCTGGTAATGCATGATACTTTAGAATAGTTTAGTTGCAATTAGATCAACATCATCGTCAGAAACTTGGATAAAACTCAAGCAGTCAAACAGTAAAGGTAATAATAAAACATGAAAGCAACTGGAAACAACGATAAACACACACTTAAAAGAGAAGGCTCTGGGGTGACCTAACTGTGGCCTTCCATCCAGTATGTGAAGGGAGCCTACAAAAAAGATGGAGAGAGACTTTTTCACAAGGGCATGTAGTGACAGGACAAGGGGGAATGGGTTAAAACTGAAAGGGACTAGGTTTAGACAAGATACCAGGAAGAAATTCTTCCTTGTGAGGGTGGTGGAGCACTGGAACAGCACTGCCCAGAGAAGCTGTGGCTGCCCCATCCCTGGAAGCGTCCAAAGCCAGGTTGGACGGGGCTTGGAGCAACCTCGGATAGTGGGTGTTCCTATGGGAGGGGGTTGGAAGGAGATGATCTTTAAGGTCTCCACCAACCCAAACCATTCCGTGATCCTCTATGATAAGCGTGCCTTACCACAGTCTGAGCGCGGTACTTACTGCACAGCAGCCCTGCCCACCAAAGCCACTCTCGCAGGTACGCGTGCCCTCCTTGCCCTGAGTGCGGAGGAAATAAACGAGAAACCTCAGATGAAGCCAAACAAAACCCTCGTCACGATCCTCGGGGGGAGCCAGCGGGAGCAGCGCCCCGGGAGCGGCCGTACCTGCCCTGGCGCGGCCGCACAGCCGGAGCAGCCCCTTCTTCTTCAGGACGAAGCTGCCGCCGATGAAGGCGCTGGAGGCCAGGGCCAGCCCCAGCCCCGCGCCGAACCCGGCCCCCATGACCACCGGCACCTGCCCGGACTGGAACGGGGCTGGAGCGGGGCTGGAACGGGGATGGAGCGGAAGGGGCGGCGCGCCGGGCTCGGCTTCCGCGGGGCGGGCGGGGCTGGGAACGGGACTGGGGCCGGCAGCGGGGCTGGGGGAGGCTCTGGCAGCCGTCCTGGGCTGGGGTCCCCGTGCAGGAGCCTTGCCGAGTGTGACCGCGTGTTGCTGGCAGAGCCGGAGGAGGCGGGATGAGCAAGGGCAAGGACGATGCTCCGCACGAGCTCGAGAGCCAGTTCGTGCTGCGGCTGCCGCCGGTAAGAGCTCGGTCCGTCCTCCCCTCGCGGTCCCACCGGGGTACACCGAGCTCAGCCCGGGCTGCCGGCCAGCACCGGCTGCCGGAGGAGTTGACAAGGCAGCGGGGAAGCTGCGGGGCTGGGAAGGGATGTGGAAGCAGGCTGGGTGCTTTGGGGCCTGTGTAGCCCATTCCCACCCTTGGGAACGGATTTTCCGCGGCCTCCCCTAGAGAAGTGCTGTTGACACACAGAGCAGGAGGCTCAGAGACAACGAGAGGATTTGGGAGGACGTTTCCGTAAGGGTAGAGCTTTAACAAGTACTGGCTCTTTAGTTGCTGTGGCTATAAGTGCCCTTGTTGCTGTTTGTTAGGTACTTAAAGCTGAGACTCTCTTTTTCTGGTGCCCAGCGACAGGATGATAAACTAAAGCACAAGAGGTTCCACCTCAACATGAATAAGAACTTCTTTCCATTTAGAGTGGCAGAGCGCTGAAACAGCTGGCCAGAGAGGGTGTGGAATCTCCCTCTCTGGAGACATCCCAAACCCACCTGGTCTTCCTGTGTCACCTGCTCTGGGTGACCCTTCCTTGGCAGGGGGTTGGACTGGATGATCTCCTCTTCCAACCGCAGTTATTCCGGGATTCTGTGAGACTGTGTCCTGCTGAGACCACAGGGGCTTGGTGAGGGGAGCTGTAACTCCCTGCAGTGCTGTGGAGCTCTGGCAGGTCTCTGGCAGGGACCTCACACACTGGCTGTGTCATGCCAGGGGTATGGAGAGCACTGGGAACAGCAGAGCCACAGGGTTAACGTGGTGGTGGGAGGAGGGTGCAGCTCACCGTGGCTCTTGCAGTTGCTGTCCAGCATGTGGATGGCAGGTGCTTAAAGCTGGGTAGGTTGGGCAGAAGCCTTTGGTAATTGTTGGAGGAAGCACATCCTCTCCTGAAGAATTCCCTTCTCAGGAATATGCCTCCACCGTGCGGCGAGCAGTCCAGTCTGGGAATGTCAACCTGAAGGACAGGCTCACCATTGAGCTGCACGGTGAGTGAGCAGGACCAGGGCATCTGGTGCAGGCACTTCTGCCTGTGCACAGGTGAAGCTGTGCCACTTGCACGTGTTGTCCTGTGAAGTTCCTGCTGCCCAGGGTTATATTGCCCAGGGTGGCTGTTGAGCCACAGCACTGACCTGTCCTCTGGCTCTCCCCAGCGGATGGGCGCCATGGGATTGTCCGTGTGGACCGGGTGCCACTGGCAGCCAAGCTGGTGGATCTGCCCTGCATCATCGAGAGCTTAAAAACCATTGACAAGAAAACATTCTACAAGACAGCAGATATTTGCCAGGTATGAGCTGTCCTTCTCGCCTGTACCAACAGCTCAATTCATTGCTCTCCTCTCCGGGAAAACCCTTGTACCCTTTGGCAACTGGACACCCAATATAACATGGCCAATTTGTGTATCTCACAATATTAGCAGTTTAAAATTCCCCATTCCACTTGGTGTTTAGAAACCTCATTCCTAAAGTGTGAAATGTGATTGTCCTTGTGACAGCTTAACTGCTGCTGTATCCAGCTGAGCTGGGGGTGAAACTGTGTTTCCCACACCCTGTGCCCCTGAATCCCTTTGGCTCACAACATTCAGTGGGCAGTCACTGTTCCTTTGTGTGGGGGTTCCAGATGCTCGTTTGCACTGTGGATGGTGATCTCTACCCGCCTTTAGAAGAGCAAACCGTGAGCACTGACCCCAAGGCAAACAAGAAGAAGGACAAGGACAGAGAGAAGAAATTCATATGGAACCATGGCAGTGAGTAGAGGCTGTGCCAAGCCCCTCCACCCCAGTACCCAGCATCTGAGCAGGGTGCTCACAGCTGCCAGGTACTGGCTGTGCTGCTGCTCCTTTCCAGGGCTCTCTCTGTTGCTGTGCTTCTCTCACTGGGCCATCTGCCTGACACATGAAATCTGTTTCCTCTGTCACAGTCACTCTTCCCCTGAAAAATGTACGGAAGCGGCGATTCCGGAAGACAGCTAAGAAGAAGGTGAGTTGCTTCTCACACAGATGTAGATGAAATACCCAAGGGAGAGGAGGGCAGAGACATTAGAGCTGTAACTGTTACTGGTTCAGAAGTCGCGTGTTTTCTTAATATTTGTTCATGTTCCCTTGCCCGAGATGAGGGTGAGGGGAGGGTAGTAGATTTAAACACTTCTTTGGTTGCTTCCTCTGTATTTTCCAAGATGCTCCTAAGGGGAAGATCCTCTGTGCAGAGTACTGCTGGACCTCATTCCTGTGGCTGCCTTGCCACAGCACATCTCTTCCTGCTCATAGAGAAGAAAGGAAGAAAGGCTCACATGGAAATGAGGCTTCACTCATTCCTGCTTTCCCAGCTTAAATCTTCTCTTTATGCATGGCCCATTCCCTTCCCCAAATAGTACCACTGTCATTTCAGCCGGGGGAGTGACAACAGATGGAGCTCAGAGACTGTCTCTGTGCATATGCACAAGCCAGGCAAGGTGTTGGGGAGATGCAGCACCCTGAGGCTGGGAAGACTTGTTCTTCTCTCCTTTGCAGTTTCTGGGAACAGCATTGAGTGTGATTCTGCATGACATTTGGGAAACAAATTGCTTGAGACACTCTTGTAGCCCACAGGAGAGATTTGATACCACTGCAGTAAAATTCCTGACTAATTTAAAAGTGAAAAATGAAGCCTTCTTTTGAGTGGGATGGGAAGGAGTTGAGCTGAGTTGACCGTCAACACCTCAAGGACTTTCTGCATACACACAGAAAGTCTTACAAAATAAGCAGTATAAGCAGAAAAGTGAGAGCACTCAACCTACCAAGGTACAAAAAAGATGGATTGGTTTTTGGGGGGTGCATAAATTACTTCGTAGTTGAATATGAGCAAATACTGAGCAGAAAGCAGAAGATAAGAAAGCCTTGAAACAGTGCTCTATCCAGAGGTGGAGCCTTGGAGTTGGCCAGCACCAGCAGCGTAGTGCATTTAACAGTGTCTCTGTTCTCTTTCCCCTCTCTGGCCCAGTATATTGAGTCTCCTGATGTGGAAAAAGAGGTGAAGCGTCTTCTGAGCACCGATGCTGAGGCTGTCAGTGTCCGTATCCTTTTGTGGAAAAAAGCTCAGGAGTAGGACAGGACTTGTGTGACCTGGGGGTTCTGCAAAGAACAAGTTGAGCTTTGCATGGGCATGGGACACTGGGGGATAAACACACAAGAGGCACTGAAGTTTTGGAGCTTCATCTTTGCCTTGTTCAAAGCTTATTGTTTCCTCGAGGTGACCTTTCTTGTGGACTGTACTGTTTGTCTGAGCAGGAACTGAAACAGTGGAGGAGAAGTCATCAAAAAAGAGGTCTGGGGTGTTTTCATCCTGGCTGTCCATAGATACAAGGCCAGACTGGTTGAAGTGGCAGCGGTCTGCCATTTTTAGCCTCTTCCATCACACTGCATCTTCCACGTTCCTCTTTTTCCCTTGACTCGCCTTTTCCTGCTGTCAGGCTGGGAAGTCATTGCTGAAGATGAAACAAAAGAAGTGGACAACCATGGTTCACTCACCAGCCTGGACATCTCCTCCCCAGGGATGTCAGGGCATAAGCAAGGCCATGGCTCCTCAGGTGCTTTGGGGAAGGCTGTTTTATTTCTAGATGTGGTCCCTGGCAGGCAAAGGGCACTGGCAGGTCATCAGCTGTGTTTTAACACTTTTGTCCCCACCTAGAACACGATGAACTGCGGGAGATATTTAATGATATCAGCAGCAGCAGTGAGGATGAAGATGAGAGGGATCATCATGACGACGAAGACCTGAACATCATGGACACTGAGGAAGACTTGGAGAGACAACTGCAGGACAAGCTGAATGAGTCTGATGGGCAGCAACAGGAGAATGAGGGGTCCAACCAGATCGGTGAGTGGCCAGAATTGTGGCAGAATTGTTGGGATGCCAGGCAGGCTGTGCTTCCCAGCTCTGCTGCTGCTCTGGGTCTGAGCTCACTCTCCCTTCCAGCCATGGGCATCCAGAAACAGATTGACAACCTGAAAAGTAAACTCCAGGAAACTCAAGACAGGAGGAAGCGTCAGGAAGATCTCATCATGAAAGTGGAGAACCTTGCCCTCAAGGTGAGAGCTCTCCTAGGGTCTCTTCAAACCTGCTCAACACTGGCTCACCATTAGATCCAGCAGGCTGATTTGGAGAAGCCAGGAGCCTTAGCCTGCTGGATTAAAAATGGCTGTGGTGTGGCCATACACACTCCAGCATTTCCCCATGGAGGCAAAGCAATCTGTGAACCTGTGGGAGATGAGGGGGTGGTTGTCAATGCAGCTTGGGGCTTGCTGCACCATTTGACACGTTGTGGCAGCACCCCTCCAGCTGAGAACACACTGCTAACTGTGGTCTCCATGTCTGTCTCTGCAGACCCGTCTCCAGGCCGTGCTGGATGAGTTCAAGCAGCAGGAAGAGCGAGAGAAGCAGCAGGTGAGGAAACTCCCACAGTGGAATGGGAGGTACTGGGGAACAAGACTGTTCCAGGCTTGGCCTGAGTTTTCCAAATCTTCTGCCACAGCAGCTGCTGTGAACTCCAGCGTTACAGGTCAGGTGGGGTTGTACCTCATCTGTAGCTGCACGGAGCTTCCCAAGGCAGAAGGAGATACAAGGAGTAGGGTTGACTGCAGCTTTCCTTCTGGAGGAGCCAAACCATGTCCAGTCAGCAGTCCAGAGCTGCCAGGATTGCTGCCTGGGGTAAAACTTGACACACAAACCTCTTAGCACCCATGTACAAGGAAGGCAGTGGCTGTAGGGTTGTGGCAGATTTCCTGCCTGGGCAGCTCTGTTCCAGCCAGGTACCGAGGCAGGAGGTTCTCACTCTCACATCCCTGTGGGCAGTGCCAGTTCTGTCCCAGAGGAGCCCAAGCAGAGCTTCAGGCAACACACAGGGAGAGCAGCCACTGGTGTGGGTAGAAGACGTGCAGGAACACAGAAGTGCTGGGGCTGCCCAGAGTCCCAGATGTGCCTTACTGTAATGTCTCCCTCCCTCTTCCCAGATGGCGTCCCTGCAGGAGCAGCTGGAGTCCCTCATGGAGAAGTGAGGAGTGGGCCTGGGTCTTTGTGAGCAGAGCTGGAAGTGGTGGTTGCCTGCCATGCTGAAGTCTTTGCTTTAGTCACACATTTCTGCTGCTGGATGTGCTGCTGGGCAGTGGTACAGGGTCCACATCCAGAGCTGCTTTCACATCCATTGTGCTGGGTTTGGCTGGTGGAGCTAAAGAATTAGGCTATGGCTGTGAGAGCAGCCAAAACAACAGATTTATTGTAAATAGTCAGCACTGACCTCCCCGGGACAGCACGGTGCTGGTTTCTGCATCTTACTGAGCCTTGGGCTTGATGGGCTGTGGCCTGGTAGGAGTTTTTTCTTGTGTTTGAGGAATGTTTATACCTGCAAACCAACCTCAATAAAGTTTCCTTTTCAACCCTGGTCTGTTCCTTTGTGGTCTTCCAACCACCCAGCCCCTGGCAGGGAGCCATGCCTGGGCATCTTTGGTGGGGCACTGCTGGCTTCCTTCCCCAAAGTGCTCTTGGTGGAGCTGGGTCAAAAGTGCTGTCACTCAGTGGGAGGAACGAGGCCCTCCTGATCAGGGAGTTCCTGTAATTCCTCACAGAGTATGCAGGCAAATCCCAGATTAACCTGATAGGGTGGGAAGAGGATTAGAAGGGTGGTTACAGAAAGCAACAGAGGACACCGGGGGCTTCAGCAAGTGTATGCTAGGTGGGGACGCCCCTCTCACAACCCAAGGGCAGGAGAAGAAGGCTCTGCCCCAGCACAGAAAGGAAAAGGTCAGCAGGAGCCCTGGAAGACGATGTGTGTGTCCAGATAATCAAGAAAGAGACACCTAAGGAAGACGTGGAGCTCTAGGAGGGCCAGAGTGTGCTGAGGTGCGTGTGAGCTGTAAGCAGTCATGGAGGAAACCTACCTGCTGAACGTGGAAGGGGTCAAAAAGAAGATTCTGAACGGAGGCCGAGGGGAGCTGCCAAAGTTGCAGGATGGGAGCAAGGTAAATTGTCTGGGTTGTTGTTCCTCCAGAGCCCTGGGAGAGGGAGTGGGTCTGAGATCCCTGCCCATTATGGTTCACAAGCCCAGCTCCAGGTCTGGGGAGCAGTGAGAGCCCTCACAACAGGGTGCAGGAGGGGCTGGTCTGGGCACAGGCAGCCTCATCTCTCACAGTGACAGCTGGCAATGCCCACGGCCTCACCTTGCACTGGCTCTGTGACACCTCCTCCCCACGGCCCTTTAGAGCTCAGCAGCCCCAGTGGGTTGCTGAAATCTACCTTTCCTGCCATGTACCAAGCAGGAATGAGATGTGCCACCGGGTTGTTCCTGGGAGATTCCCCAGCTTCTGATCGCTGTGGGTTCCCCCAGGTCATGGTGCACACTGTGAGAGCGCTCTGGGTTACAAAGGGGGATCCATAGGGGGAAGCAAGACATAGCTTAGATGGATGTTAAGATATTTGACCATCTGCTTGCTGTCTTAAGTGGGCAAGAAGCACAATCTCCTGCTGTGGAGGGAGAGCTGCTAGTCAGACCAGCACAGTGCTGGGAGCAGGCTTGACCCCACAGCTGAGGTCATCGTAGCTACCGAGGAGACTCTGACCACTGGGCTCTCTCTGGGGCAGTTCACCTTCCACTTCCAGACGTTGAAGGATGACTTTGAGCGGACGGTGATCGATGACAGCCGGGAAGCTGGCGTGCCCATGGAGATCATCGTGGGCAAGATGTTCAAGCTGGAGATCTGGGAGACGCTGCTCAGCTCCATGAGGATCGGGGAGGTGGCAGAGTTCTGGTGTGACACCATTGTGAGTGAGGGACTGATAGATGCCCATTTCCCCCGTTCCTGCAGAGCCAGGGCACAGGACCATGCATCCCAGAGATGCTCCAGCCTCGTCTGGTGCAAGCACGGGGTGTCACTTAGCACCAGGGGGGCTGCCCTAAGGGGCTGCAGATGGCCCCCCAGGGCTGAGCAGGGTGCTCCCCTCCTTGCAGCACACAGGCATGTATGCCCTAGTCTCCAGGGGCATGCGGAGGATCGCAGAGGGACGGGACCCCCTGGAAGGCCAGAAGCACCGCTGTGGCATGGGCAACATGTTTGACTACCACAGCACGGGCTACGAAGACCTGGACGAGCTGCAGCGGACACCACAGCCTCTCATCTTCATCATGGAGCTGTTCCGGGTAAGGGGGATGGTGGGGATGGCTGCCAGAGCAGGAACAGCTGGGACAGGCTGCTCAGCTCCTCCTGCCCGTGCAGGTGGAGGACCCCTCAGCGTACAAACGTGACACCTGGGCCATGAGCAAGGAGGAGAAGCTGGCAGCAGTGCCTGTGCTGCACAGCGAGGGCAACCGCCTCGTCCTGCGCAGGGAGTTCGCACAGGCGGCGGCCAAGTACCAGGAGGCTGTCATCTGCCTCAGGAACCTCCAGGCCAAGGTGAGGTGCACCAACACCTCCCCAACCCTGCCTGGGTCACCCCTCAAAGGGCTTCCCTGCGTGCCTTGGGTGCCTGGGAGGGGGTGGACACAGCCATGAACCGCCCTGTGTTGCTCGCGGGGCAGGAGAAGCCGTGGGAGGATGGCTGGCTGAAGCTGGAGAGCCTGGTCACACCGCTGGTGCTCAACTACTGCCAGTGCCAGCTGGAGCTCGGAGAGTACTACGAGGTGCTGGAGCACACCACGGAGCTTCTCCAGAAGCACAATGGTACCTGTACCCTGCCTCTCACCCCCTGCTGTCCCCATGGCTCCCAGGGACTCCGTCCTCTGACTCCCCCATCCGTGACAATGCTCATCCTGTGTCCCTCTGCCTGTGATAGTACCTGTATCATCTGGATCCCCAGGTCCCAGCTGGTCCTGCCCATGACATTGCTCATGTCCTTGGTTTCCCCTACCCACAATGTCCCCCTACCCACCACACCACACTTCCCCTTTCCACGATGATCCCTGCCCTCCCTGTGCCCTGCTGCCCACAGTGGCAGTGCAGAGCCCAGGTCTCCCTGCCCTCCTTACAGGTGTGTCCACCCCCACCGCCCCATGTGCTTCATGTCCCCTGGTCCCCAGGGTCTCCAGCTCCTGTGGCTGAGCCGCAGGACCCCCGCTGAGGGCTCTTCTCTCCCGACAGACAATGCCAAGGCCTATTTCAAGCGGGCAAAGGCCCACGCTGCTGTCTGGAACGAGCGGGAGGCACGGGAGGACTTCCAGCGCGTGGCTCACCTCGACCCCTCCATGGCAGCTGCGGTGAAGAAGGAGCTGAAGCAGCTGGGGGAGAGGATGAGGAAGAAGCACGTGGAGGATCGAAAGCGCTACCAGGGCCTCTTCCAGTCGTCCCAGGGTCTGAAGGCCCGTGAGGAGCAGGAGAGCAGGGAGGTGGGTGATGGGGCACCTCAGGGAGAGGATGAGGTCTGGGACATCCCTGGGCAGGGGGAGCAGGGTGCTGAGACTGAAATAACAGGACAACCAGGGGCTCCCCAAGCAGAACAAGGGACCCCCAGGGCTGGGGGTGAAGGGGCAGCACCAGGAGGAGAAGAAGCCCGGGGAGAGCCTGTGGGAGAAGAGGTGGAAGGGAGGGATGGGACAGCAGTGGGGGAAGAAGTAAACCTGGGCACCTGTGGGGCAAAGTCAGAGAGCCTGGGAACAAAGGAGGAAGATGAGAAAGAGGAGGAGAGGGAAGAGAAAGATGAGGAGGGGGAAGAGGAGAAGGAGGAAGAAGAAAAGGAAGAAAAAGAGGAGGGCGAAGAGGAAAAGGTGGAGAGGGGGGCAGAGGAAGAAGATGAGAAATTAAAAGAGGGTGAAGAAGTGCAGAAGGAAGAAGAAAGGGAAGAAGAAAGGGAAGAAGAAAGGGAAGAAGAAAGGGAAGAAGAAAGGGAAGAAGAAAGGGAAGAAGAAAGGGAAGAAGAAAGGGAAGAAGAAAGGGAAGAAGAAAGGGAAGAAGAAAGGGAAGAAGAAAGGGAAGAAAAAGAGGAGAGGGAGGAGGAAGAAGTAGTAAAAGGGGAAGTGGAGAAGAACAAAGAGAAAGAGAGTCTACCAGCAAAAAAGAAAAAGCCTAAAGCAGGGAAACGTGGGACAACAGAGGAGACAAAGGCAGCAGGGCTAGTGCAGGGGTTGCAGCAAGGAGCCAGTGGAGCAGAGGGTGCTGGCACAGGGAGTGAGGCCCAGGCTCAACCAAAGAGAACCCCAGAGCTGGGGGCTCCCAGCGAGGGGCTGGGTCCAGCTGAGGGGCCCCCAGAGCTGGAGGATAACACATCTGAGGAGGTTCTGGAAGAGGTGAGCTGCAGGGAGCAGGGAGCAAGCAGTGGACAGGAAAATTTTGGGGAAGGCAACATCCCACCAGAGAGCTTCACCCCTGGGGAAGATGAGTAGCTGGGTGGAGGGGCAGAAATACCCCCCTGCCCCATAGCAGCCAGAGAAGGGGCTGCTGCACCCCTGGAGCAGTGCAGCAAAGAGCAGGGCCATGAGCAGCCCTGAGCAGGGTCAGTCACCCCTGCTTGGGGGAACTGCTGCCAGGCCACTGACAAAAAGGACCAGCACAGCCAGCAGGGCTCCTGTACCCTGAGAGGGAGGCCCGGGGCTGGGGACTGGCCCAGCAGTGACACGGGAACAGTGCTGTCCTCACCCTGCCACCGCCGGGCAGCAGCGCCCGCGCACCCCTGCCCCGACTCCTCGGCTCCAGCGCCTTTCAGCTGGGCGCCACCGAGCTTTGCTGGCTGAGAAATAAAAGCTCTTCCCTGGCACCATGGGCTGGGTTTGTTCCTGAACGTGACCAGCTTCCCTGATCACATTCCACACCTCCCGCCTTGTCCTGGAGCCTGCAGCACAGGGATGGGGCAGTCTGTGTTGCTCTTGAGAGGGGTGGTTAAGGAGGCTGCATTTCACCCCCCCTTAAGCTCCTGAATCTCTTCTGCATGAGTTTCCCCAAACTTCCCTACAGTTGCACCGTGTCAGGCCTTTTCCCAGCACTGCCAGCCCTTCCAGGCACGGGTGAGAGCAGGTCCAGCCCAAAAATTGTCTGTCCTGGGCAGGCTTCACCATCAGCCAAGTCTGGGCAGTGGAGAGGGCCTGAGAGCCCCTGGCCTTACCCTGAACTATTCTTCATCTGAATCCCTCATTGTGCCACAGCGGCACAGTGAACATGGGCAGCACTTGGGACTGAGGCACCCAGACATCTCTGGGCACTGAAAACTTAATGGAACTCCAGAGAGAAAGGAGGGAGAGGACTGCCTTGCCTGCCCAGCATCCCACTGCTGTCTACATCCTGCCTGGGGCTGAAGGGTTTCCTACAGCAAAAGTTCCTGGGTGACAAAGAGGGACTGTCCCCACACAGCCCCTGTCCCACCCCTCAGGCTGCCACATGGCCTGGACAGACCTTGCTGGAAGAGGGTGAAGATGGTGGCTGGGGGACACATCTGTGTCTGGGGATCCTGGGGCTCTGCTCAGAGCTTCTGTTCTGCCTCAAGTGGTGTGGAAAGCCAGGGTGACACAGTGCAGGCTGTGTGCCAGCAGCCCTGCAGGAGCAGTGCCAGGATGGCACAGCAACAGGAGCTGACTCAGCCGAGATGCACGGATAGAAGAGGCCAAAGCACTGATCCAGGTCTCAGTATAAATACAAATTTATTCTCTTTCCAGAGCAGAGATGCCACAAAGCAGTGAGGACAGCAGCACCACAGTACATGGTTACCAGAGCATTAACCAGCCTGCTCCCCTCCCTGACACATCCTGGCTCCCAAACACAGCCCAAGCACCCAACCTGGTCCCCCCTGCTCCCCACACCTGGCACTGGGGCCAGAAGCTCTGTCCTTATCCTGCCCTTTTTCTTCCTCCAGCTCCCCTCAGGCTGGATACTCCTGACCACACCCTCGGGCCAAACCTCACTCTGCTGCTCCCCACGCTGCTCCCATCCTGTTCCTGGGATAACAGAGGGATCCAGCCGGGTCTCACAGGCTGGCCTGTGGTCCCTCTCACCCACAGCCTAACACAGCATGCCCAAAGCCACCCTAATGCCACCACACTGCCCTCCTGCCACTCACCTGGCTGGGACAGGGGACAGCAAGGACAGCCACCCACACTGCTGCCAGCAGACACTGGAGCACTACATGCTGAATACCCCTGGTTATTGGCTCCTCACCTCTGCCAACGCCCCAAAGCCAAGCCCACAGCCCTGTGCCTGACACCCTGCCCTGGTCACAACTTCCCCGGACAGCTCAGCACCACGTCCTGTCCCAGCCAGCAACAACAGCCCTGGCTCTGTCCTTGCAAGCCCTGTTTAGGTCGGATATTTCACCCCAGTGTGCAGCCCTGCCCTGCCCCGAGGGCTCAAGCCTCTCATCTCTCCACGACCTCTGGCCCCAGAGCACCAGGGCCATCTCAGCCCCTGCTCTGGGTCACCCTGCAGCACCTGACTCTGCCTCTTTCTCGACATAACACAGCACAAGACATCCACCCCAGGGGACCCCTGGGGACCAGGAGCCACCACCCCCAAGCTGCCCTGCCAGAACAGCCTCCCTGCACTGCTCTGTGGGACTGACCCGCTTTCAACGAGGGCCTCCAGCCCCTCATCTCAACCCAAAGTTGGGGACAGCAGCAGGGCAGCTGCTCCCTGGGGGTAGCAAGGAGGTGCCCTGCCTGTCCTGCTGCCCACCCACACTGCCATGCACTTGCATCAGACCAAGGTGACCCCAGGGCTGGAGTATGGCTGGAGAAACCCCTCCCTGCAGGAGCTGGGGCTCCCCAGGGATGGAGCTGGGTCTGTGCAGGACAGGCTCTCTGTGCCATGGCAAAGGCACAGATCCCCAGGAAACCAGGCAGGATGAAGTACCTGCTGTGGGTCCAGCCCTCACTGAGCTCCCTCACAAGCAGCCCTGCAAGGCAACATCAGCAACAGGGAAGGTGCTGGTTCCCCTGGGAGCAGGAGTTGGGCTGGTCTGAAAGTGAAGGGCAGCTACACTTAAGGTATTAGAGTTTAATAGAGTGAGTCCATGAGAGTATTTAAGTACAGTATATATATATAATATATAGAAATATATGCAAATTAAACAACAATAAGGCTCTGTTATAAAGACCCTCTCAATATAAGGCTGCTAGCTGGGCTGAAGCTCTAACATGGACTCAATCCCTACTCCATAAACCTCACAGACTCTCTCCTGGTGGTATGTGCCTGGCTGGCTGCAGAGCCTTGGGTGGCAGAGTTCAAACCATAAGGCTGGCAGCTGGTTACTGTTACAAAGAGTTATTTTAAAAATTGTGTGGCTCCAGGAGTGTTTTGGTGCCCATAAACCTGGAGGCTCCAGGGCACAAATGAATAGTGGGATGCTGAGCTCTGCATCCCCGGAGGGCTGCAGGCAAAGGCAGCAGCCCGTGGGTGCCAGGGGAGACAGGCAGTTTTCATGGCTTCAGTTCTTTCTTCTGAACCATCCCACCCCAGGCTTGGACACTGTGGCTGAGTGACCAAACCAGCCTCCTGGGGAGACCACAGTCCCACTCCTGCACGACCTATGTTCCCCTGAGATCTTCTGGAGCTGGCAAGCATCCTGCACCACCAGCTCGGAGGGAGTCTGTGTGAGGTCTGCTGCAGCACAGGGAACATGGCAGGGAGAGAGGGGGAGGAAAGCAGCCAGGTAGCTGGTTAGGAAAAGTCTCTGGCTCACAGGAGGTGTTAGATAAGAGAGGTCATACCTGAAAGAGAAATAGACAGGTCAGGAAAATAGGACCCAGAGCCACCTGGTTAGAAGGGGGCTGCTGCAGAGCCAGGAGGATCCTGCTCAGGGATGGCAGAAAGTGAGCAAGAGTCTGCACCACCTCACATTAGTGCTGGCACCAAGCAATGTTTCCCTCTGGCAGCCTGGGCAAGAGACCAAGTGCTGCTCCTGGACTGGGGCACAGAGGGAAAGACCAGAATGACCAACACCAAAACCCACTGAGTGAGCAGAGTGCCATCCACACACACATCCCCCGGTCTCCATCCTTGCTGGGAAGAGCCATCCGTGAGCACCCAGGAGAGCTTGCACTGCTGCTTCCATCTCACCAGGCAGCTGGGGCCTCGACCTCTCCTGCAGAGGGATCTGGACAGGGATGAAGCCAGGAGGTGGCTCAAAGCTGTTGCTGCAGGTAGGTGCTGGCAGGTCTGTCCATCCTCACGGTGGGAGCAGGGTGCAAGTCCTGAGCAGGGCAGGAGGCTGCCTTGCAGCTCATCACAGGGATCTGTTTGGTCTGTGCTCTTGGCAGCTCTGATCACCTCTCCTTGCAGGTGTGAAGCCTCCTCCTCCTCCTCAGTTCCCAGGCCACACACCGTCCCAGCAGCACTGCAGCAGCAAAGCTCTTGGCTGAAGCACTGTGGGTCATCAGCTGTCGCAGGGAAGCTGGGATCGGGGCAGGGCTCTGTGGGGAAAACCTCACCTGAGGGAGCAGTAAGAAGCGAGAGAGGAGGATTTCACTCAAGTACCTCGAGAGTTGGGGAAGGCGCTCCGCAGCTTCTCCATTATGTCTTCCAGGCACATGCTGACTTCCTGGGTTTTGGCTTCCACGTCATCTGCAGTGAGAAGGAGGGCAGATGGGTATGAAAAGGCTCTCTGGACATCCACCTGGCTGCCAGCATCTCTGCAGGATGGCAGGGTGTGGGCAGCTTCCTGCAGCATGGAAACAAAGGAGCAAGGCCAGGAGCTCAGCCCAAACCTCACCTGCAGTTTCAGTGTCAGGGGTGTTGTGCTCTTTCTCCTTTGCCTGGCTGCCTTCTGACTGATGTGGAGACGAAGCCAAGGAAGAGGCTGCTGAACCGTTGCCTTCTGACTCTGCTGGAGGCTGGAGTGAGAAGAGTTGTTGTGAGAAGGTTGTCATGATCCTCTGTCCTCGGCTTCCCCTGTTCCGCCCATCCCCTTTGTGCCATTGTCACATTGTCACAGCTCTGCTGTGGCAAAGCCCACCCCAAGGTCCCAGATCTTTGCTCTGAGCATACCTGCAGCAGCAGCTCCCTCAGCCTGTGCAGCTGTGACTCCAGCTGCTTGTTGTGGTCCTCCAGGATCTGCATTCGTGTCTCCAGGCGGCTCTTGTGCTGCCGGAGGATTCGTGCTTCGGCCAGGAGCTCATCGTTACGCGGGTCTTGCACTGATTCGGGAGAGCCTGTAGCCAAGGTTGGAGACTCCACTGCCTCATCATGCTGCCATTTCAAACGTCTCAGCTCTCCCTGGAGGATCCTGCGGGACAGCCCGGGTCAGCATCCCCACAATCCTTCCTAGAGACTGCTGGAAACACCCGGGAGCTGCACACCGGGGATGGCCCGTGACCCAGACAAAGCTTTGCCATTTGTGAAGCTTAAGGGCCAGGATGCTGCACTGCAGAGTGGCCTGTCTGTGGTTCTATCCCACTCAGGGAGTTCACAGACATGCAACCGCTTCTCAAGAGGCTGAAAACAAGGGCAGGGAAAGCATCCCCTCCTCCTGAGCTGATTGTCCCTGCCTAGAGCCTCACCCTGTGTGGTCCAGAGCAGCACTACCGCTGTTCACGAGGGGCTCAGGGACAAGAAAGACAGAGTGCCCTGGGCTCACTTCAACCAGTTTGGGATCCAGGAGGGGAACAGGTTCCGGGAATGTGGGAAGGAACATTTTGGGGGAACAGAGTCATCTCCCTTCCTTGGAGAGCTCTCCCTCACTGAGTTTTAGTGCTCAGCTTAGATACCCTCCAAAACCAGCCTCTCAGCATCTGCAATCCCCACCTCCAGACCCAGCAGCACCTCCTGGCTCCAGTCTGAGCTCTACAAGGCTTCTTCAGTCCCTTCCCCCCTCTTAGGCTATAACCCCCACTTTCAGAGTTAACCCTGTCTCTACCTGTTTTCATCCTCTAAGTGGGCCAGGACTCGCTCCAGCTCTCCCTTGTCATCCATGTTGAGGCTTCCTGGAACCTGCTGGCTGCCCCCAGGCTCTCTGTCAGTGATGGGGCTGGAATGGCGCAGCAGGTACTGGTCCTCATCCCTGTTCCAGCAGGTGGAGAAACACCTTAATTAGGGAAATCACGAGATTTGTGTACCCTTGGGGAAAGGCAGCATGGAGGGAGGCTGTTTCATAGAGGAGCTCCTGGCTGCTCCAGACCTGGAGCTCAGAAGGGGCTCAGCATCCCTGGTAGCTGGGGGTGCCCAAGAGCCTCTCACTCAATGGGACTGGGAAGGAAAGCATTTCTGTGCCCTGGCTAGGCATGAATAGAGCCACAGGAGCCCTGACTCATCAGGAGGTGAGGAGAAGGGAAAGGAGACAGAACTCACAGGCTGTCATCAGGGGACAGGCTATCACTGAAGAAGGAACAGTTCTGGCTTTCCATCTCTGCAAGCCTGGAGGGAAGAGAAGAAGGTTGAGATATGGTCAGAGACACCCAGAATGTCTGCTCAGAGCACCCTACTTAGGGCAGCCCCTGCAAGACTCCTCTCTGGCAGGGTCTCCCAGCTGGCCTGCACCAATCTGCCCCCTCTGCATGGGCTCTGGAGAGTTTTGCCTTTTTAAAAACCAAAATACACTGCTGCTCTGGGTGTAAGTCTCTGGAATAAAGAGCTGCTGCTGTGCAGTCGGCTCAGCCTCCTCTCTCACAAGCAAAGGAAAGGGGTATAAGAATTCCAGCTCCAGCCCAGGGCCTGAGCTACAAGCACAGGCTCCCTGTACCCCTCGAGTCCCCACTGCAAGAGCAGAGGCACTACAAACCACAAGGCAGCAGCAGTGGGAAGCTGGCAAACAGCTCTGGTGAGGACACAGAGCAGAACAAGACACAGAGGGATGTGCCTGGTGAGAATCCACCCAGCAGCTCATACTGGGAAGAGCAGGACAGTACATGGAGGCTGCTGCATCACCAAGACATCTGCTATCAAATGCATGGTCTTTGCTGCCAATTTAAACAGCATCAGCCACATCCCAGGCAGGTTTGCCTGGCTCTGCAGCATGCTGGGAAGGGTGGAGGGGTCTGTGACCACACATCTGCCCCCAACCTCCCCCCCACACCCATCAGGGTCATGCTCCATGCCCAGGCAGGACAGCAGAGCCCAGTGGTGGTACCTGCTGGCAAAGTGCTCGATCCGGGAGTGTGTGTCAGCGTGTGGCAACATCGGGGAGGAGGCTGGGCTGCAAGAGATGCACACTGGTCAGCAGGGCTTGGGAGAGGCTGACCTCACCTGGCTGAGAAGAGCCAGAGACAGGCTGGAAAGGGAGACTGAAATCTCTGTTCCTTCGAGAACAAGGTGTCCTATCACCCTCAGAGCAAGTGCTCCTCCAGTCCTCCCCCAGGAGCCCTGTATGAACTGAGATGCTCCTTCCATCTGCAGAATTCATGTCTCATTCTAGGTCAAAAGACAAAACCTAAGGGCACAGCCAACTCACGTCTCAGAGAAGTCAGCCTCGAGCACAGACTGGACGGGCAGGTAACCCCTCTGTGGGTGCTTGCTGAAGTACTGCTTGGACCGAAACTTGTTCTTCAGTGTCGTGGCAAAGTCTCTCATGTTCTCACTGGATGTGGTCTGCAGAGACACAAATATAGCAAAGGTGCTGCTTAATGGAAAGTGGGGGACCACAGCTCAGCATCTGCAAGAAAGAAGTCCCCTCAGGCTGGGCATGAGCTCCATGGGGGAAGAGGCAGATAAAACTGAGGAAGCAAGGAGGGCACACGGCAGCTCTGTCAGTCATGGGGTCTGGCACAGGCCAAGCTGGGCACTGGGGGCCACCATGGTCACCGTGAGCCCCAGAAGAGCTCAGAGGCAGCCTCCAGCACGCAGAGGGTACAAAACTACACAAGGGATCCACTTGTGGGGCTGCACCAGCCTAAACATCACAAGGCTGCTGCCATCAGTGGGACCCGCACTGAGCCAGGGCCCTCCCAGCCCAGCCCAGCTCCATACCGGGGTGTAGTACTCCATGATGGGGTAGTGCAGTTTGTTGCCCTTGCTGGCTCGCCCGGTGAGGAAGCAGGTCTGGCAGATATCCACATTGAACTGCTTCAGGCTCCGATACCTGGAGAGGTCAAGAGGCCATAGGGAAGCACTGGAAGTCATCAAAAACTCGTGTTTAAAGCCCAGGAAGAGGTCAGTGGGAGGGGAGAGAGGTGGCCTGTGTTGCTCTAACACCCCAGTGAACCCACAGTGCTGATGGCTGAAGTCCCCAGAGAAGCACCCTGCTCCTTCCCCTTAGCTGGCACCTGCTCTGCCCTGCCTGAAACACTGCTGACTGCTCTGGGCTCCCCCAAGAGCACAGAGCAAACTCAGCTCTCTCCTGCAGGACACCACACACTCCCCTTGGGGCCAGGGTCCCATATCACAACCCTTACCTGAACCCCTTGATGGGGCACTGCCGGCAGACAGAGCACTTGGTCTGGTGCTTCACCTGCTCGGCCATGGTCACCCGGTGCAGCACGGCCAGCCACACCATGGACTGCGGCTCCAGGTTGGCCCACTCCAGGAACTGAGACGCCTCAATGGCAGACTTCCCATTGCTCTGGGGAGGGGAGAGGAAGGGGCTGCTCAGAGCTGGGACCCAGCTGTGGTGGGGTGCAGGTCCCCTGCCACCTCGGGAGCCTGTCCCCAGCACAGCTGCTGCAGATGGGGCGAGGGCCGTGGCCCCACACTCACAAAGCGAAAGCAGCTGCGGATGCTGGGCTCCACGTTGCTGCCCCCAAATGCTGCCACCTCCCCCAGCTGGCGTGGAACCTGGATGGCCTCGTGGAGCAGGACGCCCAGGTGCCGCTGGTCACACAGTCCCCCGGCGTTTGCCACTTGGCTGAAGAGATCTGCGGGCAGGACAGACACACAGCTGACACCCCAGCACCCCAACAGGAGGCAGGCACGGGGGAGCAGTGTGGGGGTCACACTGGGGACCCCACTGACTGCCTCCAGCAGGGAGCTCAAATAAGAGGAAAAAACTGAGCTATGATTAAATAACCTTTAGCAGTATCCTTCCAGCTCCTAATAACCAGTTTAGAGTCTTCTTCAGACAGGGGCTACATCCATCATTTATTTAACAGCCACATCTAGCCTGTCCTCTATGAATCAGCCCAAACCCTTTATTTAACCCCTATGCTACACAATATTCCCCTCCACAGTATTCCATGGTTAAAATGCAGCGAGGAAAGCAATTTTCCTGAAACCTACTTCCCCCCAGCCATGCACCCCGTGGTATTTTCCTTCTGGAAAGTATTGGATAACTTTCCTGTGTGCCTTCTCTGCACTGTTCCTTACAGTGCCATGCAAGCCAGATCACTGCAGCACCAGTGAGTCTACAAAAACGCCTCCTAATTTTGGTGGCGTAGGCCTAGGGAGGGAGGGAGAGGTGATGATGCAAGCAGCTTAGTAACTGCAGGAAAGCTGTTTCTTTGCTCTTCCTGGGCAAAGAAGGTGTGAGGAAACAAAACCACTCCTGTTTTCCCCAGGTTAAATCTCACCAGGTTGTGGGGGAGGGAGACAAGGGACTCACATTGAAACTTCTCCTTGACCTCTGTCCCGCACAGACACGCAATGCCCGTCTTGAAGGAGAGAGCCCTCATCTTCCCGCTGCGGCCACTGCAAGGAGAGATACTGCACAGGTTGGCAAGCGTTCCAGAGTGGGGTTTTTTGGCAGGGGGGGTCATCAAGGCAAGCTCACACCAGGCACAGCCCCCCTCACCAGCAGCCAGAACCGTTCTGCAGCACTGCCAGCTGGAAGAGCAGCACAGAGGTTTCCTCCCAAGCACGGCAGCCCCCAGCTCAGGGGACACTGAGGGAGAGGTACCTGTCAAAGACATTCAGCAGCCAGTTGAGGCTCATGTCCACGCAGAGGGGCACGTTGACCAGGATGCCCCGTTCCTCCTCCAGCCGCTCGTAGAGGGTGGTCAGGCAGTGGATGACCTCCACCACGTCCATCGCCCGGTCACTGGGCTGCAGGTCGTGCTCATTGAAGATTTCCAAAGCCGTGGCCAAGGTGACCATGTCCACTGCACAGAAAGCACAGGCAGAGGGATCAGAGGGAAAGAAGGGAAATGACAGAGGTGAGAACCAAGAGGAGATGCAGCCCTGCCCTAACCTGGGGCAGCGTTAGTCCCACTGTGTTGGGAAAGATGCTGGTAGGACGGGCACAGCTCCTAGAATTTCTCTCCCACCTGTAAACCTCTCCCCAAATACCACATCTCCACCTTGAGCCGCCATTCTCTGTGACCTTCTTTCCTCATTGCTATGTCCAGACACAGCCATGAAAATGCTATCCATGGAAAGCTCTGTGCAGAGCCCAGCGCTGGCCTCTCTGCACGTGCCAGGTCCCTGTGGGGCAGGTGTGGGGAGGTGAGGGGGCACAGACCCACACAGACCCCACAGGCAGCTGCCCAGAGATGGATCAGTCCTGTCTGCAGCTCTTACAGCGCGAGGGAGTTAAAGCACAAACCCAAAACAGAGCTAGGACAGTGTGACCTGCCCTGGCTGCTCTGCTTTCAGATTTCTATGGCTGCAGATTTTACGTGCTACCGTGTTAGCAACCAGCAATATTTCTTCCCTCAAAGTCTTTCCATCTTTGAGACCATTTATGTTCACAGCATCCAGGGGATTGTGTGCCTTTTCCACACTGTAACTTCACTCTGTGGAAAAATCCTCCCTTCTCCTGTCAAAGCTGCTACACTTGCACTGGGAAGCCCCAGCTCCCGTGCCAGGGAGTATCGCTCCTGCCCACCCTCATGTCCACACTGCCCACGACTGCATATGGCTCTGATCTATCCCTCACTGCCTTCTTTCCTACACAGCCACTCCACCAAACTTCTCATTATGGGAAAGCTGCCTCAGCAACCTCCTTGCCCTTTTCTCAAGTATATCTTGAATAAAGAGCACTTATTCAAGTCTTTTCTGGGCTGGAAAGAAGGCGACAGCGCAGCATGTGAGATGCAAGAGATGCACAATCAAAGATGCACAACCAAAGATGCACAAGCAGCACACAGGAGGGCTCTCCTTTGCTCTTTGCCCTTGTTTCCTCTCCACACCTTGCCTGCTGCTGCATGGACACTTTTACAGGGTGGCAAAAGCCAGCTGCTGCTTTCTTCCATTTGCATCACCTCATCCCTGAATGTCCCTGGGTATAGGACAGCCTGACCACCACAGCGTCATGAAAATACTCCACAGCCAGGGTTGGACTCCCTCGAGAACCCAACCTCCTCGTACCCTGGCTCATTGCCTTCTTCCAGCCCTTTCACAGGATGTCAAAGAGCACAGGTCTGCCTGGGACCCCACTGCAGCCTGGCTGTACCTCCTCCCCTTCATGAAAACTTAATTCAGGAGGGGGATTTCCCTCAGCCTGCTGCTGCTTAATTTTGACAGAGCCTTAGGTGAGAGGTTTTGTCAAAAGCTCTGAGCAGCCAAGGATGCTGCATCTATCAGATTCCCATCTGCCTGCTTGCCAGTTCCACCAGAAACTCCTCAGCAGTTTCCAAGGAGCAGCTACCTCTTGGAGAGATGTTTGAGCTCCTGTGGTATCATATTCACCCAGCTATTAATCCTCCAGTTTTCACCAACAGTGCAGAAGTCAGGTTTATTGGCTCCCTTCCTTCTCTTTAAACAGTGAAGCCCTTTCTGTCCCTGTCAGTGAGGCTGGTTTCATCTCTCAGTTACATCCACACCTTCTCCATGCTCCTTTGGAGCTGCTTGGTGAGCCCCTGCCTGATCCCATAGCTTTGTAACTCTGAGCTGGACCACTCTGTTCTCACATCCCTTTGGCTAACTCCAACCCCTGAGTCATTTCCACCCCAAGCCTGCAAAGAAAGGCACTGACACAGACTGGTGAATTTGTTCAGCTTCCCAGGCTGATCTTCCCGGTTTCTCGCCTCAGCTACCTGTCCCCTGGTGCCTCCTGCCTTTGATGTGCTGATAAAAGCTCGTGTTAGTTTAACGCCTTCGCTGAGGGAGACCCAGCAGGAGGGAAACCCTTCCCACACTCACATCGAAGGGCTTTCTGCACCCGCCGGAGTTTCATGGCCGTCCGATACGCCGAGAACTTGATGTTGTTCAAATCCGCTGCAGCCACACAGGAAAACAAGAATAAGACTGCGGCACAACATCCTTATCTCCGGGGCAGGAAGCAGCAGCTGCAGTTCCCAGACCCCAGCCCCACCAGCAGAAGCAGAGCACATGCAGGAGAGCGAGGAGCAGAGCCTGGCAGGGGTCACACCCCACTGCTTTGGGGGACCCTGTGCCACAGAGGGGAGCAGGCGGCCTGGGGGAATCCCACGCAAACCCCACGCTGCAAAAAGGCAGATACCACTCCACTGGTTCTGGGACAGCCTCCTTACCCAGCGTCTGGTACAGCTCTGTCATCTTTGGGTGGTCCCAGCATGTCGTCTGGGCCTGGTGGCTGGAAGGAAAATAGATGGAGACCAAGAGTCAATGTGGTAACCAAAACTGCCAGGAGAGATTAAAAAAAGGACCTGACCAGCGCTGGGAGTGAGTGATTCAGTGTCTGCAGACACTGCTGCATCCCACTGAGCACACTCCCAGCCACAGCAGCATGAAGGATGCCCACAGTAGGATATCCCTGCCTGCTGCCAGCCCTCTCTCCTTCCAGCCAGGGTTTCCCCTCATCTTGGACATCCCAGCAGGCAGGGAAAGCCTGGCTCTGCCAGGCTGGGCAAGACACGCTTCACTGGAGGAGAGTTCTCACTCCAGTCTGTTCACTGCCCGCCCTCTCCTAATTGGTCCCCAATCCCTGATCCCGCCAGGCCAGAGAAGACCACGGGCTGTGTCTGGGAGCACACTCACTTGATGTAGTATGGCACTTTGTTGGGGGAAATGGCTCGCTCCCAGGGGACCTGGACAGAGGCTGCAAGGAGAGAAACACGTTTCAGATCAACACCAAATGCTCCTCTAAGCTGATGCTGTTTCTGATGCCAGCCCAGCAGGACTGTGCCAACAGGTGGGTGCCTCTGGAAAGGCTGTGTCTTCCCAGATCACCAGCTGGAGGTGTTGGTGCAGGGAAGGGGAGGCTGCCTATAAAAAGGCACAAGACTGCTGGTCTCGTTAGAGACATCCTGCCTCTCGAGACAGGGGCTTGGTACCTGGCTGAGCTCAGAACTCAGGAAGAGACACTCCCTGATGCTTTTGATGATGCCTAAGGCAACCTTGTGGTCACCAGTGGGCAGGGCTCATAGCAGATGAGATTTGGGTACACAAATACAGCACTGCCTGCTATGGCCCGGCTCAGACACCCAAAGCATCTGTTGTTTCTGTTATTCCTGCTCTGTGTGCCAGCTGCAGTATCTTGGGAAGATGAGGATTCATCCCATACCAGTTGCCTGCCACCCTGTGTTATGTAGAGGATGGAAGCCATTGCATGACCCTCGGTTATTTTCCTTTTTCGCAGGCAGTGTATCAATTCCAGCAACTGGAAAAGTCATTCTTCCTTTCAGATAGGAATACACAGTCTGCAGAGGAGCACAGGCCAGCAAATCCCACTGACATGCAGAGTCTCTGCAGGGCTCAGCATTTCCAAGGACGGGCCCCAGGCTCTGGAGCACAACCTGCTGCCCACCCTTTGCAGGTCTGAGAGCGGTCAGCCAACAGCTCTGGTCTGTAGAAACAGCATCCCTCTGCCTCACCACATGAATGAAAACCTCCTTAAAATGCACATTTTTAGCCTCCAAATAACTAACATGGGATATGAGGGACTGCCTCTTCCTGCCATCTGCTGTCTTGCTCTGAGGCTGACACAGTCCCGGTGTCCCCTGGGAGCTGCTGCTGCGAGTGTCACAGCTCTGTGCTCTAAAGGGAAACCACACTCACGTCCCACCCTTGGTCCCACAAGGTGAGGCAGCACAATGCCAACTTTGGAGATGCCTCCTGCTTTGGCTTCTGTGCACTGGGCACCAGCCTGGGCCCTTTTCCAGCCTCGTGCATGGCTCTGGGCTCAGCAACAGGACTTTGCACCCTGTTTTCCTGTACCACAGCCCAAGCTGTTCTAGAGAGGCAACCTTGTGGCAGAAGCCAGGGGCACCCACTCACTTACAGGAGAGGAAGTGCTGGGAGCCTGGTCCAAAGTCCCGGTGGGCATCTTGGAGCTGCTTCAGGCGTTCGTTTATGGAGGCCTGGAGAATTGAAAAATAATTCACTGGCAGTCCAACAGGCATTTGGGATTGATGACCCATTCAGGAAGGTTTGTGGGTGGACTCAGACATGCCCCAGCACACAGATGTGCTTCCTTCCTCTCCTATCTTGGTATTTGTGTTCCCCAGCCTGCCAAACCCCCTACACCTCCTCCCACAGGCTGAGGCAGCACAGCCACGTCTCCAGATCACCTGTATCCACACTCTCACAGACATCAAAGCACTCACAGCTGGTACTGACCCCCTCCACCAACACATCCTGATTCTCCCTTTGTTCCTCCCACTGCCTTTTCCAAACTGAGATCTCTGCAGATTTACCAGACGCTTTCCTCACACCGAACTGATGCTCTTCTCCTCCAGCAACACCACCTATAACATCCCTGCTGTGCCAAACCTTACTTTATCATCCTTGAAGCTCAGCAGTCACAGCTCTTCCCAGCATCCTCCTGCCCATGGTTTATTTGCAGCACTTGTTCCTGACTCCTTCCCACCTGCAGCTGTTTCCAGCGGGTGTTGATCTGCTCCAGGGTACGGGAATTCTCCATGCACAGGTGGACATCTGAGATGGCAAGCTGGTGTGCAAGATCATTGACCACTTTCACCCCATCCTTCATGGGAGACAGCTCCTCTTTAAACAGCTGGAATCCAGTGCCCGGGGACACAGGCACAGAGCAGGGGGAGAAGGAAAAGAAGCAGGTGAGTGGCCAGGACTCGGATCCGAATCCTTTGCTACAAGCTAGGGTGGGCTAGTGGCTGCCAAGCCTCTGCTGACTAACCCTCCCACAGGGTACCTCAGCAGGGGAAAAAAATATCCAACCAAACCTACCAGGCTGCAGATTACTCCTGATAAATGAAATGGGGACAATGACTCAACTGTGCAGAGCCACTGTGCCTGTGTAAGGTCTGTGCCATGACAAGGCACTCAGCATGGCTAGCTGCTCAGGACACTGCTGGCCAAAACCCCCCTCACAAAGCAGGGGGGCTGTGGGAAGGAGGACTTGGCCCTGAGATCCCAGGTAATGAGGCTGCCTTGGACTGAGCAGCTCTGTCCTCCTGGGAAGCAGCATTTCATCACCTCCACGGCCAAGGCTGGAGCCTTCTCAGAGCCAGGAGTACCTTGGTTGACTGGATGTGCTCTGGCAAGGAGTCAATGAAGAGGTCCCCGATGGGTTCCCAGGTCTCCCGCACGCTTTCAGCCTGGTCCAGGGTCGTGCTGAGCTCTTCCATAGCTCCTTTAATCTCCAGCAGCTGCTCCAGTGTCCGTTCAATGTGGCGGTGCTGGTCCACGCACCGGGCCGTGAGCTTCTCCCACAGCTCACTGGCCACGTTCGCCTGCTTCCAGACAAAGCGGCTGATGTTCTGGATCCGGTGCCGGGGAGACACATCTGTGAAGGCAAAGCAGGAGGGGAACGGGGAGCTGAAATGAGAGCTCAGCCCAGAGGAGAGTGGGGCAAGGGATGGAGAAAGGACGGGGAAATGGGAGATTAAAAAATTTAGGGAAAACTGGAAAAAGGGAAGGAAAACAAGTAATAATAGTATCCATCTCTACACCAACTCCTCTAGGTATCCAGCCTCTCTATCCTCACAGGCAGAAGCCATGCTGCCCTTTAAAAACCCACCCTAGAGCACATCTGGTGCTGCCTCATGAGGTGCCCCCATCATGAACAGCACCAGGAGCCTCTGCCTTTTCCTGGGACAGCGACACTGCTCTGTGCCAGTCTGACCTTTGGCCAAAGGACTGGGCACAGCCTGGGCACGGTGGTGTGAGGCAGAGCACTGATGTGCTGCTTTGTGCCACACCAGCCACCTCCACTCCACTCTCTCCAGGCCAGCTCAGGAGGAGCTGGGAAACCAGAGAACAAGGGGGAGCTCCACAGACCTTTGCTTTCCAAAGTTGGTTCTTCTAATTCCTCAAACGGGTGCTGGGAAAGGAAAGCCTGTGCTGACTCCAGGACAGAGTAAATGTATGGTCCCCGAGACTTCACTTCTTCCATGAAAGCCTGGAGAGCAGAGCACAGAGGTGAGAGAACAGGCTGAGCCAGAAAGTTGTGCCCTGGCTGCCCCCTTGCCAAATGCTGCAGTGATTTATTCACCCCAAGGCCCAAACCTCACTGGAGGCACAGAGAGAAGTTAAAGTCAAGATAAATATTTTTGCAGTTCAGGGAAGGAATGACCACCTGCCAGAAGGTGGCTCCTGCAGACGTTTGGCCTGCAGCTTCGCTGGAGTGGGGAGACAGAACAGCGAGCCCAGAATGGTGTGTTTGAGCCAGGGCTGCACAAGAGGAACTGTTTTATTTATGGTGCTTTCAGAAGCACTGCTTGGAGATGCTCCTCACTCGTGCAGCGAGAGCATGGCCAAGCTAGCAGTCCTTCCAGCAGCTGCTCAGCAACAGGTCCAGCTGCTGCAGGAGCAAGGAGAGGAACAGCAGGATGCCCCAAAGCAGCACATCTGCCAGGGAAGACTTCAGAGACACGCTGGTTTAGTGTCCTCTCCTTCCCTCCAACCTCATCTCCTGCACCAGTGCAGTCTGCTGGATGGGCTGTTTGTGCACCAGGGAAGCTCCAGCAAGGATGAGGGATAGCAGCAGTAAACATTTTATTTTTGTTTTCAAGGTAAAAGCAACTAAAGCCCAACAGCCACTGGCAGTGAGAAGAAAATGCTGTGAACATGGGAACAGGAAACTCTGATCTGTCTGGGTGCACCACAGTTTCAGATATGATGATAATGTGTTCCTGCAGGCACCACTCATGTCCCAACCACAGGACCACCCCTAGACCAACCAGCCTTCTCAGGCCCCAGGGTCCCAAAAGCAGAGGCCAGGGAGAGGTGGGACTTAGGGAAGCCACAACAAACGTGAGGGTTCACTACCAGCTGCAGGTCACTCGAGGCTGTAATGTGGGTTTATTGTCTAAAACCAGATGGGCTCTGCCTTTTTTCGGGAGGCAGAGATGGAGGCAGTCAAGGACTGGTGAACCCACAGGCTGTGGCATGGGCAGGGACACCAGGCAGGGGTCCCAGGCAGGGCTGCCCACCCCCAGTCCACCCCAGCAGTGACCGGGAGGCACAAGGAACGTACCGCGTGTGTCTCCTTCTCCTGCTGCACCAGGAGCACATCCCCCCGCAGGGGCAGCTGTGCCGACAGCTCCTCATCCTTCTGCCCCAGCCAGTCGATGATCTCCTGGAGAGGCACCTGCAGCTTCCCACTGTGGTCAGAGAAGGCTTCCAGCCGAGCCCTGGCAGGAGAGCAAGGACAGTGAGATGGCAGACAGACAGACAGACAGGAGAGGAGCAGGTTCCCTGAGGAGGGGAAGCAGAGCACCGTGGCTGGGTGCTGACCCCCAGGACCTCCTCAGTGACTGGCAGCACACCTCAGCATGGGCTGTGCATGACCCCCAGCCAGCAGAGAGGCTACACTGCCAGGTGGGGTGAAGCATGGAGGCACTGGGGACAGGAAACTGAAGCTATTCCTCACCCTGGAGCCCAGAGCAGAGGACACTCATTCCATGTTTGCCTGTGGGTCAGAACTGCTCTGGCTAGCACGGGGGGCTTGGGATGGCATTTACGTGTCTGGGCAGCTTCCAGGAGCCTTGGATTAAGGCAGGAGACAATTAACACGCCCCAGTTAAGCTCTCTGTCATGCTGGCTGTGGAGCTGCAAACTCTGACAGTCTGGAAGGCATGTTCCCCTCATGTAGTGGAGAGGGCTCCCAGTGAAGGGACAGGCACAGAGGAGGTGGAGGCAAAGCCGTGGGGCAAAAAGAGACAACTGCAGAGGTGGCAGAGGATAGAGAGAGCAGCAGAAAGCAGGCAGGAGTGACAGCATGGAGGGAGGACAGGATGG
Organism: Falcunculus frontatus; assembly: GCA_013398115.1. Taxonomy (NCBI): domain Eukaryota; kingdom Metazoa; phylum Chordata; class Aves; order Passeriformes; genus Falcunculus; species Falcunculus frontatus. The sequence goes on along the minus strand of VZRV01011014.1, from coordinate 936,209 downwards.
GATGGGTAGAAATGGAGAAGATGCTTTCCCGTGTAAGGAGATCCAAAAGCCTGTGGACCAGAAGGGGAGCTGAGCCAAGGTCACTGTGCATTCATGTGGCTCATCAAGCAAAAAAGTTCAAAAACCTCCTGACAAACACAAGCAGCAGGCAAGGTTGGAAGGCCAGGCCAGCCCGGAGCTTGCTCCAGGCGGGACTCTTACCGAAGGCTGTGGGATTTTTTTTTGATCTCGTTCCAGCAAAGATTCATCTCCAGAGGGGCCTGGGGCCCGGCAGCACTGCTTGGAGCCCGGGGGGTTACACACGAAGGTCCTGCACCATCCTGCGAGGCTTCAACCTGGGCAGAAACAGAACCATGCTGCATCCAGAGATCGCTGCCTGGTGCTTTGGGAACCTGCTTGGGGACACCCATCCTGCTCTGTCCTAACCCTGACCAGTTTTTCAGCTCTCAAGGGGGCTGCCCTGCTCCTCAAGTGGTCTGCTAATAGCTCCCAGGAAAAGTCCTGGCTGCCTCTGGAGGAAGGATGCAGTGCCAGCTGCAGCAGCACTAAGAGCAAAGGTTGAAGGGAGGGCTTACTGCACATCTCCTGCTCTCCTCAGTTATCCAGCAATGAGCTTATCTCACTGAGAGCTGTTAAGCCAGAGCTGGTCCTTATGTGTCACAGTGCCTGCAGGGCTAATGATGATTTTTCCCATGTTATTCAGGGCTGCTGTGCTTCGAGAAGAGGCTGATCCTGCTGTTCCTAGGGACCGAGGGGATCTGCCAACATCCTTTATGCCATCCCCAATACTGGGACTTGCCACCTGCTCCTCCACAGAGGCTCCAGGATATTCCCTGCCTGCGTGGCAAATCTGAGAAGCCACTTCTCCTCCACAGATGCTGCTTCTCCTCCGCAGCTCTCCAGAATGAGCAGCCGTGGGAAGGGTGCTGCGAAAGGCCGTGGAGAGACGACAGCAAATCCTAACCCAGCCACACGAAGGAAACACACTCAGCTGGAAAAACTGGGTGCTGGTCCCTGGACAACAAATCCTTGCTGGAATCCTGAGCCTTTAGCACTGTATCATGCCCCTGCTCACAGTGCACTCTGCTGCACGTGCTAGTGACAGCAACACACAGGATCAGAAGCCCCTCACACAGGACTCAGTGAGTGAGAGGGGATTTTCTCTCCAAAAAGCACAGTTTGTTGAGCAAAACACATGGACACATTCCCACAAGTGAGACATCAATGACTTGTGTTGGAGAAATGGCAGCATTTCGATCGAATGCCTCTTTGATATTAGCGCTCGCTTGAGATAATTATCCCCAGGTGCTTAATCAACCATAATTAAATGTGTTAGTACTTTCTAAACAGAGCATACAACAGGCCAGATAAGGGCAGCTGCCTCTGGGGGAAAAGCAGGAGCTCTTCCAAGGGGAATGCGTAGATATTTGTCACTTGTGCTGTCCAAGGGCTCACAGAGGTGTCTGGAGAAGAGATTCAGCCAAGCTGAGGAAGACAACAGGCAGGAGAAAACAACCAGACAAGGAATTTGGCTGCACAGCTAAAAATACCCCCTCCACACCAGTTCTCAGAGAAAAATCAAATGATCGCCAAGACTGGTGCTAAGTTTGATTCATCTAAAAACATCTAACAGGCTGTTCTCTGCCTCCCCATCCTGCCACTCCAGAAACACCAAGAAAACAGAGAAAACCATCACCCACAGAGTTCACAGGATTCTTGGGGCCACGAATTATAATCCACTCGAGCTAAAACTGCTGCTTGCACACAGAAAAATCAATACTCTGCATGTGCAGGTCCTCATGGCACTGAAGTAGGTCAGTCCCATGGCACTGCCAGGGATCGCTCCAGCCCTGCCCTCTATCCCAGGGGATACCAAAGGAAGGGATCAGCCCTACCTGGGTGCAACTGCAGCACAGCTCTGCAGACAACACGGTCCTTACTAAATAAGTTAAAAGCCCACCATGCCTGCAACTCCCAAGCCCCTCAGTAGATAATCCTGTAGCAGCGACCAAACAGAGAGCAGGTGCTGAACATCTGCTTCCCTAGGACAAAACCCCTGCAAGCGAGCAGAGGGAGAGATAAGTGCTTTCCCTCCAAGCACCCCCTCAGCATCCCTTCCCCAGAGCCCCAGCCTGGACCCTCACTCCCCCTCCACCCCGGAACAGGTTTATTTTCGGGTGCACAACACTCACGCAGGCTCTGTCAAGTGCATCTCCCTGTGCTCAGCCCCAGGTCCGCCCTGAGCTCTGCTGGAGGAGCAGGCATCACCTCCTGCCCTGCCGGGTGCCAGCAGCAGCACCCAGCAGGGCAGCGGGCAGGCGCTGGGTGCCCGGCAGAGCTGGGTGCCCCGAGCACTGACCCCCCAGGAATGTGGAGGGGGGCGGCAGTGCCTCACAGACAGCCTCAATCCCAGCTTTGTCCAGTGGCATTCCAGCAGCCTCCAACCTGCCTTAACCCCGTGGATGCCCTCAAAGCACCAGGGGGGCAGAGATCTGCCCGCTGCAGGGCAACCCCACATCAGGTGGGACATGAGGTGTGTGTGGGGTCACTGCTCTGGGCGCTGGGGAAGTTCCGTCCCTGCAAGGGCATGACAGAGGGGATGCACTGGGATGACCAGCAGAGACCTTGGCTCAGATGCTGGAGCACATACAGAGCAGACAGGGGTGCTTGCCAGGGAAGAGATTTATCTGGGAAATGATCCCATCAAACCTCAGTGACCCAGAAGGTAAAAAGGTTCTTGAGATCTAATCCCAAAAATGTCAAAGGTGCCCTTGTGGTCCCCCACGGGTACCAGCAGATGTTCATGCCAGCCTGGACCAAGTGCAAATAGTTTCTTTTTGCCAGAAAGCTCTGGGCTGACTTCTTGTGTCCCCCACAGTCCTGACGCCCAGAATTTTTATCATGCTCTCTTCCACCTACAGGGAGGGAAAGAAAAGCTCCCAGTATCTCTCCCTCTCTTCCCCTCCTTCCCTGCCTGCACATCTGATGGGTGCTGTCCCTCCCTGTGGGACCAGCACAGCCAGCTCTTCTCCTCACCACCTCTCAGGTCCAACAGATGGGACAGCAGCTCTCAGACTGGAGGAGGGGGCTTCAGTGAGGCCAGGACACAGCTAAGGACACAGTCTGCAGCCTGCCAAGAGCTTTCAGGAGTAGCAAGTACAAGAGAGGGAGGCTCATTCCTAAGCAGCAACAGCGGCCCCTTCAAATGAGGCGAACTGTCATTAACACCGCTCCTGCTCCTTTCCTCTCTCCCAGCAAATCCCACAGGGCTCTGACTTCCTCACAGAGGCTTGGACTGCTCAGGCAGGTCAGGAAGACATTTTCCTGCCCATCTTGTTCTACCCCTCTCCCGCCTCACTTCATTTGCTGGGCTCTTTATCAACCACCCGTGCACTGGCCCGGCAGCAGCACTGTAACAGCCACCCTGGGGCCAACAAACCCTGACTCAGCCACCAAGAGCTTGCCCCCCTGCCTCATTCTTGCATGCTGGAGCCTCTCCAGAGCCATCTCTGCCTTCCTCCCACAGCTCCCTGAGGCAGGACGGGTCCAGGCTGATGGTCAGCCACGGTAGGGAGAAACCTCAGGCTCAGCCCTTGCTTTTCATGCTTGAAGCACGATGAAAAAAGGAAAAGGCAGAGCTGGGAGCTCATTTGTCCTGGGAAGAACACTGCCAGTGCCCAAGAGAACCTTTGGCACTGTCCATCAGTCTCCAGTCAAGTGAGAGGTACCCTGGGACCAACAGCTACAGGCAAAGAGGGATCCACAGCCTGGCAGAGCCAAGGCAGCATTTCCCCACCCTAAAGGTGCTAAATCAGCTCCTGACAGCTCAGTGCAGAGCGCAGGCAGCTTTGCAGACAGTTGCCAGCACACCTTTCTCTTCTTCACTCTGCTCTGCCATTTACCAGGGGTCCCCAGAGACCTTCCTTGCTCTCTGGTGAGGAGCCTCAGAGACCCTGGGGGAAGGAGGAAGGAGACTTAAGATCTGTCCCTCAAGACAACTCCATTAGAAAGAGGTCATATTCCTCCTCTGCCTTACAGCAGGGAGGAATATGCCACCAGGGGCTTATTTCCAAGCTCTTATCTGCAACCAGGAAGAGCAGAAAACCTACATTTTCACCAAAAGCTGACACTGTTCCAAGTTTCCAGGAAAAAAACCCCCAACCAAACACACAAGAGCTGTTAACAGTAGCCTCTCGCTCGTTATTGTGAAAGAGGCTTGAAATCCAGCTCTGCAGGTTGTCTCTCTTCCCCTGCTTTGGGAAACACTCTGCAGCCAGAGCGCCGGAGGAGAGCGCACGCTCTCATTAAGTGAGGCCGACGGGGTGCTGGGGCTGCCAGCCTTCCCTGCCACCAGCAACAGAGGGCCTGCTTTGCCCCACAGAAATCTGCAAAAGGCTGCCACGAGAAAGACTCCCAGAGCCAGCTCTTACCTGAGACAGCGGGCGGGCAGTGCTGCTGTGCTGTGCCTGGTCCGGGATGTGCCACTCAGGACATCGCGGGAGGACATAGAGCCATTCCTGCATCACCAGGGGCTGCATCAGAACTGATGGTCATGGGGATGGACACAGCTCTGGGCACGAGCACCTGAAAAGCAGCGTTAGAGTCCCTGGGTCAGCTTGCACCTCCTCATGGAGCTGATCCCCTTCCCAGCTGCCTGGAGCACTGCCTCTGTGGCAGGCCGAGGCTAAAAGGAAGCACTTATTAAATTTAATATACTTCTACTAGTGTTGCAATCTTGTTTCATCTAAACATCCAACTCTTTTTTTGCACCTGGTTATGCAATTCGCTGTATTGATACGCTGTTAGTAAGTCCCACAGGTTATACTGCATTTTTCGAAAGGTTTGGGTTTCTTGAACTGTACGAGATGCCCATGGTTTAAGTGAAGGGAGAGAGGATCTCACTGTTCTAGTTTTGGTTAAGATAACATCTCTTTTCTTCCTAGCAGGTGGTACAGTATGGTTTTTAATCCAGAACAACTTATGTTTAGACAGAACAGACATATCCCCATAACAGACAACATTTTCAAACATATTTTTTCCTTTTATATTCAGAAGGCAAACTGCCTAGAGCCCCAGCCTCATGTATCTCATACTGTGAGCTAGCTTTTTATGAGTTTTTGCTCATTATGAGCTATAAAATTCCCTTCATTATCCCCATTTATGAACTACATGACCTGTAAAGCCAGTTAGCAGTGGCCCCTTGACTATTCTATAGACCAGAAATGCGACCTCTGGTCACAGTGCTGCTGGGTTTTGTTGTTTGGACTCTAAATGAGCTAAAATAGGGATTTATCTCACTGCCAGCACCATCTCGGCTTTACAGAAAACCATGAGAAATAAAGCTCAGAGAAAACTTGGTGACTGCTTTCCTACTTTTAGAAGGTAAAAATCGCCTGCTCCAGCAGCCAGAGCTCACATCTGCGTGGAGATGAGGCTGCTTTCAGGGCATGAATGATGCTCATGGAAGAAGGTTGTTGGCTCCTTCACACCCAGCTCAGTTGGACAGCTGGGAATCTTCCTGCTTGGCCCTGGCAGGGCAGGAGCAGGCAGCACATCCTGCACTGACAGCAGCCACACTGGACAGACGGGTGAGGAGAAATCCCCCCGGCCCTCTGCACGCTGCCCATCTCTGACACTTTCACATCCCTCACTCCCCTGCCTGGGCTTTCACTGCCTCTCTCCCCTCCATTACAAACATTAAGAGAAGAGATTATCCTGTTATGACTTTTTTTTTTAATCTCCTAGTGATTTTTACAGCCATAATTCTCTCCCTTTCCAGCAGAACAGCCTGTGCTGAGCTCCCCAGCATGCTGACAACCCAAGGTCTTGTCCTCTCCCTCTCCCGCCCATTAGCACCAATGAACACTGCAGGCTGTGCATCTCTGCTCCTTTCTCCATGCAGGCAGGGGATTATGAGGGGATTATGAGACTCACATTAATAATTATAAAATCCAGGGTCTTCAAAGCCCCCCAGCCTCTTGGAGCAAATTAACTATACCCAACTCCAAGGGTACAGGAGATTTCTGACAGAAGGTAACACCACCTCCTCTTCCTCCAGTGCTTGTGCCATTTGGTCTCTGTTCCTCTAAATGACAATCTAGCAGAGATACAATTCTCAGGGTGTGAAAAGTTATTTTTCCTCAAAGCCTCTAACAGAGGAATGCCACTGAGCTCTTCCCCAGGACTGGGAAATCCACGGCTTTTGCCAGTGAGGCTCTGTGATGTCTCACTGCAGCTGCCATCCTGAGGCCTGGGTTTTTCTGTGGCACAGGGCAGTGAAATTGCAGTGACATGTGCTGGCCAGATGAGTTCAGCCAGCCCTCCAACACCACACACAAGGGCTCTCTGCTCCCAGCCCTCCCAGCACAGCCTGGCCCCTTGTTCCTGCCACCAGCACTGCACAACTGGAGCAATACTGGGAAGGTCACAAGCTCTGCTCTGACTGCATTTTGCTCAGTGACAGATCTGCATGCACAGGGCAGGTGCAGTTCTGAGACAGGGGTGGGTAACCCTCGCCCTGCAGGTACCCATGTGCAGGACGTGGAGGGTTTCCACGCTCCCTGCCAGCATCACGGAAACAAGAACAGCCATTGCTGCACCTCCCAAGTGCTGGGCTCCTTGAACTCCCCCAGGGATGACAAGGCCCATCACGACACAGATGGCACAGGGAACTAAAGCCTGTCCAAGGCAGCAGTCACACAACAAGCTGAGTGCCAAGCAAAGGGCACTATCCAGTCACATCCTGTGCAATAACTCGCTGCCACGAACACTGGAGCAGGTTGGAGGGCAGTGGCTCAGCTGCCCTTTGCCACTCTGCAAGAGCAAAGAGAAAGCCCAGAGGTGGAGAATCCAGATAATGTGGAACTAACTGAGCTGCACAGCTGCCAGCACAAAGGAGGACATTGAGGGGGAGAGAGAGACAACCAGACGGAGAGGCACGTCTGCAGGCAAGCCAACAGCTCCATATGACCCCTTGCCAAATTCCCTGCTATTACTGGAACCAGGCAAGGAGAAATGCTCTTGATCTGCTCTGCTTCTCTGCCGAGGCACACAAAACAGCTCCAGTTCTGGCACTTCTACTTTAGTGCTTCCGCACAGCTCTGTGTCTGGGCACTGCAGCATGTGGAGTAGAGATTTTGTGGATGCTTCCTGGCTAAATTCCTATCGCCTGATGCCTACGCCTGTCAAGAGCCAAACCTGTGATCCACTTTGCCTTCCCACACCACCATTCAGCTTCTGCACTCTGCTTTAGGTTGGTGCTGGAGACCCAGCACACGACAGCCAAGGTTCAACATCATAGAAACCAGATTTAAGTGCTGACAACACAAGCTAATCATCCCCACAGCCTACTCCAAGCCTCCACTTGAAAAGGAGTTGAGAGATCCTCCCTTGGAGGACTCAGGGAACAACGAGGTCAGGCTGTTCAAACAGATACAAAGTGAGCTTGGTCCCCTGGGCACAACTCTGTGCAAGCAGAACAAACATCAAGGCTCAGGTGAGCAGAAGCAGGTGAGAATTTCCACAGGTGGACACCACAAGAAGCAGCTGTAGAGTCACCATGGAGCAGGGACTGGGGCACTGCACTCACACAGTGGAGACAGCAAGGAGGGAAACCTCTTCCACTGGTGTCTCTCACCTGATCTTTGCTGGAGGTCCTACTCCAGGCACAAAGGTGGACAGATCAGTCCTCAGAAGGATCAGGTACAACCTCGTTGCCTGGTACTGTTTTGCATCCTCCCACATGAAAAGCACCCAACACTTGCCTCTGCTCTCAGTACACCCTAAGAAATGAAGCAGTAGATGTTCCACAGTGCTGTGTTACAGCTTCCAAACACTTTAGTACCCAAGCCACCACCACAGTTGAGACCTTGATGATCCTCTAGTTGAAAAATAAGAAAGCCAAAAACCTTGATGTTACATTTCAACAGCTGAATGCTTGGGCATTAGGGTGTATTAAAACCAAAATAATTGCCTTTTCCCTCTTCCTACATGAGCTGTACCTGCTACAAATTCAGCTCTGGAGAGCCTGTCCCACTCCCTGCTTTCCAGGCAGTCTGACAAAGGCAGCTGGAATGGCCTTTGCTCAACCAGTTCTGCTTCAGCTGTGTCACACAACTCCCTGCTCCACTCAGGGATCTCTGTGCTCTCTCTGCTTTACAGATCTGCTGCAGCAGCATCCCTGGCTGGCTGGAGAGGCTGTCCCAGCTCCTGCAGCATCTCTTCTCCATCCCAGCCAAAAGCAAGGTGACAGTTTACCACCAGTGCACATGGTGCACAGTATTCTGCAATTTTGCTGCATTTGTTTAAAATCCTCCTGATACAAACCCACATCCAAACTGTCCCCAACATCAAGGGAATTCACACTGCAGATGATCTCCATGGCTAAAACCAACCCCCAGGATTAGGAACCTGTCACAGGAAGCAGAGTGTAATGTCAGATGTTGAATTTCCAGCTCTCTACCACATGTAACAGCAGTGAATACAGCATATAGGTCAAGAGGTCTCTCAATCACACAGTTTATGCTTTGAATTGCTAATTTCCTCCAAAACATTCTTTCCTGAAACTTTCCACTTCAGATCTTGGCCTATAAGGAAAAAAATATGGGAACATCTCAAGGCAAGGCAGCTCAGCTCAGCCTTTATCCCATGAGGAGAGTGGAAATACAAACATGGTTCCTGCTGCTGGAAATGTTAATGACTTTGTTGTTGTTTAACTTACTGTACAGAGAAGTAATAACATTTCAGCTCAGCATGTTCAGTGTCCTTTAAGGGGAAAGGTGGGAGGCTTGTGGATATTTCAGAGTTCAGCTCCCATGTAGATGCTAACAAAGGCAGCATTCCCAGGCTGTCAGACAGCAGGACTCCCTCGACAGCTTAACAACACATCCTGTTTCAGCAAAAATTGTTTTCTGCACTTGTAAGTAAATAATTTAAGCCCGAGATCGAGGGCCAGACAACCTACTTCCCAAGACCCCACTGGTCAAGGTTTGGTGAGAGAGAGGAAACCTTTGTCCCACTGGGATCAACATAAAAATAACACAGCTCCCTCTCAGAGCGTGGGCCCTTAATCTCCATCTCTTTACAAACCAGGAATAGATACCCAAACACACTCCCACAAAAAATCATCCCAACATTCTCCTGGTTGTTATGTGCTCCCGTGTACCCTGAAAGGGGACTATCAGCAATCTTCCACATGTGGGAGCATTTTCAACCCCATCATCTGAGGGCTAAAAACCCCAGATGCCAAAGGTGCCACTGGGCTTCACACTGCACTTCCACCCAAGAACCAGGTCCCCTTTATTAATTGAAATGAAGGGTGTTTCAATTAAGTACCTGTCCATAAGAAGTAACAAAACCTTTGCTGTATCTAGTAGTGAGCAAGAAGCACAGGAGTTGTGTTGCTCACTGAGGGTGGGTGAAGTGGGGACTCTCACATCTAATGACCTCCTTTCTTAAATGGCCACTTGGACTCTGAGCTCATAACCAAAGTGTTACTTCAATTCAATGAATAAACAGGTGCCACACATCTCAATAAAGAAGCAGCATCTCTTCCCCTGGCTCACTCACTCTCCATTTTCCCAAGCAACAGAACATACACATTCACACAATCTCAAACTGAAAAATTTCACCAGTTGGCTTTGCACTAGGAAACTGTGATGATGATGTCCCCACCTCACCAGGTGAGTGTGGGTGTATGCCCACAACATGGTCATGCAGAACTGACTACCCCTCTCTCTGCTCAAAAATAACTTACGGGATTTTTTTAAGGAAGATTGAAAAACCTAAATTTCTTTTGCATGTCGTTTCAGGCTCCCAGCTGCGTTTTAAGTTGTTCTCTCCAAAGCTCACTTTTCCTAGGGACTCTTCCCATCTCTTAGCAGATTAAAGTACTGAAATAATGACTCAAGCAGGCAGAGGACCCAGCTGTGAGCCCACAGCCCTACTGTGCTGGACACAGAGAAGCTGCTGCCTGATAGAAGGAGCAGGAGAAGGGGAAGCAGCAACCTCCCAAATGGAACAGCAGGGTAGAGGGGAAATCACTTGCTTAATGACTGAAAGAAGGTTGCACCAAGCATAAAAATTGAACCCAGTTCTTCAGAAACTTGGCTCCTGTAGCCCTGAAAACTGCCGATTTAAACCACTAAAAACTTCAAGTCTTGTCTTTGTCTTTCTCCTCTAAGCACCTGAACTTTCCCTTCCCTGCTGCTGGAAGCAGGAAACAAGTTTTGCTGCATTGTGAAAAGCACATCACCCATTTGCCACGCTGTGTAACTGATCAACAACAGTGGGAAGAGCACACCCACACTCAGTTACGATGGCCAAGGTAATGCTGCTGACTCCTGGCTTCCCTGGCACTTGGTTTCTCATTCTCAGTGTAAAGCTGGCACCTGTTTCTCTAAACTGAATACTCTGCCTTGCCCCCAAGGTCGTCTTTAAAATAAACTCCCTGCCAAAGCACAAGGTTCTCTGGCTTTCTGAGGCCATGAATTTTATGACCAGGCCATGTGCCCCACAAAGCCACATTTCCTTTCCCTACTTGAGATGCCTCAGAGTGACCTTATTCTTATGCAAAGGGAAACAGCAAAGGAAAATGGGATGGAGCTATTTTGGCTCAATTCTGAAAAGATTGGTTTAATCTTCATACACCTATGAAAGTGAGGGTTTTTTGAAGACTGAATTCTTTCTTGTCAGTATGTCTTATTTCATGAGACTTATTATTCCTCTTTCATGCTTTTATCATAGACGTCCAGGCCAGAGTGGAAGCTTTGAATATATTTCTCAAAACATGATTATATTCAGAAATTCACCATGTGTCTCCAGAACTCAGGGCTTTTGTTTGAACCCACTCATTTAATCCCTTCCCTGTCTCACTTTGTTTAGCTTTGCAAAGAGCCACTCCAACCTGAGCAGCCCCATTCACAGTTACAGTCCTGGCCAGTTTTAGAAAGGAGCATTGATCTGCCTCAGGTATTAACCCAGAGACATGGTCCTCACCTCAGCTCCTCCAGCTGACAGAGAGGACCTGAACACAGCATCACATCAAAGCGCCCGCTCCAACGCTCCCCCTCCCAGCACTCCAGGCACTCACATTCCTGGACACTGCTGCAAAATGAGACCGTGGTCCAGTTCCTGCCCAGAGTGCCACCACATCCTTGCTGGCTCCAGAGCCCTGCCCGGCCAACTCCCACAGCAGCAGAGAAAGCAGCTTTCAGCACAGGGAGCTGGCAGAGGAGGGTGTGAGATGGCACCAGAGCCATGGTGGGCACCTCAGCCACCCATGGGTGCCAGGAGAACAGAAACCCTCCTGGCACAACTGAACCTTGTGGCTGGGACCTCACACAGCTTCCTCAACAGGGGCCCTGTGGTCTGGCAGGAAAGGCCATTAAAGAGAATAATCAAGCAAGAACTCTCATGGGTCCAGACAGAGAGGTGAGCAGCAGCAGGAGAGGTGTGAGGGACCTTGGATTAGGGCACAAGGAGAACAAGCTGACAAAAAAAAAGTTACTAGACTTTTTTCCAACACTAAAACCCAAAATACAAACAAACATTGGTTACTCCCAGAGAAAACATGGCATTTAAGGGTGTGGGAGTAATTGCTCCACACCCCTGTCACTGCACATGGGCAATCTCACCATTGAGACCCCACAAATACAATGCTGGTACTTCCACCAGTGGATCTCCACAGCTGTGATGCTGTGCTGGAGGGAAGGCTGAAGGAAACAGGCTGGACTGGGGACCTGTAATAATCTGTGGCACTAAATCTTGAGGAACCACAGCCCAGGCTGTCCTGTCTGGCAGGGAGAGGGAGGCAGAGTGCTGAGCCCTGGGGAGAGGGAAAGGTCCTGTGCTTCCTGCAGGCAATTCTGCAGTCGGTGAGGGCTGCCTGCATCCAAGGGAAGGTCAGTGGTGGCAAGAGAAGACCTTGAGAGGGGAGGAGGAGGAGGAACGATGAGTGAAAGGGGTTGGGGAGAAGCTGGGGGAGGGGAGGGTGGACACATAAAGGAGCAAGGCTGGACCGTGTAAGGTAGTGAATGAAAAGCGCAGACCTGAGACTGTGGGCTGATCCTTGCTTACTACGTGAGGAATATTTGGGTCCCTGCCTTGCCCTGCTGCCTAATCCTCCCAGGAAGATGCTAGAAGGCCACCACGCACCCTGCCCGGAGCAGCCCTTCAGCCCAGGCGGAAACACTGCCAGGGTAAATAAGCCTTCGATGTGCAAAGCATCAAAGCCGGTGAAACCGGGATGCTGGAGACCATTGTTTGCCTCGGGAATCTGCATCCCTAACTGGTCCCTAGCCTCTCCCTTGTGGAAATAGTCTTGGCCACCTCTCTTGCTCTCCCCCTGACACCCTTCTTTTCTTCTCTGCAAGTTTCCTCACCCGCACATGCATGGGCAGCGCTGCTGCCAAGGGACACACACACACACCCCCAAAAGAGCTCATTTCCGAGCGTAACCATCTGTCCGAATTCTCCCCTTTTCCAGCCCAGCCGGGATCTGAGTGGGAAACAAATTTTGTCATGGCCTACCTTCCGAGTCCGCCAGGTCTGAGACGCAGGGGCAGCGGCCAGCGGGCTTCGGGAGCAGGGAGAGGGGCTGTGTGTGTGAATCAGCAGAGGAGTCCCTGTGACAGGGATGCATGCTGAGGCTGAGCACCGCTGCCGCACGCTGCCTCTCCTCCTCCACCGCCCCGGCTGCTGTGTTGCTATGCGATCACATCACCGCGAACAGCATCTCGCCGAGCCTCCAAAGAGATACCCTTGACTCGGCAAAACACAGCGGGGAACAAGGACGAGCCCCGCCGAGTGCCCGGCCCTTTGGAGATCTCGGCCGGCGATCGATCCGGAGGAGGGGAGGGAGAAGAGTGGAGATGCAAAGACGGGCACGCACGGGAGGAGGAGGAGACAAAATACACATGGAGAGGGGGAAAGAAAAGGGAGGAGGGGAGATGTACAAACACACAGAAAGCGCCGTGGTCTGACCTCTGGAGACCTGAGACGGGCTGCTGGGCTCAGACACGCTTCCCACTGCTCGCCGACATCTCCCACCGCCTCTCGGGGCTGGCGGCTCTCATTTTAGGTTAGATATGGCCACGCGTGTGCTGGAAAATGCCAGACACATTCGCCTCCTTCCTTAACCACAGTTTGGGTATCTGACACGAGGTTTTATTATTTAAGAATAGCCCATTTTAAAATTAAAGTTAAGGAGCAAAAGTAGGATTATCACTTAATTTTGGATGTGCTTCCTATTCTTCTTAGAAAAGAAAAATAAGCAAAGGAAGGAGCCAATTCTCCAGGCTGGGGAGATCTTTTAAATGTCAGGGTATCTTATCTTGGCTCACAAGAAACAGAAGGATTTGAGCTGCTAGCTTGGATGAGGACACAAACAGACACAGAGTTGGGATTTTGGTCCGTAGATAAGAGTTTACAGTTCTTCAGATCATTCCACCCAAGGATTTCAAACTGCTCAAGCCACCACTGATGTTATTCTCATATAACACAAAAAGAAACAGAATTAAATTACTTGGTGAGAAAGAGGATTCAAATCTAATCCCAGCTCAGTGTTTTAAGCACTAGACTGTCTCAGCCTCTCCATGGGAAAATTAAAACTCTGGAAATACAATATTCCTGGTCCTTGTCAGAACAATCTTTAAAGAGCCTTAGCCCTTTTTTCCCCAGAGTTGACAGACTGAAGATGTTAATTTTCTGCTCATACAGTCATGTTACCCGGAAATACCAGTGCTGTTTGTAAACATTTTCCATTTTCTTACATTTATTCCCCACCTCAGGTGTATCCCAAAATGCAGGTTCACTTGGCTCACTCAGACCCAGCGAAGGTAACAGCTTCACAACTCCACCACAGGCCTGAAAAATCACTTCTGGCCAAGCCAGCAATGGAAATAACAACTGGCAAACTCCCTGCAGCATCACAAGGCTTCCTGTGGGCTGAGGGACGTTGGTCAGGAAATGGTGCTGCCCAGAGGGAGGGTGCCGAACCTGCCCAGGGCTATGCTCAGCAAAGTGGGGAGCCCAAGGCCACCTTTCAGCCAGTTTGGGCACCTTAAAGAGCAAAACTTTAGTCCCACACCATGGGGGTGTGAATGGACCAAAAGCTTTTCTAGGTCACCAGTTTAAACCTGGAGAAGTTTTAAAACTCAAAATATAGCTGATCTTGTGTAAAATACGTTTGAGAAAATCCTCGAGAAACCAGTGAGCTCCTTGTGATGGTACCAGCTAGAACCTGCAGCAGGTGGGGGGCTGACCCTAAGGAAGTTCTGCCTTCATCCTAGATGGGTGCACCAGGAGTCAGGAGCAGAGCAAAGTGAGGCACAGAAAACTCATGTAACTACACTGGAAAGGAGATTTTTAAATAGCAACCTCCTTATCGTTGGTTCCAAAAGGAGCAACTCTGAATCCTTCGAATACCGACCCAAGAATACTTATTCACTCCACACCTTCTGCTCTTAAAAGCTTCTTCAATAGCTTCTGCTTCCACAACAGCTGTACAATAAAATCCCTCCTGGAAAGCTGTATTTAGACCCAAAAAAATCAGATATGGATCAGAAAAAAAAAAATGAGCAGAGACTCTGCTGGGCTATTTTTGTGCACACACACAAATAATAAGTCCTGGGTTAAATAAGGAGAGCGAGGGGGAAAATAACAACAGAGTCTGTCCAGGCAACTCCAAAGACACCATTCTCCAGAGAGACATGACCAAATCGATGGCAGCATGTGTCTGTCACCACCAGCATCTGTAAGGGACATGACAACATGGATAAACATATCAAGCCAAGTTACACATGCACACAAGACAGACATCAGCACAGAGACATAGACAGCATGAACCACGAAAACAAGGTGCTTTGCAGTACAAGCATCCTAAATTATTGATTGTTTTAGGACAGCAAAATGCACTAGAGAAAAAAAAAATCTCTTGTGTCAGTTTAAATTATGAGACAAACCAGAATCTCTGCTGGGAGAGTTGCTTCCAGGGCTGGGAACATCTTCCCAAGTCCCCCAATGCTTTCTGGTTTAAGGATATAATTAGGGCAAAGAGATGAGGAATTCAGAACTCGAAGGGAACGAGGGAGACCAACTCGGATGTGTCATAATCCCAGTTTTCACATAAGCACTACAACTTTTTTAAGTGTATGGGAAGGTTTCTGAGATGAGAGGCTAAATTTGGTGTGCTTTGAGTTCTGAAGAGAATCTAAGCCAAAAAAATCTCCCAAGGAACTCCAAGAGCTAAGCTTCCAGAAGATACAGTGGTACCTACCTCATGTCTTCTCCTAATGAAGCATTTCAGACATTTTATGTTTTATGAAACAGCAAATAGGTACCTCGTTAGGAAAAATAACAATATCCACCCACCCAACAGGGACATCTCAATATGCACAGTGCTAAATACAGTGTACAATCATACAATAGGTAAAAATTAGGACAGGTTTTATAAGGCTTGAACATAAAATTGACATATATATAGAGAGAGAGAGAGAGAGAGAGAGAGACTGACAGTATTTTTAGTTTGAAAATTTTAAAAGCTAGAAATAAGGACTGTGTCTGCTTTCAGCCTAAATTCTCTTTTACATTCTCCATATACAAAGCTATTATTAATCACTTGTAAGCTGGAACATCCATTACACTAATTATTCTTGCATTACCAACCAAATAAAAACATTAACTAAAATTCTGGCATTCACATTTTCAACACAAAACTTTGGGGTTCAATATAATTAAAGGCTATTACTTTTACATTTTTCTTCCCATAAGTTCCCAACAATTAACTTTATCTTCTAAAATAGTCCTTGTCACAGGGAATTGGTTCCCAAAATGGGCAGTCGCTCTTCCCTCCTTTGAAACATCACATCTCCTGAAAGAGAAGGATCATCCCTCTTGTACGGAAGAGGAAGTATTGTTCCCATCCTTTGGAAACTTTGGTACATTCTTTCCCTTTCAGAGTAAAGCTCAAATTTATCAATTTCTCCCAATTAATGTATTTTAGAGAATGATGCTTTACCCAGGAACAGAATGTAGACTTATCCTTGTTAAAAGGAGAGTACAGGCAGACAGCAAGAAGAGCACTTTCCCTAGAGCCATACACCCACAGTCCTTGTGGATCCATCTGCTGAAGCAGAGTTTGGTGAAAGGCTTGTGAGCCAGGACAAGGTCCCTTATGGCTTGAAGAGATCCAATTTCTCCCCAAGAGCCTACAAATCCCTGTTTCCCTGAGACATGAGGCTCCCTCACCTGGGTCTCCTCCTAATTAAAGCATCAGACAGGGCTGGGTTTTCTCACAGCTGTCCACATCTGAACAGCTGTACCTCTGTTTTGGTGCAGGATCATTGATCTCAGTGGTTGTGCTGTGCCTACCTGTGAAGGGGAAGCCAGAGGAACAGATCTTGCACAAAGGGACAGACCTGCCCATCAATTCCAGTACATCAGACAGGCCAGCAGGCTTGGGAGCAGAGCACAAAGAGCCTCTCTCCAGCAGGAAGGAACAAAACTAGAATTAGGGCCCTAAGAAAATAATTTAGTTGACTGGATATTGTACCATCCTGGGGGGATTTTTTGTTTGTTTTGCTTAAATAACTGATATAAAATAAATAACTGTAACTCTTTTGCTAGAATCAATAAGCACAAAAACCTTCCCAGAGCAGATTCTACCCTGCTGAAAGCATTTAGAAAAACAGCAGGGTACTTTCTAGATACATGGTACCTGGGGTGAGAGAGAAGAATGGGCAGAGAACTGATACAAGCAGACAGCTGTCATGCACTCAGAAACAGAATGAATCCCCTTTTTCATTTGTTCCCACACAGGCATTGAAACAATCCCCCCAAATGAGAAATAGAGGCTAAAGGGCAGAGAGGAAATATTTTCAGAGCAGCAAGTGCCAAAAGAAAGAGGGGTGGGTATCAAAAGAGTGTCAAATTCTTTGGGGAAAGAGATGGAGAAAGAAAAGAGAAAGGAGAAAATGGTAGAAAAGAAAGCAAAACCATGCAGGAGAGGAGGGTAAGGCAGACAAGGCGGTTTTCAGGGGCCGTTTCTGTTCTTCAAAAGCTGTCAACACGTTTACAGTGTGCTTTCCATCCCCCCTCCTTATTTACTGGGCCTTGCACACAAAGGAGCAGGAAAGCAATCACACAGGAGCTGCTGAAGATTCACTTCGACACAGAACAGAGGTGCCCTAAGAGAAAGGAAACTGCTTAGTGATCCGTGTACAACAAACCATGATGGGGATGTTACAGGCCTAGAGACTCTGGAGAGAGGGCTGGGAGAAAACCTGCAGAGAGCAGCCTCTTCCTGCAGAGATCACACTCACAGGCAGCACAGACACTGGAGCACAGCGAGTCAAACTGCACATAAAAATACAAGTTCACGGGAGAAGCTCATCCCTGAATTCTTCAAAGGAAGAGCCCAAAGGATTTGAGCAGAGAGTAGAATTTTTCAAAGTATCAGTTGCAATTTGCAACCTGAACCCAGTGCCTGAAGCTCGGGAGCTCAGGCACGTTACAGTGACTTAAATATCCCATGACTGAGCCTGTGCTGGAACAGCCCATCCTGTGTCACGTTTCTGGCAGGTACCACAGCTTGCCTGATGCATGTTCACTCATTAAGCTGCAGAATGGGATCACGCCTCAGCCTACAGATTTCTAAACATTGTCAAGGTTAAAACACTATTTAGAGCCTGTGTAGGTACCTGCAGCTTTTTTGTTTTTGAAGATCAACTGCTTCTACATTTGTGCAAGAGCGAGCCTGGAGATTAAAGCCTTTAAAAAAAAACCTTACCCTCTGTTATGCAGACTTTTTACTCCTACGAGACAGGAAGCTGAAAGGCAGAGAGGCATCCTCACAAGATACACACCTTGCAGAACGTTATTTATGTACTTCAACACCTCCCTTGCCAACTATAATTACTTGGACAGGTCTAACATCCAGTTCTCGGGAATCCTGTGCCCAAAATCACATCACCAAATGCTAAGGACATAAAAGGCATTCTTGGTCAAAAGCAAGGTTTAGTGAAATCCAACTTTCATCAGACCATAATTGTTGCTTCCATTTTAAAAAGCAGAGCCATAATGAGGGAAACCCATCGGTACAACATAAATCATCTTTCCTGGAAAAAAACACTTGAAGACTTTGTTATTTCAAGATATTCATCATCCAGAGCAAGCTTTTTACCAATATCTGTTGTTTTTCATCCAGACTAGATGCATCCTCTGACTAAAGAGCACATAAAGAGCTCCCTCACACACACCCTGAGGAGCCACAGAGCTACAAATCAGCCCAGTGTGTATTATTAATGACAAGTTATCAGAAGATCTAGGACAAGAGCCAGGCCGGAGTTTCACTGTGCTGTAATTCTGTGGAGAAAATGAACCCTTTGCCAGGTCAGATGCCAGAGTTTCCCTTGTTCCTGTCTCCCCTGTGCACAGATTTGTGATAAGCCATTTTGTCATGGCAGCCAGGAGGTGATTACCCTGCCCTAGAGGGCTTACAACTGAGTTTGGCCTAAAAGACAAAGGGAACCAAGTGAGGAGACACTGGGCAGAGGCACAAACATCTTAAACATTATATAAAAAAAGGCAAAGTGAGTTTTATTTTGGTAGCAGTTAAATGTTATTAAAAGAGTTCAGGAGCACCCATATTGGCAGTTCTTAGAGCTGCAGTACAAGCCTCACAGATTCAATTTTCTGAGTGGTTACAGCTGTACCACCTTCTAAATCCTTGGGTCCTGATTTATTCATGGCATTAGGAATGCAAAATGCAAGCAGAGGGAAGTAGGCCAACAAAAGAATAGAAAGCAGGGATACAGAGGAACCAGTTTCTTCATTCCAGCTGAAAACAGGTTGAAATTATTAACTCTTTCAGAGCAAGCTCCCTCTGAAAGGGCAATAGACTCTGATGCATGAAGATGCACAAATTACTCTCCCACCACAAAACAAAAATGATGAACAGAAACACAAAACAAACATGGCTTCAGAAGAAGAATTCAGATGAACTCTAGCCCAAGGCATTTGGATTTTCAGATGCAGAATGCTCACTGTGCCCAACAGGGAGGGGTTAATGGCTTTGGTTGTGTGAACTGGGGACCAGATGTTCAGCTGGTGCAACTCAACACAGATCCATTAGAAATTAGTGGAGCTGTGCCTGCTTACCCCAGACAGGATTCTGGCCCAGTACTTTGAAATCCTATTTAATACCCACTCAGACATTTTTCCAAAGGGAGAGGCTTCACTTTTTGAAATCAGCTAAAAAGCTACTAGCAATGCTAGAGGATGTGGTTAAACTGAAATGGCCACTGCTATGGCCTGCTTATGATAATACAAAACCACTAAATCAAAAGCCTATAGAAGCCTTGTGACAAATAGCACCACAGCAGAGTTGTTTCTGTTAGTTTTGTGGTGTCCACCTACATTACAATGGGCAGAAACAGGCACAAGAGGTAAATCACTCATTTGTCACTTACCAGGAAATGGATGGGTCTCGACTATGTCCATTTTAGTCCTCAGAGCAGCTGTGGTCAGCCAAGTCTTTGAGCATATGCTTTTTACAGAAAATGGTCTGCAAAATTCACTGGGATGTTTCAAATGCGAAGAGCAAGCAGGAAAAAAAAGATAAGAAAATAGAAAAGGTACAGTTGCACATTCCTCCCCTAAAAGGGCCATTCTTCCACTCAAGTGCAATGCTAGTCATAGTTAGAGAGGAAAAAAAGAAAAGAAAAATGTCCAAATGTCAAAAAAGACAAGAGTTACCACAGCATAAAGAGGCTAAAAGTCATCTCTAGTGTTCAGTAATACCAGGCACATCTTTGCTGCATGGGATGGATTTTAAACAGGCATCTTGTACAACAACAAAAAAGCTGACATTAAAATCAAGTTATCTGTCCTGTTGCTGTAGTTCTGCACCTCTAAGTGCCCAGCCTGTGCACTTGAATGTCAAAACTGTGCAAAGTCTGCTTAAATACTTTCACAACACAGGGTATAATAAAAGGCCTGTGATGCTGCAAGTCTTCCATAACATGATTCTGTGTTTTCTCAACCAAACACCAACCCCAAGGGAAAACTGATCTCAGGGACCAGTAACTGTAAAACATTCAGTATATCCTAAAGTATTCTGCTATAAGCTCCTTTAAATACATTTACACACATCACACACACTCTTTAAAACCTGGGCATCTTTCAGAAGTGAAATGAAGCCTCTGGCAGCACATGCCAGTCTGACAGGAATGCCAGAGAGCTATTCCACAAACTCCAAACAGAACCCAGGCAACATGAAGGCTTGTCTTCCTGGCAATTGCTTCTTTGAGATGTTCTGCACCTGCTCCTTTCCCCACTGAAAGAGGCTGCCATGCTCACATCTGTCAGTGGGCCCAGGTAATCACTCCAGCCTTATTCCTGCACAGAACCCCACTGTGGAAGTACAAGTCTGGTCAGCATCTGGAGACACCTGCATGGTGTAAGGAGAAAAGCTAAGGATTAAACTGTCCTTAGGGACTGCAGTACACAGGCTTTCCAGCATAAGTGGAAACACTTCCAACACCAACACTTCCAACACCAACATTTCTAACCTTTCGAAGCTTTATAGAAAAATTATAAAGCTCGTTATGTTAGGGTCACATCTTGAAACATATCCACTTGGAGGAATTTTTAATATGTGGAGTTTCTCCTGTTGAGAAAATATAATCAGGGTTTTGAAGATCTGTTTCTCTTGACAAAAATTAGCAAGCAGCACTTATACTACTTGGGATATCTCAGATGAATGAGAAGGGCAATACTTTAGACATGTTAACCAGATGTACTTGAGCTGAGAACTGTGGAACTCAAGCAGTCTGAGGAGATGAAGAAAGCAAACATCTTTTGTGGCTCCAAAGTCGCTCTCAGGACTGATTCCTTTACTGAACCAAAGTACAGATTCACAATGCAAAATTCAATATAATCTAACCCAACTCTCAAGTGGTTACAACCTTGTTTTGCAGCAGAGAAATAACGTTCATTCAAATTTTGGAAACCTCAGTTCAGCTTCTCCCAACTTCTACTCAGACTTAAAATGAAATGACAGGAGAAGATACATTTTGTAGAAGAGTTTTTTTCAAAATGACACATTAGAAATATTTTACAGAATATAAATTATACATATGTACACATAAAATATACAACACCTACAGAGCTAAAAATAGAAAAAGGAAAGCTACATTTGCACTTACCAATATAGAAAATGGTGAGCTGGTGGCAACACTATGTAAGTGCTCAAATCAATAAACCATCAACTGAACACCAAATTTTCCAGCTGCACTAGAACATCATTATAACCAAAGTTAGCGAAAAGTCTGTTCTGTAAGCTTCAAAATGAAAATTAATTTCAGGAAGATCAGCTTGGTCAGTCTGTTAAAAGTTAGTATATATAGGGTACAACAGGAGTTTGGGAAACTCACGTTGCTCCAATCTAATATACACACAGCACCCCTGAAAGGCTGATTAAGTTGTTTCTCATTGCCTGCTGCTGAAGAAGGCAAAGCAGGTCAGGGTCAGCATTACTTATAAATGAAGCACCACTGCTCACTGCAGTTTTGAGATGGAAAATGTTTGCTTCTCAATCAAAACAGATACTCCACCAGAGAAACACCAGGGTGAAAAAGGTGGATGTTACATAACATAGAGCTCGCCAGCTTCAGACCACAGAAGTTTACCAGGGCCAAGAGGGGGTTTGGTGTTAGTGAACCAAGCCAGCCTAAACATTCCTTCTGTGTCTTCACTTTCATAAGAGAGATGTCAGTACAAAAGTGCAGGTAAGAACAATTGCTCTGTTTCTTTCCTCTGAGGAAGGAAGAATTAGTGACACAGTCCTTTATAGTCTGCTAGTCTGCTCCAGATGACAGAAGAATTCCAGTGAGTCCCAGGGTCACATTTCCATATTTGCTGCTTTGCTGCGAGAGGCCTGGGAAACACGACGGATGCTGCTCTCAATAAAGACCTTCAGCCCCTTCAAACCTCGGGCATAGAGATAGTCCAGATACCAGTCCCACCTCTTCCCCTGCAAACCAGAAAGAAGAGTCAGATGTGCAGAACAAAGCTTTACCTTTCTTAAGCCAAATTTGACAAGGTCTGCAAACCCTGCCTTCCTGTGGGACAACATCCACACGTTGTGTGACATCTGTAAATACCCACAGGTGTACAGGCTCACCTGCTGTTCCCAAATGCCCACAATTACACAATACACATTCTTAGACTGAATCATGATCTTTCTTTAATACTAAAAGTTTTTATAAATCCCAGTTCTAGAAAGAGCAAAGTCTATAGGATCAATGGAGTATGTCAGGAACTAAATGAACATGGATATTAAAGCCTTCCTTCCATCACTAGAGGTGATTCCTCCAGATCAGGTTTGAAGTACACCATGATACAGGAAAGGAACCCAGCTGCCACTGTATTTGCTCAGTGGAGCAAATTTCAAGTGGAGTGTGTTCAAAGCTGCAACAAAGCTACACATCTGTCTCAGAAATATAATATGAAGCAGAATTTGTATTATCAATGAACTTTAGGTGCATCAAGAATGTAACTTATTCTGGAGCCTGCAGAGAACAATAAACAGCCCTGCCCTGACACTGCACTGACTCATGGAGGAAATACATAAAATCTCAAATCACTAGCCTCAGATACATAACTTCTCAGGTGTCAATGTCCTCTCGTTTGGCCCTGGTAAGAGACTGAACCAAAGCCTACAGCTGGAATTTTTCCCCTTTCAAAATTTTTCTAGAGCATTTGTGAGTTTGGTGAATATTACCACCTCATCCTCTTCAACATAGCTGCTGAAAATTGCTTGCTCTATTTTCTAAAACAAGAAATCTTACCTTAATTAATTTGAAGTTGAAGGTAGTATCATCAGGACAAATCTTAAGGAAAGGGAATAAAACAATATCAAGTCAGATAAACAGTATGTCCAGAGTTGCTGGGTCTCTGCTAAGTCCTCTCCTAAAGCAGGAATTGCAGGCATGCAAAGAAATTCAGGGATTTTTAATCCTGCTTCAGAGAGGGGCTTCCAGCATCATGCTCTGTGCATAAGTGGCAAGGTAGCATCTGGACCCTCTTGCCCTGTGCTGCAGCATTACAGGATAGCAACAGGGAATATTCACAAGTATCTTTACCATTGTCTCTCTACAGTGTAAAAGTTTCCCTTTCAAAACATTAGAAATTCACAACAATGAGAAAGAGCAAGAGGAGAGAACTGACACTGAGATCAGTGCTTGTGTTCCCCCAGTGCTGCCGAGCAGTGCCCTCTGGTGCTCAGCACTGCTGAGGAAAATGTGTCCCTGCAGCTCAACGTTATATCCTCCTGCCTTAAAACTCATTTGTCATAGCTGCTAAGCAAAATCTCTCCTAGTTCTACAGTAGGAAGAGAATGCAAGAATTCCCCACCAGAAGGTTTTGGGGTTTTTTTATGGGATTTTGAGGTTGGGTGGTTTTTTGTTTTCTTTTATGGTTGCTGGTTTGTAGTTCGGGTTTTTTTTTAAATGTGCAAAACTGACAAAGAATTAGGAATCTGTGTCCGGGAAAGTTTAGATTGGATATTAGGAAAAGGTTCTTCCCAATGAGGGTGACTGGGCACTGGAACAGGCTCCCAAGGGAAGTGGTCAGAGCACCAAGCCAGAGAGAATGCAAGAAGTGTTTGGAAAACACTCTCAGGCACAGGGTGGGATTCCTGGGCTGTCCTCTGCAGAGGCAGGAGTTGGACTCTATGATATTTGTGGGTCCCTTCCACTGCAGGGCATTCCATGATTCTAAGAAGCCTCAGAACAAAACCTATGTGAACAAAAGATATGAGATATGTACTTCTTTTCCTTGGTCTAACAAAACCAAAATAGCCTCCTTCAGCAAAGACAAAATCTGAGTTTAATCAGCAGTAAGACACAAACTAGCTTGATTCAGGACACTGAGCATAACATAACAAAGGCAAATTTGCCAAGTGTTCCTAACCAGCATTCTTTCCTTCAGCTTCTCAGGTGCCCCTTGCTGCATGCCAGGAGTCACACCTACACTTGCCTCGAGCCTGACAGCATTTCTCACAGCAAACTGGCATCTTTGTGCAGCCCTTGGACAGCCTATAAATCCTGGTTTCTTGGAGCAGCACACACATCTTGGGAGAATAACAGCTCTGGCAAACTGCTCCCTCCACTCTTCAGCAGCTGCACTGAACACATGAGGGCACCCAGAGTTCAGGACAGCTCCTGGCAGAACTCACACCAGACAGTGCAAGACAGCACCACGTTATCTTACCTCTGTACTAGAAGCAGCTACTTGTATTTCTGTTTTAATAAGCCAAAAAAGCTACCACAAGAGCCAGAAAGCATTGCTAACAAATTCTACCATCAACAGCTGTATATAATTTAACCATGTATTTCTTGACTTTCTGGAGTTTAAATATTTAGATCATACTGCCTATTCTGTGGGGCAGAATGCACCTTTGGTAAGCTTTTACTGAAGTGTCATTCATTTCATTAATTAGCTATTTTAGTTCTAGCTCAAAATTATCGTAAGTACAAATTCACATCCAAAACTGCTACATTCATACATTCAACCGCTTTCATACCACACAAAGAAAGACTCTTCAAATTGTGCCATTAATCTGACACAAACACAGAATGCCACAACAGCTTTTGAAAGCTCAGTTGCATCTACAAGTCAGCCAGGACACACAGACACTTGTCTAGAGAAACAGTCAAGACAGAACAACTGGTGCCATGAAAGACCCAAACCTTGGCCTATGCCATTACCTGCTGCAGGAATTGAACAGAGTAGCCCATCATGGCTGGATGATTGACAATGTTAAAGCTGGTTTTTAATTCCTTCACTGCAGTTTGACTCAGCAGTTTATCATCCATATGAAGACCTTGAGGATGAATATCCTTCTGGAACGCACTGGATGTCCACAGACAGCCCACCATAGCTATTATGTAGTGGTTGTACTCTTGGTATGTCTGGTTACTGAACTGGAACTGCAGTATTTTCTGAGGGGGGAAAAAAAAAAAAAAAAAAAATCAATAAATAACATCCTCAAAGCAACTGTGTGCTCTCTCCAGTCCTTAAGAGATGGCCATTAGAACACCTCCCCTCCACTCAACACAATTCCTTGCTAAAGTCTGTTCTAGCACATAACAGATGTGTCCACAATACCTTTTTACTCAGCTCATTTTCTTTTGCAGCCACCAAGTTGGTTCGATACCTGAAAAAAAAAAAAACAAAAAACAAAAGAAAGAAAAAGTTAGGGGCCTGTAAATTTTTACTACATGCCTGTGTTGAAAAAAGCTGGAGGAATGTATCGAGAAAACTTATTTCCACCATGAGAAAGATCATCAAACTTTATTGGTAAAAGAGAGAGACGTGAAAAAGAATTCAAAGGGACTTTATCACTTGGTAGAGTAGGGACACATCTAATAATATTAGTCTCTTAAATGATTCACACATGACCAGTTTGCCTGGGACAGTCACCTTCATAAATGCAACACATAAGAATGGACATCCAGCCTTAAAATCAGCAGAGAAATGCAATGTGTTTTTAAGAAGGGAGACTTTCATTCACTAAGCAAAGAAACAGAAGCCACTGGAAGTAATGCAACTTGACAGTTGTTCTATATAATAAGCACTAGCTCCTCTTATTTCCTAGAGACCTTCCTGTCATGTTAATTATCCTGCAGATTCCTTAGAGAAAAAGCCACATGGAGAGCCCTGCACCAGCTGTCAGCTATTGACTACTCTTCTCCTCAGATGCAGCCACTGGAACTAACAAGGCCAAGAAGCACAGCCTTGGTGGTGGATCCTGCAGAGCAATAAACAGTGCTGTCTTTGGCCTTGCCAGCAGCACAAGGCAGTCCCCAGTTCCTGGAGTCTGGAGGTGGAAGAAGTGCTTCCAACTCAGCACATGACAGAATTTGTAAGGTAAAGCTCAAGCGTAGTAGCCACAGTATAGGAGTGAGAAGTTGTGTAGTTACTACTGTTAATTCCAGCTGGCTGACTTTAGTTCTCTCAAAGAAATAGGGGAACTTCTTCCTTCACATATCAAAGATGTGGAAATAATACCAGGAAAGAGGTCAGAATCCTGCTATTTTGGATAACAGACTGAAAAAAAAGAGTAGGAACTACAGCTATAAAATCCTTTATCATGAAAGCTGGACACAAGTTGAATTTTCACCTTTGCCTTGCACGGCAAGAAGTAGATTCCAGGTTTTTACAACAAAGTAATTTCCTCTCCAGAAGACTGAAAGAGAAGACAAGGAGTCCCTGCAGCCCACACCTGTTGTAGTACCTGTACATAATGTAGCAGAGCTGATTCAAGTTGACAGAATCCATGCTGAGCAGTGCTGGGTAGAAAACCCCAGCAGGAGGCATTAACAGCAAAGGCAGGTTGTACTTGAGGTACATGTCACACACCTGCAGGAATGAAGCACATCCAGGCTGATTATTACTGCCAAAATAATGATTATTACAAACTCTCAAGGAGGTAAGAGCAACAGGGAGCATGACACTGAATTCTAGTCAGATCCATCAACTTCATCCAGAAGGGAAAGCCAGGGTGTCTTATACAAGTGTTGTTATCCATTAGTTTTGTGCATTTTTAAGGGACAAATCAGTTACAAATACATCCCAGAATTATCATTGTTTTTTCAGCTATTCCCAGCCTAAATTGTAGGAGCTGTTGCTGTTGTTATAGCATGGCTGGAGTTCACAGTAAGCACAACTACAGAGAAGACATGAGGAAGCTGGAGAATAGACTTAAGGCTATTTGATGCTGTTTAGTTTGCCTACAGCCCAAACTAGAAAAAAACCCACATTTTTAAGGAAACATTTAAGAAAAAAAACCCCAAGATAAGTTGTTTGAAACTGAACTGATCATTACTCTTTTCTTTAAGTTAGCATTGAAAAAGCATCTTATGACCTACTGTTACTTCTCTTTCCTCAGTTCACCTCTGACTTAAGAGCAACCACTTTTCTAGCAGCATATTTAGTTCTGCCTATGGATGCAACAACAGCAGCTTTCACCTGTAGATCTACCAAGTATTTGGAATATTCTTGCATTTAATCACAAAGTTCTGTAAACTGGATTGAGGAAGATGTTTTTATGCTCTAGCTTAAAAAATGCAAACAGCCTTAGTAGTACTTCAAAAGAAAGACAAAATGACTGGGATACACACAGTCTCATAGAAATCCAGAATGAAGTAGAGCAAGAACGTGGAATTGTTTTCCAAACGCAGCGCAACAGTAGAGATCCATCCCACAAAGTGGACCAGTTCAGCCACCGTGTTCACTAGTCCAGAGAGGGTGGTGTTCCTGCAGCAATGACATGGCACAACATTACAGATAACTCTTTGCAAACAGCAGCATGGAAAATAGTAAAACAAAATTGAAGTTGATGCTTTTGCCCCATCAAACACTCAGCAACACACACACTTGTTCTTCAATACAGCCAGTAACATTGTTATCAGCAGCATTATAAACACCCAGCTGTCAGTGTTACAAGGATTTTGAATTCTGGACACTTCCATTTCTGGTGTCAGCAGAAATACTTCTAAAGAAAGACAAAGAACAGGCCTGACAAGGTAGCTTACAATATAGCAGAATCATAACAGCATTATTAACCTTCTGGTTGGTCTTTATGCTGGGTGTTAGGGCTAGAAAATATTATCTAAGTACACTGGAGAGCAATGCACAGAACATGGTTTGCACTTTTTAAAGACAAACTTACAAAGAAGAAAACTCCAAATCCACTTGAATCACATTGCAGTTTAACCAGTTCTGCAACAGCTCTTTCAGGCTCTCAAGAACACTGCACTGCAATAGGCAAAAAGAAATCAGGTTGATGACAATTTATGCAAGCGAATAATTCTAAACAAATTGGCATATCCAAGGAGTGGTACCAGGAGTTTCTCAGGAGCAGTGACATAGTTGTATGTCCCCTAGAACTGAATGTATAAAGCTATAAAAATGTAAAATGTATACATGTTGTATAAAGCCTTTCCTGGAGAATGTGAATTTCAAGTAGCGAGTTAAGTTAAAACTGCAATAAAACAAATGAACTATTGTGTCGTGTGCTATCAGTTCTTTTTATATCCAGCGCCCCAGCTTAATTCCAGTCAAAAAAAGAAGATAGCTTAAAGGCACCAATTTCCCAAAGAAGTTAAACTGTAAGTATATATTTTACCCTACTTGGGCACAGACTTCTCAAAAAGAAGTTCCCTACACAGTCCCTCAGACTGCTACACCTTACACAAGTACAAACAGCAGTATCAACTAGAAGTAAACAGCCACTGTATTCACTTAAATTACCTTAAAGTAAATGGATGATGTGAAAAAGAGCTGTGCCAGGGGATCATAGAGATATGACTTAAAGTCTGAAACAAATGAGAAAGCAGTATGATATCAGTGCACAAATTCTATGCCCCAAGATATCCCCCCTGTCCAACCTCACCCAAAGGATATGCAGCACATACCAGAGAAACTGCTGGGGGGGATCCAACTCATGAGTCTGAGGACTTCTGACCGGCAGCAGAAGCCATCCCAGAGAGGAAGGGTCTTATACAGGAACTCTTCACAGGCAGAAAACCCCTCCTGCAAAGCAGAAGGAAAGCATTCAAAAATTCATCTGACTGCAGCTTGCCACACTCACATCACTCTGGAGAAAGAAAGAGGCTTACACCTCCTTCCTGCCATACAACTTGCCAGGACATTCAAATTATCATTCTTAGATTATTTTTCCGGCAGAAAACAAGGCCATTTTCAGAATATTGACTTGCCATAGGTAAAGGTATTTTTATTACTTGAGTCAGTGTCTCAGAAATACTACTCAGGAAACAGGCAAGTGCCAGAAGTTCTTTAAGGGAAGATTTTGTGAAACCCTTGGCTTCCACAAAACATGCACTTACCTGCAAGAAACATTCTGCCTTGTAGACAGTGTCCAGGAAGCTCTTGAATTCTTCTTCATATGGGTTATCAACCACACACCAGGTGCATTCTGAACAGGAGAGAACACTATACTTGAATACGAGCACAACAAGAACAGGCACAATAAGAAACCAAATTCAGTTCTCCTCCAGTAGCTGTTTTAGCATTATATGGTTATCACCATAAATCTGAATAGCCAAGTACCATTACTGAAAAGTGAAAAGCCTCAGACAATCCTTTACCTCCCCGCCTCACAAGATAATACTAAAGTTCCTACCTTCCTGGAGCATCTGGCCCATCCAATAGTAGAGCCTCAGGTAAATAGATTCATCTTTCACACAATTCATGTAGTGAAGCAATAAGGGGTTTGTTAGCACTGAACCCATCTGGGAAGGAAACTGCAAGAAAAAAAGAAAAGAAAGAATTATTCAGTATTTACCTCAATAAACTGCCAGAGAATCTCATGGCCAGTCTTTTTACCAGCAACAAGACCATTTCCAGGACTCATCCACCATCCTCAGTTAGGACGAGATGCTCTCCTGGAATTAGATAGCCCACACACTCCTCACATATAAACAGGGCATAGAGGAATATCCTTTGATCTCCCAAAACACTCACCAAGACCTTCCTGAAACTCACCTCTAGACGGTGGATATTTTGTAGGAGCTGAGGGAATGTCCGCAGCTGCTCCACTGGAAGAGACTCATTGGTACTGTACAAATAAACATGGTTCTTTTCCCTGTCTTCTAAATTATTTGTGTTTGTGCTGCTTGCAGGTATAACCAACTGGGCATTCCATTTCTGTAGAAAAGAAACACAAAGGAATAGCAATGACTCAGCTTCCAATGGAATTGGGTGCACTCATGAACAGTATTCCCAGAAAGACACAGTGTTAAAAAAAAGGTATCAGGCTTTCATTATAATGGATTGCTGCATTTCTGTATAGCTACCCCCACCTTCCCAGCGCTGAAATAAACCCAGACTCCCGTTATTTGCCAATATTTATAATGAAAACCACAACTTGGCACCTTCTGGGGTGTGCTTTAGGCCTGTAACATACCCTTTTTCGTGACTGACGTTGACATGTGCCTAAAAACACTGCCTGGGGCAGGGGAGAGGTTCCCTGGTTTCTTTGCCTTACTGCAGTGATTGCTGCTTTCCATGGGCCCTCTGAATTCTTGAAGTAAGTCTGGAAACAGAAATCAGACATCCATGCAAGAAGCCAAGCTAAGACAAAGCAACAGAAAGGTCAGTTTCTCTTTTGATAAACATCACCACAGTGATGTGGAGACCCTCAACTCTGCTTGACAGATGTAAATTCTTCAACAGATAACTGTGCAACACAATGCAAAGTATAAAAGGGCAGTCATTTTTTGCTGTTCCTTGCAGATCTGACAAATCAGTTTCTCACATTTTTACCTGCTTTTTTTTTCTCTCTCCTATGACACAGACTTTCCAAGTTCAAAGCTACTTACTGACTTCCATTGTCATTTGTACTTCAGAATGTCAGCAAATAGAACAATGCCTTGACAAATTAGTTTGTTTCCTGCAGAATGTAATATTGTGTGAAACAAGTCAAAACCAGCAGGAACACCAAAAGAAGGATTAAAGTAATCCTTATAAGATAAAGATAGATGTCATTCCATACCAAATCATCTCATTATGCTGAAGAGGAAACGAAACACAAGGCAAGGAATCCTTATCTAAACCTGATTTTACTCAGTGAAAAGAGGAAATAGAAATAATCTTCACCAGTAAATCCTGCTATAGCTTAAATAGAAAGCTCCACACAAATACTGTAGTAAATCCTGCTTTCGAATTGACTAAATCTAATTCCTTACCTTCACTTTCCCAGGAAGGGTTATGGTCACCTGGTCTGGGCAGAAAAGTTTGTAAAGTGATAGTAGAGCTTGCAGATGAGACTGCATTCCCTGTCAAATAACATAACAAGAAAGAAAACATGTGGGCTATGTTTTTAATATAGAAACTGAATGCTGCATTTTAGAAGCAAAAAACTCCAGTGGATCGGTAAAAGCTGAATTTCTAGAGCTGTGTGTCACCGAGTAACCGTAGATAAACAACCAAAAGTGACAGAAACAACAGAAACTGGGTCAATGAAATAACCATAGGAAGAGGACTGAAGACCTTTCTGTCTAATAAAAAGTAATTTAACAATCAGAGTGATAAAAAATAGTCTTCTGCTGTCTAAAAAAGACATTATTGCAGCAATGTTGCTGTGTGTCACCGAGTAACCGTAGATAAACAACCAAAAGTGACAGAAACAACAGAAACTGGGTCAATGAAATAACCATAGGAAGAGGACTGAAGACCTTTCTGTCTAATAAAAAGTAATTTAACAATCAGAGTGATAAAAAATAGTCTTCTGCTGTCTAAAAAAGACATTATTGCAGCAATGTTGCTGTGTGTCACCGAGTAACCGTAGATAAACAACCAAAAGTGACAGAAACAACAGAAACTGGGTCAATGAAATAACCATAGGAAGAGGACTGAAGACCTTTCTGTCTAATAAAAAGTAATTTAACAATCAGAGTGATAAAAAATAGTCTTCTGCTGTCTAAAAAAGACATTATTGCAGCAATGTTTTTTTCTTTTAAAAAAGGGAGCAAAGTCCTCTACAATCTTACATTTTTCAGTCATTTTTGGTACCACTTGAAAAAGGAAGGTGAATAGAAAATTAAAGGCTGTAACAGATAAATTAAGCTGCCCCTTGCTTCAGAGATTTCACCATACCTGGTCACAAAACATTGAGCTTTGTGTATATCATTGCATGTGCTCACAAAACACACATGAAAATTAGGGATGCACATGGCAAGAGAGAAACTTTGATGCTACAAAGACTAAAACCTACAATTCCAAGTCCAGCCACTCTTCTCCACTCTGTAAGGACATTAGTCTTACAAAGCTCATTATTAACCACAGTTCAAACTCTATGAGGTCTGAAATAAACTCACCATTTTTGCTTGGAGGTCAAGCAATCTCCTAATCCGAAAAGGCTTGACTGGAAATACAATTAAGAATATAAAGGATTTAAAAAACATCTTATCAGACATTTAAACAAAAATTATGTAAGTAACATTTTTATTATAAAGTAATGACAAAGCAAGCAGAACCAATAATTCTTATTTCCAGGGTAATAGAGAGGTTTCCAATTCAGCTGGGAAAAAAGCAATTTCAAATAAGATGGTGCTCATGTACCAGGTTCTTCAATATTGGTTTGCAGCTTAGGTCAAAATTCCCTCTCGGCAAAATTATTTAGAGCTTCCTTGTCAAAATAATGGTGTCTAAGAATGGTGTTACACAAAGTTTTGCCTGAACTACCACTCATGCTTCCTTTGCCTTCAAAGCACAACATTGGCTAATCATTGTATTAGCTACATTGGAAGAAAAGGCAGTACCAGCAAGCAGAATCAGAAACAAGATGGTATTTTAGCTCACACAGATGAGACTCACCATTTTCTTTCCTGGTCAGCAGGTAGAGCAGGTGGCAGATGTAGGGGCACTGCAAAGCAAAGGCAGCAATGAGCTCTCCTGCTGCTGCAGACATTCAGCCAGGACACACAAAAAGCAGCACAAGAGACAGTCTCAAATATCAACTCCATTTAAAATTTATCTGCACTGTGAGCAGTCCTAACAGTAACCAAGCTATTTAATTAACTTGGATCATTTCTTTTGGAACATGGTCGAGAAATTACAAGAGTCAGCAGTGAAAGTGCAATTACATTTTCAAAAGGAAAGGCACCTTTGAACCAATATACTTTCTTAGAGCTTTTAACTGCAGTTGAGGCTGTAAAGAGTCTTAAATTAGTTTCAAACCAACTCTGGTGCACTTTCCAACTGACCCATCATGCCTGAAAATGCTATTTTAAACAGCAAGGACTTAAATCCAGTTTTATGGAAAGATTATAACTAAAGTTACCCAAAGACCATTAAAAACATTACAAGAAATATAACTCAGAACTTTGGGAACTTGTCTTAACCATAAAATATCTTAAACTGAAAGAATATTAACAATTTCATACCTAACATGACTGCCAAGATCATCTTAATATGCACTGAATCCGAACACTTCAAAATTCCTGGATTTTACAGTTGCCATATGGCAGAAATTGCCTGAATGCTTGTTCTCCTTTAAGCCATATTTCAAATCAATTAAGTAGAACAGCAATTAGTTTCTCACCCTTAAATAAACACTGCTCTAAGAAGTTTTTTTTCTTTTTGCCCAAGGTATACAAGTCTGTTTCTCCCCAGGAGCAGGAGACTTTATCTGCTGATGGCTGATTATTCCAGAGACTGCTGCACCACTGCTACTCTTGGGAATTTAGACAGAATACATGGTCTCACTCTCTGTGACACAGCACAGCAACTCTTAGAAGCATGTTTAAGCAGACAGACCACAGCAACCTGTTTATGGATGTAAATTACCCAGCAATCTTATAATACAAAGTGAAAATAAAAGAAATTTCGGCCATCAGAAAATGGTTTCTAAACAACACCTACTCAAGACTAATTCTAGCATTAATATGCATCCTACTAATAAACATTTAGGTTTATTTTGTCAGTTCCATATGTTCTTCAGCTCTCCTTACCAGCTTCTCATCTTGCAGGAAGAAGAAGAAGATACCATAGAGGGCATGAAGTTGCTCCTTGTGATCAATGAAGTCAAACACTGTGATCAGCCACCTTAAAAATAACAGCTTCAGACAGAAAAAAAAAACCATATCACATTAAATGATGGGCAAAAGCAAGGCAGAGGAATCAGAAGCCAACTTCAGAGACACAATCAGTAAGGATACACACCATTCTCAAGGATAACCAGAGAGTTACAGACCAATAGTTCAGGGGTAATTCAGATGAATAAAGTCTGCCAAGGGATTCCCCAGGTAAACAACTGGCCCCATCACTGCTGTTGCAAACTGGATTTTGGTTCCTATAACCATGGGACCTTGTTTGTATATCAATGGTGATTGGAAGAGAGGGAATCCAATAAATGAGGCACATGTGGGCTCAGCCTGGAGAAAAGGAGGCTCGGGGGGACCTTCTCACTCTTTACAACTCCCTGAAAGGAGGCTGAAGTGAGGTGGGGGTCAGTCTCTTCTCCCAGGTAAAAAAAGTGATAGGTCAAGAAGAAACAACCAACAAGTTCTGCCAGGGAGGTTGAGATTGGATAATAGGAGAAATTTCATCACTGAAAGGGCTGTCAAGCACTGGAACAGACTGCCCAGGGAAGTGGTTGAATCACCATCCCTGGATGGATTTAAAAGATGTACAGATGTGGCTCTTGGGGACATGGTTGGCTTGACAGCATTAGGTTAATGGTTGGATTCTGTGGTTTTAATCTTTTCCAATCTAAATGATTCTATCATGTAAACCTTTGAGCAGACCACGTGAACATGAAAAAAACACTTTTGCTAATTCTAAATTATGTTGCCACAACCAAGGCGCACATAACCTAAGGGATACCTCACTGAAGTTGAAGGATGCCTCACAGAGCAGAAGTATTTCACAGAAATGGTGGTGGAGAGACCATTCCTGAGGAGTTCAAAGACACAAGACAAGCAGGAACCAAATCTCCACTGACACTTACAAGGTGTTTCTTGGTTCCCATTGCCATTCCAGCAATGGGCGTCTCTGCCCGTCTTGGTAAATGACAGTATCTTGTGTAAGACCTTGTACATTAAAACCTCAGGATTTTTGATTCCTCAAAATAACCTGTTCTTATGGTTCCTGTGCAGAAGCAATAACTACTGTAAACACTTACTAAGTTACCTGGATGTTGCCTGAGCATTTGCTGACACAGAGCCAAGACACAGCTGTAACCACAGAACTTTCTGGTATCACTGAGGCAGGAATCAGGCTCTTCAACAAACGAGTATTCACTGTATCAGCTGGA
Organism: Falcunculus frontatus; assembly: GCA_013398115.1. Taxonomy (NCBI): domain Eukaryota; kingdom Metazoa; phylum Chordata; class Aves; order Passeriformes; genus Falcunculus; species Falcunculus frontatus. The sequence goes on along the minus strand of VZRV01011014.1, from coordinate 901,369 downwards.
AAAAAAGCAATTTCAAATAAGATGGTGCTCATGTACCAGGTTCTTCAATATTGGTTTGCAGCTTAGGTCAAAATTCCCTCTCGGCAAAATTATTTAGAGCTTCCTTGCTCAAAATAATGGTGTCTAAGAATTTAGTAAGGACTTCCATATATCTCAAAATGATGACAAATAATTCCAGCTTAACAAAGGAAAATGGAAACTACACCAAAGCGTGCCAGAAAAATTAATTTTATGCTACAGTACCCAACAATACCATAAACACATTATCTCAGCAGATTTGATTAGAGGGGAAAGAGACATTCACAGAAGATACACCAGCAGTATATAAATGCTGTACCAAATTTGCCACTGAGCACCACGTTCAGCAGTATCTCAAACCCTTCAGGGGGCAGCCCTTGTTTCAGGGCAATGCTTTCCACAGCATCCAAGTGTTTCTGCAGAACACTGTTCTTCTTCAATGCAACACGGTCTTGAGCTAGGAAAAACAAAGCAAGCACAGGATGAAACAACTGAACAGAAATTAACTTAAAGTTTCTCTGAACTGTCCCTGCATATACTTGTTTTTCTTGACAGAGAACAAAACAGAAAAACTTTTAAGACATTAAAGAAACATTACATAGCTCAGGGACTAAAGAGGGAAAACAGAAGTAAAATTATTCTAAAATTATTAATATTTTAATAAGAAATATGTAGAGAGACTTCTTACAAGACCATGTAGTGACAGGACAAGGGGAATGGCTTCAAACTGAAGGAGGTTTAGATGGGATATTGGGATAAAATTTTTTACTGTGAGGGTGATGAGGCCCTGGCACAGGTTGCCCAGAGAAGCTGTGGCTGCCCCATCCCTAAAAGTGTTCAACACCAGGCTGGGTGGGGCCTTGAGCAACTTGATCCACTGGAAGGTGTCCCTGCCTATGGCAGGGTGGTTTGGTCTCTCCAATCCAAACCATTCTATGCCACTCTTTTTTCTTTACATAGTAGTAACAGAAAACTTCTAAGACATTAGAGAAATAATACATAGCTCAGGCATTAAAGAGGGAAAACAGATGTGAATTAGATTTTTTTTTTTTAATTAAGAATGTAGTTATTATCTTCTCAATCCTAGATAGCCACCCTAAAAATGCTCTTACCTTTCTCCAAGTAGCTCAAAGCTTGCTCTAGAGACCCTTCCTGGCTATCATATTTCTGATCATAAGCAGATTGATGATTCTGCAAACGTTTTTCAGAGTCAATTCTCCCTCCTTTTCGCCAAGCAGAGAGATCAGTTTGGCTTTTATGGAGAACACGCAGAGGCTGCTTTGGGGTCTTGTAACTCTGTCTTCGCTGCATCTTTTCAGACTCCCAGCTGAGACTGGAGAATTTTACTCATTTGTCATGTGAGAGCCAATCCTTCATCAGGCAAGAAAACAGATCAGCTGAGGAACATCGGAGAGCTGCTTCCCTGCAAGGAAAAGAAACATTTATTTTCCTGACAAGCAGATTTTAGAGGCATCCTGCATAATGCAAGAGTAAATTCAGATGAAATAATTTAAAGCTGACTGCTCCCCAAAAGACCGGACAAGATCCTCAGAAGATGCACAGGCAACAGTGTAGCAAAACTCATCTTACATTAAAAAAGGAAGAAAAAAATTCCCAGGTAAAAATTAACACGAGCTCCTTCCCAGTTAAACATTATCTGATACAATCTTATACAGCATTTTGATTTAAAAATCAACATAAGCAGAAAGTCAGCAAAACACAACCAAGTTTTCTTCTGATTTAATTTTGTACGTTATTATTTTCCTTACTTGTATTGGGTATGCCAATATAACCAGTCAACAAGTCATGATTCTCTGCAAGGTTATGTACAATATTAGAGGACCATAACACTTTTCTTCCTATTTCACAAAAATTAGATTCTTCTGCAGCCTTCCTACTAATCAGCTAGGATTGGAAAAATTAAGAAGTTTTGATAAACTTCCAAATGAGGCACAAGAGCTACCAACAGTGCCAAATGGCATAGCTCTGGGTGAAATACAGACACAAAAAGTGGCATTTTCTCCTCAGTATGTTGAAGAGATCAACCTTTTACCCACAAAATAGGAAACTTTGCTACAATTTCCTGAACTTGGTAGCGTATGCACCCCTGTCCCTGGATTGCTGGAGCCTATCTTTCCTGACACAATAAAACAGAATGATCTTCAATTCATACGCCCTCTCCAGCTCTCACTTCCTTATGAGGTTAGAATCATCACTATTTCTCTACAGGTTTGTTTGTCACTTTCCTGTACAGCAAAGCTCAGTGACCACACTCTGGAGTACAGCAACAGCTTTCTCAGCACCTTCTCTACATGTGCTTTGCTTTCTTTTGTCCTGCAGGAGTTCTACCAGAAAGGTTTGGTGAAGAAGAGAGCAGCAGTACCAGGCTGGAAGGGCAGTTCTGGCTGACAGCGAGCCCAGCCCTGCAGCCCCTCGGTACCGACAGTGCCACACGGGAATGTGGCACCAGCACCCCTCACCCTCCTTCCCACGCGTCCCTTCCCCTGCAGCCCTCACCGTGACTCCCCCAGGGCCGCCCGGAGCATCTCGAGGGGACAGAGAGGGCGAGGCCTTCCCGGCCCAGCCCAGCCCAGCCCAGCGCGGCGGCCCCGGGGCTCTCAGAGCAGAGGCAGTGGGGCTGCCCGGCCCTCAGTGGCGAGCTGGGCCGGGGGGAGAGTCACTGACCACCCCTTCCCACGGCCACTGACCCTCCCACTGCCCTGGCCACTGAGCATTCCAGGGCAATTGACCCTCACGCTGCCCTGGCCACTGGCCATTCCAGGGCAATTGACCCTCACGCTGTCCTGGCCACTGAGCATTCCAGGGCAATTGACCCTCACGCTGTCCTGGGCACTGCCATTCCCCGGTCATTGACCCTCCCGCTGCCCTAGCCACTGACCATTCCAGGCCAATTGACCCTCCTGCTTGCCTAGGCACTGACCACCCCTTCTTCACGGCCCATGACCGTCCCATGGACACTGACCATCCCCGTGGACACTGACCATCCCCGTGGACACTGACCATCCCATGGACACTGACCATCCCCGTGGACACTGACCATCCCCGTGGACACTGACCATCCCCGTGGACACTGACCATCCCCGTGGGCACTGACCATCCCATAGGCACTGACCATTCCACAGCCGCCTCCCGCCGGCTCCAACCGTCCCCGCATTCAAACCCCGCCGCCACCGCCCCGCGCATGCGCGCTGACCGCAGCAGCCCCATGGCGTCCCTCCCTCTCTCTCATCCCCGCATGCGCAGCGCCGCCACCGCGCGCCGCGGGCGGGAATGACGGCGGGGTTTCCGCCCTTCCTGCGCCGTCGCCTCTGGGCATGCGCGGGCCGTGAGGGGTGGGAATTCCCCGTGAGGGGGAGATCTCCCTCCCCTCAGGTGTTTCCGCGTCCATCGGGCGGAGAACGTCAGTTTAAGATTATGTTTTTAAAAAGAGAGCGGGGCGAAAAGGCACAAATCAAACGAGGCAGTAACCCTGCGGCTCTAAACAGTGGCGCCTGGATGAGGACGACCGGAATGAAATTCAGGCCGTGGAGATAAGATAGAAAAGCGCATGGGGGAAAAAACAGAAGGAAAGAATTAGAAAAAAAAAAAAAAAAACCAAAAAAAGGAAGAGTAAATTAGCATCGAGGTCTTACAGAAGGAGTGGATCTGTTCTTGTCACTTCCAGCGAGCACAGATGGCTGGAAGCGTCCAAAAATAGCTGTTTAATGCTGGGGGGCAGTGATAGAGGTCAGCCCGCTAAGATAAATACAGAATTCTTGTTACTGGGCTCCAAGATGAGTTGTCTCGCTCTGTAACAAAGAGCACGCAGCCACCACTGCGGGTCAGTTGTTCATATCCCTGCAAATGTGAAAAAACGGGATTTTTTAGTATTCACTGAACAGTCTGAAGCCTTTACAGAGATAGGCTTTGCTCCATGGGATGCTTTATTATTATCATCTCTACAAGGTTCAGTGAGGAATGTTAGAAAAGATAAACACAACGATTATTCCCAAAGGTTTATCTGGGTTTGATGCACAGGTGAAAGGGCCGCAGCAGTTCAGTTGTGTAGGAATGCACAGCATGGTGTGGGTTTGAGTTGGTGGTGTTTTTATTTGGTTTTGAATTAAAACATGATCAATAACCCCAGCCAGGGCATGGTAGTTAAAGTGTCTTTTGGAAAGTAAAGCCAATTCTGTATATATAATTTGGATGACCTTGAGATAGTCTTTGAAGATGAGATTGTCTAACAGAGGTGGCCTGCTGGTTCCTTTGCTCAGGGTGCACATCTTAGAGATTTAGTCCATCTGGAGTGCTGTGGGAGGAGGCTTTTTCAGCCTATTTATTTATTTATTTATTTGTATGTATATTTATATAGGGCTCCATCTATTTTAGCAGCAAACTTCAGGATAAAACTGCATAGGAACATCCATCATTGATTTTTATAGAACTAAAATGCTGACAGTTTACTGGAGTTACCTTTTCTCACTGCTACATTGAACTGTAGCAGAAATTTATTTGAGACTGTTTCAGTAAAATACCCAAATGTCTCTTTAAAATATCTTATTAATATATTACCAAGTAGAGTTTATCTGACTTCCACTCTGCATCACCTTGTCTCTCAAATTGCCTGACATGATTCTGCCCATTTTGGGTGGAGTGTTTGACCAGAGGGAAATGTTTTCAGACACGTCTCTCAAATAAGAAATTTGTTTCTGTAAAGACATTTTTCTCCAAATTTCAAAAAGTTTATTTTTGTGAATAATTAAAAAAAAAAAAAAAAAGGAAAAAACTGAAAACAGACAAACATTAAGAAAACCAGACAAATAATTCAGAGGTAACACATGCTCCTTATGACACTAAGGTTTCAGATACAACACGGGTATTCAGGCTCTGGTAACAGGACTTATCCCAGCTCACTGAGGCTGTATGTGGGATGAGCAGTGAGGTACCTGCAATTGTTCAGACCCTCATCTACCAGAAATAAACAAGAATTCTACAAAGTCACAGTAGCTGTGGGGAAAAAAAGGGAACTTGCAAGGAATTGGGGAGCACGATGCTACTTGCCAAAATCAGAGAGATATTTTGGAGTTCTTTGGGCAGTTCCGCTCCCCATCCCCTCTCCAGGGACCCTTACGCTCTGCCAAGAAGGGTAAAGAGATGCCACTGCCTCGTGTGAAGCAGGCAAAAAACTACTGTTATCAGGCCATTGTCCCAGTTTTGGAGCCTCTGCATGGAAATCAAGGAAGATGTAAACAGAGCATCCCATGTTTTCTCTGGATAACCATTCCATAGAAAGGATTGGGCACAGAGGCAGCAAAGCCCAAGGAATACCTCTCTCCAACACAACAAACACCACTTTTTTGGTTATAGGGTGCCTTTTACCCCTTGACCATGGAAAGGGAAATGCAGGTGTGTGTGTGGGGCTGCACAGGCCAGCACAGGGACACTGCTCATGTCCTGCCCAGCCGCTGTTCCAGGCAGCAGCAGTGCACCCAGGCTGGCTCTGCTACTGTGGGGCTCAGGGCTGGTGCTCAGGGACCAATGTCCCCACTGCAGCAGTGCCAGGGTGGCCTGACTGCCCACTCAGGTCTCTGCCCAGGGTCTCAGGCTGGTTTTGCAACTCCTGCTGAGGCCAGCACTGCTCCAGCCGGGTTGCTGACTGCCTCCAAGCTGTCCCTGTGGAAGCTAGCTTGTGTTTTTCTACATTACAGGGCAGCAGCAAAAGCAAGACTACAGTGTAGACATACCTTGTATCTCTCAGACCCCAAGTGCAACTTTATTTAGACAGACAAAAAAAAAAAAAAATGCAAGTAGGTAAATAAAAACCAATTTTTCTGGGTGATTTTGGAGAGAGCTGCCTCGAGGGTCCGTGTTTCCTCACATGCACTCAACTAGGATACCTTCATTTTGCCTTTCTCGGGAGCTGCTTCATGGATGAGTGGCTGCTCATCCCCGTTCACCGACAGCATCCTCTTCTCCGGCGGCAGCTCCTCGGGCTGGCGGGCAATCAGCAGGCGGCAGGTGAGCAGGATCCCAAAGACCAGGGCGTGGGCATAACGCTTGAGGGGGTCCCCCACGAGCTGGTGGAAAAAGAGCACAGCCAGCACGAGGAGGAGGAGGAGGAAGTTGGCCACGTCTTTGGGGCGACCAGGCACCAGTGTCATGACAATGCCGCACGCCACTTCCAGGGCGCCGATGCTCTTGCGGAGGAGAATGGAGCTGACTCCCATCTTCTTGAGCATGGGCAGGGCCCGCACGTAGCTTTTGTATGCTCGTTTCTGGAATCAAGCAGCCAAGGGCATCATGAGATGAGAAAGTGAAGGAAAAGGTGACTTCGGTTCAAACAGATTGATGTGCAACATGACCTAAAAATCATTTCAATCATCACAGACCCCTCTGGCACAATACCCAATCTGTAAAGCTTCTGTTCAGGGGGATATTAAACCATCAATCTGCAATCCCCCCTTTATAAGCTGTTGTCTCCTCACTGGAAAACAGTTCTGCAACCTCGTATCCATCTTTGGAACTACAACCAGGCCAGATGTACCTTACCCTGGAATCTGAGGTTCTGGTTGCTAGAATTAGCAGTGCAGGACCATGTTGTTAAAACAAACAAACAAACATCTCTCTAAGAGTAGCTTGTCCTTCAAAAGTGGCTAATACACCCAATCCCTGCAAAGCCAAGGCACAGCAAAAGTCTCTTTCTACCCCAAAGCAACTTACAGTATTGTTTATGGGCAGTGCAGTCGTAGGGTGGAACTATACATCAAAGCTGAGATTCACCAGTCCTATCCTGTGCTTACATACCTTTATGATCCTCTCTTGCCTCAGGTGAAAGCAAGCTGACATTTGACATTATTTGCTCCCTGGTTTATGCTGAATCTAGAAGCAGTGTAAGTTGCAAGACTCAGCTTGGTTACACAGCTGCCTCATTTTTTGGGGGGAAAGGAACAACTTTGGTCCTTACACATGTCCAGGTTCTTGCATTTGAACATTAGGTGCTGGTGGCCTTACTGTTTTGTTTGGTTTTTTTCTTTCTTTCTTTTTTTTTGTTTTGCAATCAAGTATTTCCTTTTTTATATAAATTTTAATAAAGCTCCTAGTTATGTGAGACTGAAATTATTTCCACTTACACTTGAGTATAATATTCCTGAAGACATTCTTGCCATTGTGTTCTCTGTTTTCTAATCCCTATGAGGGAAATGGAAGCCAAATCTCAGGTACAGGATTGTTCAGCTCTCACAGGCACCGATCAGACTGTGGATGTACTTCCATACAATTTTGGAAACCTACATTACAGGCATACAGAACTTTCCCATGTCTCTGTAGATTTTGATGCTTCCTTCTGAGAGGATCTGATGCTTCACACGTGGTTAAAAAATATCCAGCATTCTCATTTTTGCTACAAAATAACTGAAGATCTCACGACACAGTTACTCCAAGTGTTTGCATTGTAAGGATGTATTTTAAACCACCAGTGACTAAAACCTCAGAGCAGAGTATTTTTAAACAGTTGTGAAAAATACAACATTTTAAAGAAATGTACTATAAGCACGTCCCTAGAGTACTCTGGTATTTTAGGTATTTTAATAGACAAGCTTACGTGTTTTTTGCTGAATGAGGAACTACAACTTTGGTGGTTTAGGTAGATATCAGAGGTTCTCTGTTTGCTGGGGGCAAAAAGCCATCCTTATGGATTAGCAAGGTCAGGTTTTTCCTAATCATCTGCATGACCTGACAGACCACCAGAGTATGTAGCACAGCAAAGGCAGGAAAGCCTAATGAGCCGTGAATATGTAACAATATGGACTATGAAGAATAATGGTGCTGTGTAATACCTGCTTTCTCCTTATAAAACCAGAGATCCTTTCTACCTGTAGGCCTGACTCTTGGTAAAGCAGAAAGGGACACAGAAGTGAAATATTTTACAGAGCAAGCATTTTGCAATGCTCGTAAAGTCTCTGTGGTGTTTTTTTTCCTGTAGCAGAAGCTGAAGAGCTTTGTTTTCTAGGGGTTTTACCTCAAGTGTCTCTTACCCATGAGTTACTTCTTGGGGATTTTCCTCTGTGAGATCCCTCTGCTGGGCTGCAGACTAAGCACTGCAATTCAGATGTTATTTGAGAGCTAAGGAAAAGCAGCTGGGCAGGTGGAGCAAAGGGAGAGAACAGAATGTGCTGGAAACTTCCAGCACTATTTTTTTAGGGGCACAAAAATTATACCAATCTTTTCAACCACCACAATAAATAACGGGGGAGGCGGGAGGTGAGGGGGCAGGAGAATAAATAAACACCGATGAGGAAGCTAAATGTGGCAGCCAGTCCCCCACCTGCCTGCAGCTCACAGCTGGCAAAGCTCTGCAGCAGGGCTGGCCCTGAGCAGAGAGGAGCATAAACCAGTTCACCAGGTGAGAAATGCACACAGTGACTTCTCCGTCCTCTCCTCACCCCTTTCCTCTTAGGCAAGAGGGGGAGAGGCTCATTTCCCAGGCCAAAAAGAATAACAAGAAGACTATTAATAATACCTTCCTCTGCCAGCTAAGAATCTCAAAGCATTTCACAATCATTCATTAATCCCTGCACAAGTCTTGTGAGGTAGAGACAGTCAGTATCATTATCCTTGCTTTAAAGCATCAAATTTTGAGGACGAACATCTGCCAAAGCAGGCATCTGTTTTCCTACCCCCCATCCAGTGGAAAGGTTTCCCCTCGGGGATCAGCTGTCCCTGTCTGCTGCATGTCTGGCACTTCTGCAGGCCTTGCTTTTAGAGACCCTTGTGTCCCCATCTTCTGCAGGCTGTGTGTGCTGTGCTACCCCATCCTCCCTGCCTCCCCTCCCCGTCCTTATCCACCAGAGGCTTCTCCATGGATAGGCTCAGCTGGAGCTCAGGCGCGGGCTGCCAGGATATCCTGGGCACTGCGTATTATTGGCTTCTCTCCATGTCTATCAAGTAAGGAGTCAGATAAGCTTCTTCCCTCTCCTGGCCCTCGCTCGGGGCTCCGGGGCAGTCACCCCCTGCGTCCCCCACCGCTCCTGCCGCAAGGCAGGAGAGCCCTAAATCACCTCCCTCCGTGCTGCCCGACTCACCATCTCATTGTAGGCATCCCTGCTGAGTCGGGGGGTCAGTTTGATGGTCCCCATAAAGACGAAGAAGAGCCCCAGGGCCACCGAGAGGGCGACGATGGTGATGGTCCTGGGAGATGCCATAGAGCCGCAGGGATCCGGTCCTAGCGAGGCCTTGTGGCTCTGGCTGCCAGCCCGGGTGGGAGGGAGTCCGTCACCATTGAAGGCTGTAGGAATAAAGCTGCAGAGGCTGGAGGATGACAGCGGGAGGGGATTCAGCCTCCTCCACTCAGCAACCCCTGGGTCCTAAAGCCCTGCAGCCAGAGCCAGGCAGCTCCAGCACTGGAGCGCAAGAGGAGCTCATCCTCGTTTCCTTGCGTGTTCCATAAATCACCCACAGGAAGCCGAAACGGAGTCAATTCTAGGCATGTGGGATAGCAGCCAAAGGCAGAGCACAGCTGCTCATTAGTGGGAAAACAAGGACATGTTAGCACAGGGCACAGGAGTAACGTGCTGTGGAGAACAAGGGGGCAGGGGTACACAGAGAGCTTTCAGTTTCAGATATTCAGATGCTCATACACAGCAAACAACATATTGCTTCATTTATTTGCACCAGGAAAGAAAAAGAAATGTTTTGTCCCTGTGGCTCTCCTGGAACCTGATGCCCAAAAGGGAAGGTGAGGCCACTTGTGTCACCCACCCCCACTGCAGATAAAACATATCCTGTATGTTCAGCTCTCCAGAGGCTAGTGGAAAAGTTTTATGATCCTCTGTTACTTTCTGATTTAAAGTCATTGTCTCCCCTGCAATTAATGCGACAAAATTCCTTTTGACCAAAACCTAGCAGAAATCTATTCAGATCTCACAGTGAGAAACCAAGGTATAATTACACAAAACAGAACTGCTGGAATAAAATGAATGTACATTGGTATAAAATGAAAACAAGAGGCTGCAACGGTGTGTAAAAACCTACACTCGTGGGACAGTGCAAGAGTGACACTTCCTATGCCTGTCAGGAATCTCATCATCACTCCCTTTATGTTGTAGTAATTCTGAAGTCCTAAACACATGTATTTTGATCCCCCATGGCTTGAGAACGGGTTGTTGTTATTATTCAAATCTCAGGACTGGAATTAAAAGTCTGAAAAAATCCAGCGAACTCTCGCAGTTTCCTTGGGAGTTTATCAGCCTTGATTCAAAACATTCTGAGACTCACACAACACAAGGGAACTCTGCTCACTCAGACTCCCCTCCTCATTACAGCAGCTCCATCTCTGGAAGAGATGGAGAAATGTAACAACACTGTGAGCAGGACAGGACACATACAAAACAGAAGAAAAATTTTAATTCGCTATTGCAGAACATCCTGAAGAGGAAAAATATTGCTGCTGACATTTTCACAGGGCACTTCATGTTTAGGCATCAGCAGTCATTAGTGGAGAAGGGGGAGGCAGGTGTGGAACGAGAGACACTGAAATCTGTTCTCTTAATTTCGTTTTATAGGAAAATCTCATTGCTGAAGCTGGTGCCTCCTCCAGGCAGAGACCCCAACAAAGGAATCCCTGGGCTTTCGTACTCTTCCATCATAAATCTCCCACCCCTTGCACAACAATTCTAACCAGTGGAAAATTAGAGTCTGGTGTCTTCTCACTGTTCACTGGTTGGTGTAGAATCTGTGGGTGAGAAGCCGCCCACCTCCAGCCAGCGCTGGAAGTCCCGTGTCCTTTGTTAGGCACAAGGTCAGCGCCCATTCACGGCTCCTTGCCTGGGGCTCCAGCGTTTTCCCACTATCCAGGGCACAATTTGCAGCTGGAACACCGAGCTACCGGCCCTGGGCATATTCCTCAACACAGTGAGAGAGTATTTTCTAGGCTGCTTTAACCAGCAGCCCAAGGTTTGCAGGGGAAGGAAGGGTGATGAAATGCTACAGAGAACCTTTTCACCCCGTAAATCCAAGTAGTTCTTTACAGAACAGTGTTGCTAGGCAACCCAAAGTAAGAGAAAAACCCAAATTATTTATTTTTATACAACTTTCCAGAAAATAAATTAAAATCCTAACTCCATTGACTCTTCAGGACAGCAGGAGGTTGCTTCCCAGGCTCTCAGAGCTCATACCCACCTCCTTGTCAGCGGGTGAACAGCAGCACCAGCTCACAATGCTCAGTGTGAGGAAACATGTCAAAAGGAATAGCCAACACGGGGGCAAATGGCTCCCCTGCCAGCTTCTTCCGTGGGTCAGGTGGGCAGCACAGCCTGTGGAAAGCAAAGAGCATCCTTTAGACCAGAAGCAGAAGCCTTCCCACCACTGATATCACAATCCAAGGGGGATCCACAAAGGAGGTATCATGTGTTTGACTAACATTCCTCAGAGTGTGCAGCTGACACTGGCTGAGGTGTGGAACCATCAGTACTGAATCCCAAACCTGATCTGATAAGCTGAACAGCCAGTGGCAAGTCTAAAGCTCCCCTTCTCACAAGCCATCCCAGCTGAAAGACACCCAATTTTTGGTTTTGCACTGCCTTCATGGCTACCTGCAGACAGATTTATCATCTGGGTCTACCCCAGATAAAGGCTGACCAGATAAAGCTACATGATTAACCCCTAAGCAGGTGAATAATCCCCTTGGCTTCACTTTGTTGGCTAGGGGCCAACCTTCCTGCAGTGAACTCCATGGCCTCTGTATCCCACATCCAGATGTGCTTTTTTTTTTTTGGAGAAGGATGCACAATGTCATTGTGCCACGTTTGCATTTTTTTCTATTCCTCACTGATGCCTTGTCTGGACTTAACAGGGTCTGTCACTAAGATCAGTAGAAAGGAGGAGAATGCTCACTCCAGGAAGTTCCTCATGGCTTCGCCCTCTGGCTTGCAGGAGATGTAGAGCAGCCTGCGGATGGACCTGCAGTTCCGGATGGCTCGTACAACCCTGTAATCTGCAAAAACAGACACTCTGCTTTCCCAGGGACCCACCACCACCCTGAGCTCTCCAAAAAGAATGACTGCACAGCGTCACAGGATTGTCAAAGATACAGATGCATATTTGGCCATGTTCTGTGTCAGGTGCAATCTCTCAGGAGGCCACGGGTGCGACCCACACCACTGACAGCTTAGCTAATTTGGCAGGGTCAAGTGATGGGAGAAAAGCCTCTGCTTCCAGGGGGATGGAGGATGAGAGAAAAAATGTTAATTAAGCAAAGGCACATAAAACCTTCCACACACACTTGTGAGAGTGCATCTGGGCACCAGCACCAGTGTGTGACTTCCCAGTACACACTCCAGGGGAGACCTCTGAGACAGTTAAAGGGCTGGGTTATTCAGCCTGGGGAAGAGAAGGTAAGCAAGGATCCATTTGCTATCTTCAGGGACCTCATGGGGGATTAATGAGAACTGAGAATCTTCTCAGAGGGGCACGATAAGGGGATGAGAAGCAATAGATGTATGGCAGCAAAGAAAAATTCTGATTAAATATATTAGGGAAAACATTTTCAGGAGAGGGGATACACCCTTGGACACATTCAAACCTCAGCTAGGCTTTATAGCCCTATGCAGCTTTATAAAACTCTGAAGTTGGCCTTGCTATAGTTGGGGGATTGCACCACAGACCTCCAGAGGTCCCTTCTCTCCTAAATAATTGTGTGAGCCTGTGAAAGATGGAAAGAAGATTAGAGCTGAAGAGAAAGCATGATGAAGGCACTGAAAACAGCAGACTCTGTGGGATTTTAGCTGCTGTCAGCAACAAGGTAAGAAACAAGATACTATGCAAGGAAAGGGTTTGGAGCCAGCGTAACAGGCCTCACAGAACTTGTTCATAACTCTCTGTTTACAAGATGAAAATAAATAGCATTTTCTCTCACGTAGGCCAGCCCGAGAGGGGTTCACCACAGCAACAAGCGGTCGAGCATCCTCCCACGATGCCAGGAGTTGTGGTAACACAGCCTCTGCCTTTCCAGTGTGAAACTCACAGTTTGAGATCCCTGTGAAACCAAAAAGCAACCACATGAACTGAGTCTCACCACGAGTTAGGTATAATATGAACCACCCTTTGGTGTGTGAAGGTAACTGGTTAGGGTCCCTCTGCTCACTTCTACTCCGATTTTTCAACATTTAGTTTGAAACTTTTTGCCACAGCGAGTTTGAACTCACCATTGAATGCTGCATTCCACTCAGCATCCTCTACTGCCTTCTCCACCACCTCAACACCAATAACCTTGGACACTCGGTGAGCCAGAGAGAGACCAATTGTGCCTGGAAACATGGAAAACAAGAATACTCCATACGTTCATGCTGAAGAAACAGGCCTTTACACAGCGAGGATTGGCTCTGGAATGCAAAGCTCTGGGAGCCCAGGAACCCACCTGTTCCACAGCAGATGTCAAGGAGGACAGAGTCCCCAGTAGCCTGGCAGAGCTTCCCGACTGCCTGGTACAGAACTTCTGCTCCAGCTGTGTTGACTTGGAAAAAGGCATCCGGAGAGATGCGGAACTTCAGGCCGAGCAGTTCTTCGAAGATGTGCGGTGCTCCGTGGAGGAGCTGGAAGGGGGACTGCTCATGGGAGCAGCGTGTCATGGTGCTGGCAGATCACACAAAAAACAGCTGTTAGAAGGCAGCAGAGAGGAGCTGGTTTCCATTCCCAGGGTGCCCATGGGCAGCAAAGGATGGTTATTCCCCCCAGAAACTTTTATTTCATGTGAGCCTTTCAAGAAGGTTAAAGAATTTTGATTCTTTGTAAGGGATCTGTGACTTGCACTGCCTAAATTTCATTAAAATTATCAAAATTACTTAGCAGAAGGCAGCATTTCTCAAGTCTATTCCCCAGTTTTGCTGCTAATGTGATTTACTGTCTTGGGATAGTCACTGGAAGTTTTTTCTTTTGTTTCCCAGACTAATAATTCCCATGAGGTAGAGTCATCGTGTGTTCAAATATTTCAAGTCTGGAAAAATAAAAGATGGGGACATCTTAAAGACATGTCTTCAAGAGGGATCTAAATATCTATCACTCTCTTCCAGCACTCCCTGAACTGGTGGAATCTGAATTTGGTCAGAGAGGGAGTAGAAGAAGGAGGTGGCTTTGTTTCTGCTCATTCCCCCTGTCAAGGCATTTACCTCTCTTGGAAGTAAAGTGAGGTCAAGGCACAGACTGCTCCAGGCCCACACGTGAAGAACTCCTTCAGCAATGCTTTCTGAGTAGCCAGTGCCTCCTGTCAAGAGTGAGAAAGGAAACGCTGCCTGTTTGGGTAACCTGATTAGACCCCTCTCCCCAGCAATACACCCAGCAGGCTCAGCTCGGCCAGATGTCTGCTGTGCCTCTTGCCCTGTCCTCCATGTGCTCACCCGGCTGAGCTCCTGGGGGTGGAAGGTGATGATAGCCATGGTGTGGCCACAGCTGGTGGTACGAACCACGAGCTCCCGCCAGTGTCCTCCTTCATGAAAGAAGATGCAGGAGTCCAGGGGGGAGCGAGAGATGAACTCCTCATAGCACTGAGCAGAAGGGAAGTGGCACCTTTAGAACCGTGAAGAGAACTGCCCTGCTCTTAGCCCCCCAGAGAGGCAGCCCTTCCACCACTGTGATCTGCTTTTTTCTGTTTGATTTCAGTATACAGGGTGAAAGCTCCTTCCAGGCTCTTGAGAGACAACACATTTTAATAATTTCAATTTGCAATTCTTATGTATTTTAATAGATTGGCAGGAATTCATTGTCACTTGATTAACTTCATTACTCGGGACACTTTCGGGGCTGCAATATTAAGATGTGAGTTTTTATAAAAGTATTTCGACACCAACTAGAATCAAGCATGAAACTTTTCAGAACATGAAAATGGACTTGAAAACACAGCGTAATTAAAATTACAGTGTTCTTCCAATCAAGATTGCAGTCTCTCTATTCCACAGTCAAGGGACAGATGTGACTTATTTATTTACCTGGGCTACTTGTTTGTGTTTTGAGGGTATGTTCTCCACATGGTTGGCTTTCACACAGACAATATTTCTTTCTGGAAAGAGATGGACAGGTATTTATTTGCTCTGGTTCAGGGCACGTAAACCACTGTAGCACCCAACATGATAAACTGTGGAGAGTCCTTTCCTCATTTCCACAGCCCATGCCAGCAGTTTTCTATGAGTTTCTTGCCCTGCACTGACCTCTGCCAGTTCCTACATACAACCCCACAGTTTTGGGGTTCCCATCTGGTCCTCGGTTCACAGAGAAAGTCGATTTGTTTCGGTAGCCATTAATGATGGGCTGAGGGAGAAAAGAAGGAAAAGTAAAGCCTTGGATGAAAAGAAAAAGCAATGGAGGAAAGCCAACCCCCAGCCTGGTTATTCCGTTGCCAGCATGGGAAGATTTGTACAAATGGGCAAAACACAGAAACAGAGCTCGTGCACAAGAACACCAGTACTGCCCGTTGGGGACAAGAAGTGGCTCCCTGTGACAGAACGGTGACAGGTTTATCAGGGAGGCCTTGGGCACAAAAAAGGGTTCCTAAGCATTGGGCTTATTTCACTCTCGGGCAGTCACAGGCTGCAAAGCACAAGTCAGCAGGCTACAGACACGCTCTCTGCAACCAAATGATGCCCCCATGAGACTCTTGAGATGTTAAGTGAGAGACTGTTCATGGCTCAGAGGGGAGAGCACTCCCATGGGACACTCACCGAAGGGACTACAGGCTGGAGAGGACAGCAGAGCCCACCAGGTTTCTGTGCATCTATGCCCAGCTCCTCAAGACGAGATGCCAGTGTCTGCAAAATCTTCCTCTGGCTTTCACACTTCACCTGCAGAGGAGTTCTAAGGCAGAAACACTCTCACAGGACCACACGATGGTGGGCAGCTCTTCATCACCCACCTCTGGGGAGTCCCATAGGAGGAAAAACTGCAAGTGAAAATATAGCCCCAGAGGAATTCTGCCCTTTCCATAACCACAGCTGCTTGGAGAAACAGGAAGAAAGAAAAATCCTGTGTCCATGGTCCCCAAATACTGGCCTGGAACACTTTGTCTAACCTGAAGCCCCAGTGAAGCAGAGCAGTCCCACAGAGGACAGGATCACTGTGCAAGTGCCCATCCTCTGTACCATGAGGAACCTCTCAGTTTTATCCTTCACAACAACAGGATTAAAGTAGCCATAAATGGGGTCTGAACAGTTTGAAGCATTAAGATGCTAAGGGCTATTGCTCAAGGGGATAGGAGGGACAGCTGGGGAAACAGCAGAGAAAAGTCTGTGTCAACACATCTTACCTGCAGCTGCTCTTGGTAGGGAAGTCTCCACAGTGGTGTCACCGCATTTGCTAACCTGGAAAGCACAACAACAAGGCAGTGCCCAGAGCTACTTGACTCCTGATTCCTATGGCATAACACCCCTGTCAGCTACTTCATGGACAGGACTGCTCCGGTGAGGGCTCTGCACCAGGGCTGGCTGTGAACACCCAGACTCCCAGGGAACCACAGTGAAATGCACAGTTTGTGTGTAGCAGGCAGCAAATTTCAAGCTGCCCACTCTCACTGACCTGGCCACCCACACAGAAGTAGTTTAGAGATAAACCTCAGAACTTGCCAGTACTCGAATCCAAAGCAGAACAAAACACATAAAAGCTGCTTTAAAAAAAAAAAACCCAAAAAACAAAAAACCACACACATAACCTAAAAAGACCCCCAAAAAAGAGGTGAGGCTGATACGATTCAAGCGCTCATCACTGATGCCCTGAGCCCATGTAGAACATCACCCCACAGCTGGATAAGTTGCAGCTATTGCTTACTAGGATTTTTTGAGCTGCTTCCAAAGCACCCAGTGCCAACTACTCTGAGGTCCAGGACTGCAAATCAAATGGACTATCACTTTTTGCTTGCCAATATGGCAACTTATGTGCTCCTTTCATCTCAGAACTTTTCATTTGTGTTCTCCACTATCCCATCTCCAGGCCAGACTCCAGGCAAACGAGCCAAGCCCTGGCTCTTCTTTTCCTGCTGGGTGGAACTAAGCCCCCAACCCACCACGTTCACAGCTTTAGGTGCTTGCTGCTATGAAAGAAAGCTTGGTCATTTTGGAAAAGCCCTACCTCTCCTCCCAGGAAGACTCTGGCAGGCTGCAGCTCTCCCCGGCCTTTTTCCTCCCTTCCCACGTCGGTGCTGTGGTTGTCACCAGGCTGCGGTGCCGAGCGGGCGGGCCGAGCAGGGCGAGCGGCGGCGGGCGGAGGCGGCAGCGCGGTGGTCTCAACACGCAGGACAGAGCCATGGCGGGGTGCGAGGGGCACCCGAACAGCGGCACGGGCTGGGGAACCGACCGGGACAGGGACCCGCTCCGGCAGCGACATCGGCGGCCGGCGGCGAGCGGAAGGGGCGCGGTGAGAGCCGCGGTTCCGCCGCGCCGGGCGGTGCTGGCGGCCCGGGGACCTCCCCGTGCCCGGGCTGCCCGCGGAGTCCCGGCGGGTGCGGAACCGGGCGGCGCTGGGGAGGGCTGGGCTTTCCTCCCTGTGCTGGTGGGACACGGCTTGCAAAGTGTCACAGCAACCGCGTGGCTGCGCTGAGCTGGCCGGGGACAAACTGAAAGCTCAGTGCCACCTGCCACCGAGCCTGTGCGATGGGATACTCAGGACTGCCGAGAGAGAAGGAGGGATGAATGGCTGCTGTGTCACCTCGGCTGGCAGGGTGGGTGCAGTTGGGTACATGTGGTCATATGGACAGGAGTGCAAGAACAGCCTCTCCCAGCCCAGGCGCCTGCTCAGCCCAGGCCGTGACTCCAGCAGATGCTCAAGGAAAAGCAAGGAGCAGGCAAGCACAAGTGGTCCCACGCTCACTTAATCTCTCCATCACGAAATATTTTCAGCGCTGGAGAATTCCCGAGTCAGACGTGGTTTATCGATTTAGGGACCCCAAGAGCTCTCTTGTCCAAGTGTTCACCTGTCACCCTTTGATGTCACCTAAAATTCCTGCTGCCACACATCCTTTGGCCAGGAGGCTCACCCACCTGCTACCATTTGGGTGAACTATTCTTGTGTGAACCTGGCTACTGCGGTTACCCCCCAAGAGCTCCAGAGCCTAGCACTGTCCCCGCCCGGTCCCGCTGCCGGTCCCGCTCCTCGTCCCGTCCCGTCCCGTCCCGTCCCGGTGGGGCCGGAGCAGGAGCCGGAGCGCGGGTCCTCCCCTCCGCAAGGCGGCGCAGCACTGTTCAGGCCCGCTGCGTGCCTGGGGCGGTGCTCGCCTCCTTCGGCCACGCCCCATAGGCGGAGCCACGCCCCATAACCACGCCCACCGCCGGCGTTGGCACCCGGGACGCGCTTCCCGCAGTAGCCGCGCCCTCGCCACGCCCCTCTGTCACGAGACGCCGGCGCGGGCGCTGATTGGCCGGTGGCGCGCGGCGGAGCGGGCGCTGATTGGGCGGCGGCGCGCGGCGGAGCGCGGCCGGGCGCGG